>CM058235.1:12739179-13339179 GCA_030180135.1 Orychophragmus violaceus | reverse complement strand
TTTGTCTTATATGTATAGTAACTAGCTTTTTAAGAAATATACAGTTACATTGTGTAGCAATTTTGGATGTAGCATTGTAAATTTTGAGTCAAAAAATAGAATTTCGTTAAAAATTCATTATACATTAAAATTTCAAAAAATGAAATGGTCATTTCCGTTAAGAATTCATCATATTTTATGATTCCTTTCGTAATTGGTCCAAATTTTCCATGTGTTGAGTTTTGGAGTTTATGGTTTTGTCTCAACAGAAAAAGCAGATACATTGTACGTTCTAAAACATTGGAGCGGATTTTGACAACCACGTTACAAATATGTCAAGATTCGGATTCTAGTAAAAGTATGATAGAAAAAAATGGAATCGTCAATTAAATTGTAACATTAAATTATTAGGTTTAGGTTTTGTGCACCATTAAAAAAGAAAACACATTAAATTTATTTTGACAACAAATAATCATATTTATAAAATTTATTAAATTTGAGATTGGAATGGTGGAATCATTTCTTCTTCCGTACGATTTTATTAGAGGTATATATAAACATAAGAAATTTATCAGCACATATGGCATGTATATAGTACACTACATTTGCATCGTACAATATAGCATACTCTACAGTATAAGACTTTTGTTTTCTACTTATAATGACTAGCTTTTTAAGAAATAGAAAATTACATTGTGTTTCGGCAAAAAAGAAAAAAAAATACATTGTTTAGCTATTTTGGATTTGGCACTGAAAAATTTGAGTCAAAAATAGAATTCCGTTACAAATCCATTCTACATTATAAATTTAAAAATAAATAAATGGCTTTTTACGTTAAGAATCCATTTTATTTTATCGTAATTGGTTCAAATTTTCCATGTGTTTAATTTTGGACTTTATGGTTTTGTCTCAACAGAAAAAGCTGATTCATTGTACGTTTTAAAACATTGGAGTGGATTTTGACAACCACGTTGCAAATATGTCGAGATTCGTTCTCTATTAAAATTATGATAAAGAGAAATGGAATCGTCAGTAAATTGTAACATTAAATTTTGAGGCTTTTGTGCACTATTAAAAAAGAAAACACATTAAATTTATTTTTTTCAACTAATGATCATATTTATAAAATGTATTTAAATTTGAGATTCGAGTGGTGGAATCATTTCTTTTTCTTATGATTTTATTGGAGGTATATATAAACAGAAGTAATTTATCAACACATATGGTGTATATATAGTACACTACACATTTGCATCATATAATATAACATATTTTACAATATAGTAAAATTTTGTTTTCTATGTATAGTAACTAGCTTTTTAAGAAAAAGAAAGTTACATTGTGTAGCTATTTTGAATTTGGCATTTAAAATCGTGAGTAAAAAAATAGAATTCCGTTACAAACCCATTATATATTTAAAATTTCAAAAGAATGAAATGGTCCTTTATGTTAAGAATCCAATATATTTTAAGATTCCTTTCATAATTCATAATTGGTTCAAATTTTCCATGTGTTGAGTTTTGGAGTTTATGGTTTTGGCTCAACAGAAAAAGTTGTTACATTGTACGCTTTAGAAGATTGGAGAGGATTTTGACAACCACGTTGCAAATATGTTGAGATTCGGTCTCTTTTAAAATTATGATAGAAAGAAATAGTATCGTCAGTTAAATTGTAATATAAAATTTTGAAGTTTAGGTTTTGTGCACCATTAAAAAAGAAAACCCATTAAACTTATTTTGTCAACTAATGATCATAATTATAAAATTTATTTAATTTGATTCAAATGGTGGAATCATTTCTTTTTGCTAACGATTTTATTGGAGATATATATAAACAAAAGTAATTTATCAGCACATATGTCATGCATATAATACACTACATTTGAATAGTACAATATATCATACTCTACAATATAAGACTTTTGTTTTCTACTATCTTTTTAAGAAATAGAAGGTTACATTGTGTAGCTATTTTGGATTTGACATTGAAAATTTTGAGTAAAAAAATAGAATTTCGTTACAAATCAATTCTACATTTAAAATTTCAAAAAAGGAAATGGACATTTTTCTTAAGAACCCATTATATGTTAAGATTCCTTTCATAGTTGGTTCGAATGTTTCATGTGTTGAGTTTTGGAGTTTATGGTTTTTGCTCAACGGAAAAAGCTGTTACATTGTAAGTTTTAAAACATTGTAATTTGACAACCACATTGCAATATGTCGAGATTCGGTCTCTATTAAAAATATAATAAAAAATGGAATCTTCACTTAAATTTTAACATTAAATTTTGAAGTTTAGGTTTTGTGCACCATTAAAAAAATATAACACATTAAATTTATTTTTTCAACTAATGATCATATTTATAAAATGTATTTAAATTTGAGATTCGATTGGTGGAATCATTTCTTTTTCTTATGATTTTATTGGAGGTATATATAAACAGAAGTAATATATCAACACATATAGTGTGTGTATAGTACACTACATATTTGCATCCTATAATATAACATATTTTACAGTATAGTAAACTTTTGCTTTCTACATATAGTAACTAGCTTTTCAAGAATAGAAAGTTACATTGTGTAGCTATTTTGAATTTGGCATTGAAAATTTGAGTAAAAAAAATAAAATTCCGTTACAAATCCATTCTATATTTAAAATTCCAAAAGAATGAAATGGTCCTTTACGTTAAGAATCCATTATATTTTAAGATTCCTTTCGTAATTGGTTCGAATTTTCCATGTGTTGAGTTTTGGAGTTTATGGTTTTGGCTCAAGAGAAAAAGCTGTTACATTGTACGTTTTAAAAGATTGGAGCGGATTTTGACAACCACATTGCAAATATGTCGACTTTCGGTCTCTACTAAAATTATGATAGAAAGAAATAGTATCGTCAGTTAAATTGTAATATAAAATTTGAAGTTTAGGTTTTGTGCACCATTAAAAAAAACCCATTAAACTTATTTTGTCAACTAGTGATCATATTTATAAAATTTATTTAAATTTTGATTCGAATGGTGGAATCATTTCTTTTTCCTTACGATTTTATTGGATATATATTTATATAAACAAAAGTAATTTGTCAGCACATATGGCATGCATATAGTACACTACTTTTGACTCGAACAATATAGCATTTTGAAATTTTTTATTTCTTCTTCTGAATTAATTTTTTCTTCATGGGGTTCTGAAAAAAAGTATAAGACTTGTTTTCTACTATCTTTTTAAGAAATAGAAGGTTAAATTGTGTAGCTATTTTGGATTTGACATTGACAACTTTGAGTAAAAAAATAGAATTTCGTTACAAATCTATTCTACATTTAAAATTTCTAAAAAAGGAAATAGACATTTTTATTAAGAACCCATTATATGTTAAGATTCCTTTTGTAATTTGTTCGAATTTTTCATGTGTTGATTTTTGGAGTTTATGGTTTTGGCTCAACAGAAAAAGCTGTTACATTGTAAGTTTTAAAACATTGTAATTTGACAACCACATTGCAATATGTCGATTTGGTCTCTATTAAAAAAAAAAAAAAAAAAAAAGAAATGGAATCGTCAGTTAAATAATAACATTAAATTTTGAAGTTTGGTTTTGTGCACCATTAAAAAAAGAAAACACATTAAATTTATTTTTTCAACTAATGATCATATTTACAAAATGTATTTAAATTTGAGATTCGAGTGGTGGAATCATTTCTTTTTCTTATGATTTTATTGGAGGTATATATAAACAGAAGTAATTTATCAACACATATGGTGTGTGCATAGTACATTACATATTTGCATCGTATAATATAACATATTTTACAGTATATTAAACTTTTGTTTCTACGTATAGTAACTAGCTTTTCAAGAATAGAAAGTTAAATTGTGTAACTATTTTGAATTTGGCATTGAAAATTTTGAATAAAATAATAGAATTCCGTTACGTTAATAATCCATTATATTTTAAGTTTATTTTCGTAATTTGTTCAAATTTTCCATGTGTTGGGTTTTGGAGTTTATGGTTTTGACTCAAGAGAAAAAGTTGTTATAATGTACGTTTTAAAATATTGGAGCGGATTTTGACAACCACGTTGCAAATATGTCGAGATTCGGTCTCTATTAAAATTATGATAGAAAGAAATATAATCGTAAGTTAAATTGTAATATAAAATTTTGAAGTTTAGGTTTTGTGCACCATTAAAAAAACCCATTAAACTTATTTTGTCAACTAATGATCATATTTATAAAATTTATTTAAATTTGATTCGAATGGTGGAATCATTTCTTTTTGCTTACGATTTTATTGGAGATATATATAAACAAAAGTAATTTATCAGCACATATGGCATGCATATAGTACACTACATTTGAATCGTACAATATAGCATATTCTACAGTAAAAGACTTTTTTCCTACTATCTTTTCAAGAAAGAGAAGGTTACATTGTGTAGCTATTTTGGATTTGACATTGAAAATTATGAGTCAAAAATAGAATTCCGTTACAAATCTATTCTACATTAAAATTTTCAAAAAAAAAAAGGAAATGGACATTTTTATTAAGAACCCATTATATGTTAAGATTCCTTTCGTAATTGGTTCGAATTTTTCATGTGTTGAGTTTTGGAGTTTATGGTTTTGGCTCAACGGAAAAAGCTGTTACATTGTAAGTTTTAAAACATTGTGATTTGACAACCACGTTGCAATATGTCGAGATTCGGTCTCTATTAAAAATATAATAAAAAAGAAATGGAATCGTCGGTTAAATTTTAACATTAAATTTTGAAATTTTGTTTTATGCACCATTGAAAAAAAGAAAACACATTAAATTTATTTTTTCAACTAATGATCATATTTATAAAATGTTTTTAAATTTGAGATTCGAGTGGTGGAATCATTTCTTTTTTCTTATGATTTTATTGGAGGTATATATAAACAAAAGTAATTTATCAACACATATGGTGTGTGTATAGTACACTACATATTTGCATCGTATAATATAACATATTTTACAGTATAGTAAACTTTTGCTTTCTACATATAGTAACTAGATTTTCAAGAATAGAAAGTTACATTGTGTAGCTATTTTGAATCTGGCATTTAAAATCGTGAGAAAAAAATAGAATTCAGTTACAAATCTATTCTATATTTAAATTTTCAAAAGAATGAAATGGTCCTTTACGTTAAGAATCCATTATATTTTAAGATTCCTTTCGTAATTGATTCAAATTTTCCATGTGTTGAGTTTTGGAGTTTATGGTTTTGGCTCAAGAGAAAAAGCTGTTACAATGTACGTTTTAAAAGATTGGAGCGGATTTTGACAACCACGTTGAAAATATGTCGAGATTCGGTCTCTATTAAAATTATGATAGAAAGAAATAGTATCGTTAGTTATAAAATTTATTTAAATTTGATTCGAATGGTGGACTCATTTATTTTTGCTTACGATTTTATTGGAGATATATATAAACAAAACTAATTTATCAGCACACATGAATCGTACAATATAGCATATTCTACAGTATAAAACTTTTGTTTTCTACGGTATTTTTAAGAAAGAGAACGTTACATTGTCTAGCTATTTTGGATTTGACATTGAAAATTTTTAGTCAAAAATAGAATTCCGTTACAAATCTATTCTTCATTAAAAACTTCAAAAAAAGGATATGGACATTTTTATTAAGAACCCATTATATGTTAAGATTCCTTTCGTAATTGGTTCGAATTTTTCATGTGTTGAGTTTTGGAGTTTATGGTTTTGGCTCAACGGAAAAAGCTGTTACATTGTAAGTTTAAAACATTGTAATTTGACAACCACATTGCAACATGTCGTGATTCGGTCTCTATTTAAAATATAATAAAAAAAGAAATGGAATCGTCAGTTAAATTTTAACATTAAATTTTGAAATATGGTTTTGTGCACCATTAAAAAAAAGAAAAAACATTAAATTTATTTTTTCAACTAATGATCATATTTATAAAATGTATTTAAATTTGAGATTCGAGTGGTGGAATCATTTCTTTTTCTTATGATTTTATTGGAGGTATATATAAACATAAGTAATTTATCAACACATATGGTGTGTATATAGCACACTACATATTTGCATCGTATAATATAACATATTTTACAGTATAGTAAAATTTTGTTTTCTACGTATAGTAACTAGATTTTTAAGAAAAAGAAAGTTACATTGTGTAGCTATTTTGAATTTGGCATTTAAAATCGTGAGTAAAAAATAGAATTCCGTTACAAACCCATTATATATTTAAATTTTCAAAAGAATGAAATGGTTCTTTACGTTAAGAATCCAATATATTTTAAGATTCCTTTCATAATTGGTTCAAATTTTCCATGTGTTGAGTTTTGGCGTTTATGGTTTTGGCTCAAGAGAAAAAGCTGTTACATTGTACGTTTTAAAAAACTAGAGCGGATTTTGACATCCACGTTGCAAATATGTCGAGATTCGGTCTCTATTAAAATTATGATAGAAAGAAATAGTATCGTCAGTTAAATTGTAATATAAAATTTTGAAGTTTAGGTTTTGTGCACCATTAAAAAAAACCCCTTAAACTTATTTTGTCAACTAATGATCATATTTATAAAATTTATTTAAATTTGATTCGAATGGTGGAATCATTTCTTTTTGCTTACGATTTTATTGCAGATATATATATACAAAAGTAATTTATCAGCACATATGGCATGCATATAGTACACTACATTTGAATCGTACAATATAGCATACTCTACAGTATAAGACTTTTGTTTTCTACTATCTTTTTAATAAAGAGAGGGTTACATTGTGTAGCTATTTTGGATTTGACATCGCAAATTTTGGGTCAAAAAATAGAATTCCGTTACAAATCTATTCTACATTTAAAATTTCAAAAAAAGGAAATGGACATTTTTAGTAAGTACCCATTATATGTTAAGATTCTTTTCGTAATTGGTTCGAATTTTTCATGTGTTGAGTGTTGAAGTTTATGGTTTTGGCTCAATGGAAAAAACTGTTACATTGTAAGTTTTAAAACATTATAACTTGACAGCCACGTTGCAATATGTCGAGGTTCGGTCTCTATTGAAAATATGATAAAAAATGAAATGGAATTGTCGGTTAAATTTTAACCTTAAATTTTGAAGTTTAGTTTTTGTGCACCATTAAAGAAACAAAACACTAAATTTATTTTGTCAACTAATCAACATAATTATAAAATTTATTTAACTTTGAGATTGGAATGGTGGAATTTTTGTTTTTGTTACAATTTTATTTGAGGTATATATAAAGAGAAGTAATTTATTAGCACATATGGCATGTATATAGTACACTATATTTGCATTGTACAGTATAACATAAAACTTTTGTTTTCTATGTATAGTAACTAGCTTCTTCTTTTTTTTGTCAACTAGTAACTAGCTTTTTAAGAAATAGAAAGTTACATTGTGTAGCTATTTTGGATTTGACATTGAAAATTTTGAGTCAAAAATAGGATTCTGTTACAAATCCATTCTACACTAAAAGTTTCAAAAAAGGGAATGGCCATTTTCATTAAGTATCCATTATATTTTAAGATTCATTTCGTAATTGGTTTAAATTTTCTATTTGTTGACTTTTGGAGCATTTTGAAACATTATAGCGATTTTGACAACCAAATTGCAAATATGTCAAAATTCAGTCTCTATTTAAAGTATGATATAAAGAAATGGAATCATAGGTAAATTGTAACATTAAATTTTGAGGTTTAAGTTTTATGAACCACTAAAAAACCAAACACGTTAGTTTTTTTTGTCAACCATTGAACATATTTATATAAAAAATTAAAGTTGAGATTCGAATGGTGGAATCATTTATTTTTTCTTACGATTTGATTGGAAGTATACATATAGAAGTAATTTACCATTACATATGGCATCTATATAGTACATAACATTTGCATCGTTCCGTATAATGACTTTACAGTATAATAGAATTTACAATATAGTCGACTTTTGTTTTCAACATATAACTAGCTATTTGAGGAGTAGAAACTTACATTGTGTAGCTATTTTGGATTTGCCATTGAAAATTTTGAGTAAAAAAATATAATTCTGTTACAAATTCATTCGATTTTTAGTTTCGTAAAAGAAAATAGAAAACTTCGTTTCCGTTGAGAATCCATTATGTTTTTTTTTTTTTGTCGGCAACAGTTGTATTAGATCGAGCCCTTTGGGCTAGTTACAGAGCACAAACGATTTAATACAGGAATTAAAGCTTAAGCAGAAATTGGGTTCATTGGGCCAAACCAAACAACTCGTAAGGTAAGGGTAGAGGCTGTGTGGAAGCCAACTCACTGACACGCGTCAGCTTCTCGGAGAGTCCGCCATGCACACCGACTTCGAAGATTTCGCGGTGCACCGGAGTCGATGGATGCCTGTTTAGACCGCAAACGCTCTGCCGACTCCTTTCCATGGAGATTATTACCGGAAGGTTAATGATCGAAGACCTTCACGCCAGGAAATCGCCGCTTGTTTATAGGGTTTGTATTCACCGTCGAGGCCCAAATCTATTGGCCTAAGAAATCGCTCCGAACAAGAACCGGTTCCAACGATGGCACGCCGCGACGTGACGAGGAGACAAACGGTGACGGAGCATATTCCCTCACAAAGGAGATTTCAGAGATGCGTGACATATTTCCGACAAGAACAACACCATAGAGAAGTCGTTCGAATCCGGACCAACCCGGAGAAGAAAGATCTAAAGCTAAGTCCGGCGATTAAGTCGGAAGCAAAAAGTCGATTTCCACTTTAGAGTACAAGAAAACCAGGAAATCGAAGCTTTATTGGCGGTGTACACCGCAGCCGAGGTAGAACAAACCACAAAAAGTATAATACAGCCAACCACCGATCGAGCGGTAAAGCTCAACCGGTGGCCGGAAGAGGAACATGATTTCTTGTTTCTGGGTTTAGAGAGAAGATGGAGAAAAAGGAGAGAGAAAAGGTCATACGTTTAAGTGTTGTGAATCCATTATGTTTTTTCAATTCTCTTCGTAATTGGTTCAAATTTTTCATGTATTAAGTTTTGGAGTATACAGTTTTGTTTCAACAAAAAAACCAGAAAATATTTGTTTTAAAACATTGTAGCAGATTTTGACAAACACGTTGCAAATGTGTTGAGATTCGGTCTCTACTAAAATTTTGACAAAAAGAAATGGAATCATCAATGTAACTGTAACATTAAGTTTTCATGTTTAGGTTTGTGCACCAATAGAAAAAAGCAAACACGTTAACTTTCTCTTGTCAATCAAATATCATATTTATAGAATTTAATTAAAATTTTGATTGATTGTGATGTATTTAGGAAATATATCACAGATTTATATAATTATAAAATCTAATAAAATTAAATATTTTTTATTGTTTTCTCGTTGATATATAAAGATTATTTTGTATTTTAAAAAATCATTACATTATATAATTTTCAAAGAAATACTACAATTTAAAAAAAAAAAATTTGTGGTGAAATTCATATTTTGTATTTGTAATTTTCCTAGATTTATATTTGATTTAAATATTAAATTTATTATTTTATGGCAAAATATTATTTTAAAATTTTTATTAGCTTTGACACAAAATAAGATTATTATCAATTACCCAATCAATATTGTAAATGTAACCGTTAATGTTACATTCGACGATAAACCGACAGATAAAGTTTCCGTTCGGTTTTCTGTCGAAATTCAGTCGGTTTAGCGTCGGTTAAATGTAACCGTTAATGTGTCTGTTAATATATTCGTTGGACCGACATCAAACTGACGGATTTCCGACGGATAACGGCTATTTCCATCGGTTTTTCGTCGCTTATTTTCCTACAAATACCTCATACCTCCTCTCTTCCCCTCCACACCTATCCCTCCACACATGTCTCTCTCTCTCTCTCTCTCTCTCTCTCTCTCTCTCTCTCTCTCTCTCTCTCTCTCTCTCTCTCTCTCTCTCTCTCTCTCTCTCTCTATACTTCTGATTACCGATAAAATGTCTTCTTCTAACTATCACAGATTGTGGATGGACGGAGTTAGGATTGATGAGGCGACGACCCTAGTGCACATGGAATATGCACTCGGTATTATGTAATTCATGTCGTTAGCTTGTAATCAACCACATACGCAGAAAACCGGTAAGTTAAAATGTTCATGTACTGATTTTAGAAATCTTACGATTGGCGAAGTACAACATCACTTGTATTCAGTTGGGTTTATGGCGGGTTATAAGATTTGATATCTTCATGGGGAAACTTCAGATTATGCAAGTAATAGTAGAGAACCTTAAGGTAGTACTAGTAGTTGGGAACTTAATATTAGTTCTAGCGAACCTTATAGTGCCGATGTAGATCTTGGTGTAGGCGCCATTCAGTTGGTTAATCATGCATATAGAGGAAATATTTCGGAAGTAGTGAATATCAAATTCCTAGGGTAGATGAGGAACCTAATGTAGAAGCTAGGAGATTTTTTGATATGTTAGATGCAGCGAAGCGGCCGCTTTATGATGGTTGCAAAGAGGGTCATTCGCCATTATCATCTGCTACAAGATTAATGGGCATAAAGATGGACAACAATCTGGCGGAGGAATGTGTGGATGCGATTTGCGATTTTGTGAAAGATATTCTTCCTGATGACAATCTTGCACCAGGTTAATACAACGAGGTCGAGAAACTTGTTAAAAGGCTTGGATTACCGTACCAGATGATAGATGTGTGCATTGACAACTGTATGATATATTGACAAGAAGATGAATACCGTTTGGAATGTAAATTCTATAAGAAGCCGCGCTATCAGGATACAAGGGGAAGAACTAAGGTTCCGTTCAAGCGAATGTGGTATATGCCGTTAACCGATAAGTTGAGGCGCTTATACCAATCGAAGCGAATTGTGGGGAAAATGAGATGGCATGCTGAGCATAGAAGAGGAGCAGAGATTGCACATCCATCGGATGCTGAAGCGTGATGACATTTTCTGAGAATATATTGAGATTTTGCATACGAGCCACATAACGTGTTGTTGGAACTTTGAGCCAATTCTACCAGATTCAAAATTCTCGCGCGTTCCAGATAGCCTAAGATCTAGGGTCTAGTTAAATGAATCATGGATCAGATCTCGTGTTTACCTGAAAACTGGCAGCGGAATAGGGTCATATAAACGAGATCTAGAGCGCCTCAATCGCTGCGCCTCTATCGTAGTCCACACGCACACAAGCTGGAATCCGCCGGGATGCTAGTACCGGTGATCGGATCTCCTGGGATTCTCTACGTGTTTCTCGAGGAAGAGGGTCTGTTTTTCTGTCTCTAGAAAAACTGTCTGCGACGGCTCACTTATTAGGTCGTGTAACCTGGCCCCTATAAATAGGCCCATGGTTTACAAACCGTAACATCATTCACGGTATCGACCTTGTGTCGATCGTTGCACCCAATAGCAACGATCGACACACCTCTTGTATCGATCGACGCACCAATGGCATCGATCGACACACATCTTAAAACATGAATTCAATATGTATCCAATACACATTGATCGGACCATATGCCAATGATCAATCCCTACAGAATCGTATCCAACTTGCTTAGGTGTGTGACCCTTTAGGTTCACACGATGCTAGAAATGAGTTACAACTCATTTGTCATAAGCGGTTTCTAGCGAAACATTATGACTACCCAGTATCACATGAATTGTCCGATCTCGACAATACAACTATCTTTAGAGCAAGTACAATGTGATTTCAGGACATAATCCCAACAATCTCCTACTTGTACTGGAATCATCTATTCCTATAATCCCTTTGTCACTATATCTCGATATGACATAAGGCAAGAGACTGTGTCATCCTTATTATAGTCATCATCGTGTTCATCGAACTTCTGATCTATACTGATAAAACAAACGACTGACTATCACCTCGTTTGAGCACGGCCATGCATTTTCTCAGCATCAAATCTTCGATGGGCCCTGAGATATTTGTCTCCCGTTACCTGGGAGGGACAAATCCCATCTTGTTCCATCCATGTTTCTACACATACTTCATGATACGCATAAGCAATGCCGTTATAGCCGCCAGTTACGGAACGACGTTTGACAAGGTCAAAACGCACCAATTCATATGCTAGAAAGCATGATGAACTCAGGTCTAAGGACTATACTCTATAGTCGTAATGAGAACCTCCCATGACACTGATATTACTATCCTGTGGAGTTCTCATTATGCGGGTCATGTCCGATCATATGTTCACCGACATATATCTATGTGACTGACTGTGATAATCATATCATTGACTCCATGAAACTTAGTCCAACAGTCACCTCACATACTAGTCTCGCGCGGTTATTGGTGTCCCATTTCAACAACCTTGACTAGGGACAATCATATTTTATGTCATCTTTTACTTATAGGGTTTCATGATCAAGTCCTCAACTTGATGACCTATATGATGACCATAAAATACTTTGGGACCATTATTTAATTATCCAATAATTAAATAATACCGATGTCAGTTTTAACTTACACAAACATTGCCTTTAGCATGTCTATGCAAAGATTATAACATAACTAAAATAACTCCCACTAGAATCAAGATCATCTCTTCAGATATCTTATACCTACAGCAACGGCATAAATATGGTGCTTAGGTTGTGGGAGAGACTGCAGTGTTTTGTTTGAAACAATTCCAACAAACCACACCGCCATTCAGATAAAAGCACTATTCTACGGTCCACTTCTTGGAGCCTTTCCAACAGATAGCACCGCTATTCAGACAAAGAGACATAACCAGGTGGGAACCGGGAATCGTCTTTGTCTGTCTAACTACTTTCAACTGGTTCGTCACTTCCTCAGTTCACCACGAAACTATCCTTAGAGTTCCTCAAACACTTGGGATACTTCTGGTAACCGCTCAGTGACTATTACCGGAACATGTTGGTATTTTCTCGTCATGTTTTATGCGTAAGCTGCATCTAGACGAGCGCAAAATATGGCATTCATGATGGATTCTATTGCAGCAGCATTAGCAATCACACTCATTAATAACAGCTCAGCTAGTGTCCAAAACACTTCATCTTGCTAAGATTATTGCCATAAGACCTTTGGTATGAAGCCATTCTTGGAATCATGCATATTGGAACTATCCAATACCTTATCAACATAAGGATTTTGACACAATCCAATTAGCCTTTCTGATCCATTCCAATGAATCCTTATTCCAAGAACTTTTACGGCCTTCTCCCATGTTTGTCGTTAAATTTGACTTCTGACCCAAATCTTGACAAGATTTTAGCGTTGGAACGTCGTTTATGAGATTAAGTATGTTATTTACATACAGTGTGAGAATTGCAATTACGCTCCCACTATTCTTCTTGCAAACGCATGGTTTCATTTCTTTCTGATCAAGTCAAAACTTTTGACCACATTATCATAATGTTGATTCCAACTCCAAGATGTTTGCTTTAATCCAGAAATAGATTGGTGAAGCTAACATGCATACCCAGCCAATTTTCGGAGTTGGGGCTCACCATCGCTTCTTTGAATTTCGCATGCTCGTCACTTTTCAATGATCAATAGATCACGACAATCGGCGACGAGAAATCACTCTCGAGTTAGTGACGGATCCTTTCGGATCTGCAATTTTCAGGCTTCACAGGTGTAGGTCCTACAGCACTTTGTAGACCTCACCGCTGCTCCCTCAACAGGTTGAGCAGCCTCCTGTGTTTATCGAATTTCTTCGATGTGTACTTTTACTCTCATTGTTCCTTTTGGAAAGTACGATCTTTCTCAAAAGACACAGTTCCGAAGAACAAAAGTACTAAGCCTTGGTTTCCCTAGGACAACCAGCGAGGTAGAACTTATCAGATTTAGGTTCAAGTTTGTTTGTTGACCACTGTCTTACACAAACCTTGCAATCCCAATTAATCAGAAAAACAAATTTGGAAATCACCCAGTCCACATCCAATGTGGTGTTTTTCACTGATTCTGATAGAAACTTATTTAGCGTAAACATATACATTTTAGAGCGTATTCTTAAATGATTATGGAAGATTCATGTGACTCATCATTAATCGGAGCATATCTAATAAGATCTGATTCATTCTGTCAGATGATCACCCAATTCTTGACTCAAGTATTTACCTTCGCGATTCAATCGAGGATCTCAATACTTCTGTCAAATTGGTTCTACACTTCATCTTGGAACTCCTCAAGGGATTCCTGCTCGTGTCTCATCAAATGAACACATCCATACTTATTGATGCCATTAATAAGGTAATGAAGTACAGAAGATTTCCTTTGGCACTAATGCTCATCGGGCCGCATACATCAGTATGTGTAAGGCCTAATAAGCCTCTGGCTTGTTTCCTTTAGCTCTGCTAAAAGGGGCTTATATCTCAAATGATTAATAATCTAATGAGTCCAAAACTATGGAACTTTTGAATCCGCTTCACTCTTTGTGGTTAAACGACCATGCCAAAGAAAAGTCGAGTTCGAGTCATCGGACTTGAACCTTTAGTATTTGTGTTATATTCTAACTTTCGCTGGTTTAAGATATAAAACCCGTTCCAAACGGGGTGCTACCATATGATATTTCATTAAGATCTAAAGAACAAAACTTGTCTTTTATCAAAATGAAAAACATCCAAATTCTTTACAAGAAGATGAAAGACATTTCTGCACAAGGCAGATACATAGTAGCAATTACTTAATTTCTAAAACCAAGTAAGAAAGGCTCCTACAAGTGGAGAATCTCTACGGCTCATGCAGCAACCATTGCTTCATACCAGACACGCAGTTCCACTTGTCCTTTCTTCAACGTTCTACTGTCGTCCAGGTCCTGCATATTTCCAAAATATCAGTACCACAACTAGTATCCAATACTTACGTAGAACTTGAAGTAATAACACAATACCTGAAGAAGAAGTACCATACATCTCCTTCATCTCTTGTGAATCTTCCAAGAACTTAATGCAATCTCTCTTCCAATGCCCTGACTCATCGCAGTAGAAGCATTTTCTAACACCAGATGGGCTTGACTTGGGCTTATTAGATGACACAGGCTTATCCTGATTCCAAATCTGGACGGCCCTGCCTCTATCCTTGCCAACACAAGATTTCTCAAATCTTTTACCCTTTATGATGTCATGCTCAGCTGTTTTGAGCATGCCATGCAGCTCAGTCAACGTCTTCGTCAAGTTATTCTTGATATAGCTTTTGATAAACTTATCATAACTAGACGGCAGTGACTGCAGAATGATGTCAGTGGCCAACTCTAAGCTGACAGGACATTCCAGTTTCCCCAGGTTATCAATGTAACCCATCATTTTAATGACATGAGGACTTACTGGAGCATCCTCTGGTAGCTTGCACCCAGTGAGAGACTTCACCATCTGGAATCTCTCAACTCGTGCCAGATCCTGAAACTTCAGTTTCAGGCTGGTGATCATCTCTATTGGCGACTCCATGCTCTCGTATTGACTCTTCAAGTCCGAGTTCATGGTAGCCAACATTAGCCCACGCACATCTACCACATCAATATAATGCTTATTCCAAGCATTATATACTGCATGCGAGCGATTGGTCCCAAGCCTTTCTGGAAGAGATTTCTCAAGGACATAGTCCTTGCTCTCCTGCTTGAGAATGAATCTCAGATTCCGATACCAATCTAGGAAGTTGGATCCATTTAACTTGTCCTTCTCAAGGACGGATCGCAACGAGAAAGTAGTCATAGACATAAGCTGAAATCCAAGAATGACAAAGATTTAGTTATGTACATCATGAGAAATCTTATCTAATAAGAAAACTCGCATTATATTCAAACAATGTTCCCTCTATGAATATAATGATCCAAGATCCATACTTCACCAAAATCTGAGTGGGCGACTCGCCATTACCCAAACTTTAGTTATCTAGGTAAGCAAATCATTGCTAATTGTACTCAGTACAACTCTTGGTTGTGGGTGAGACAAACTATGTCTAATCCACTCTGATGTCTCCGGGCCCAGAACTTCTGATAGCCCAGTCAAGTATAACCAATCTTTTATGTCTTATGATTATTGACAGTCGCACTGCAAGTCTGTCAATGATCATCTGCCTTACTCATGTTGTAGTGGATACCAAGGACTCCAAGACTATCCAACAAATGACACGAGTTTTGACAGTAGACAAGATTGGGCAAGACATCAAGGTTACTTGATATTTAGTTGAGGAAACTAAACCCAAAAGTTCAGCAAATCAATCTCTTAGGTCATGTAATTGTTGATGTTTAGCACTGCAAATCTATCAACATAACTACCTGCCTTACTCACGTAATTGTGGACACCAAGCTCTTGGCTAGACCATCACACAACGAAATGAGTCTTGACAGTTGACCATATTGAAGCTAAGCTTTGATCAAGGTTTAGATCAAGTTTGGTTTATGCAAATTCAAGGTTCAATAACCAGAATTCCGAGCATTGTATCGATCGACGCAGACTGTGTATGTCGATCGACACCACCAAACAAAACTGGACTTCAATAACCGGTTAATCCAATTAACCCGGTTTATCGAACCAGTCATGTCGATCGACGCAACCCATGTGTGACGGTCGACATAGACCTAAACCGAAGATAGTTTTGATAACCAGTCCAATCCAATTGAACCGACTTATCTGATCAAACTGATCTTAACCAATCGGTTTATACTAATTGAGATAACCAGTTCAATCCAATTGAACCAAGTCATTCAATTTAAACTGATCTATTCGGACTTAACCAAGCATGATAACCGGTCCAATCCAATTAAACCGATTAACCATTCGCTCGGTCTGTGTCGACCGACACTAACCTGTGTTGATCGACACTCGACCGAATTTGTTCTGTGTCGACCGACACTCAACTGGTGTCGATCGATACAGTAGGGAATCAGGGAATCTTTGATCGAATTAAACCGGCATAACCATGCGAGATAACCGGTTCAATCCAATTGAACCGATCTATCCTTTCGCACAGCCTGCGACGATCGATACACCCAGTGTGTCGATCGACACAGTGCGATTTCTAAATCAAAACCCTATGTTTTAATAGGCGAATTCGCTGTGCATCGACCGACACAACCTTGTGTCGATCGACGCTATGCGAAAACACAAATTCTTTTGCATTTTTCGCTGTGTGTCGATCGATGCACCCAGTGCGTCGATCGACACAGTACGAAAACCCTAAAAAATTTCTTCGTTTTCGCGATGTGTCGACCGACACAAACCTGTGTCGATCGACACTGTGCGAAAACACAGTTCTTCGTTTCGATACAAATAAAACCGAGATTTAGATTATCAAAACGAAAACTACAAAGCATTAACTCATTCAAATACAACTTAATTCGAATTCTATGCTTTAGATTCAATGGTTAAACCCTATAGCTCTGATACCACTGTTGGAACTTTGAGCCAATTCTATCAGATTCAGAATTCTCGCGCGTTCCAGATAGCCTAAGATCTAGGGTCTAGTTAAATGAATCATGGATCAGATCTCGTGTTTACCTGAAAACTGGCAGCGGAATAGGGTCAGATAAACGAGATCTAGAGCGCCTCAATCGCTGCGCCTCTATCGTAGTCCACACGCACACAAGCTGGAATCCGCCGGGATGCTAGTACCGGTGATCGGATCTCCTGGGATTCTCTACGTGTTTCTCGAGGAAGAGGGTCTGTTTTTCTGTCTCTAGAAAAACTGTCTGCGACGGCTCACTTATTAGGTCGTGTAACCTGGCCCCTATAAATAGGCCCATGGTTTACAAACCGTAACATCATTCACGGTATCGACCTTGTGTCGATCGTTGCACCCAATAGCAACGATCGACACACCTCTTGTATCGATCGACGCACCAATGGCATCGATCGACACACCTCTTAAAACACGAATTCAATATGTATCCAATACACATTGATCGGACCATATGCCAATGATCAATCCCTACAGAATCGTATCCAACTTGCTTAGGTGTGTGACCCTTTAGGTTCACACGATACTAGAAATGAGTTACAACTCATTTGTCATAAGCGGTTTCTAGCAAAACATTATGACTACCCAGTATCACATGAATTGTCCGATCTCGACAATACAACTATCTTTAGAGCAAGTACAATGTGATTTCAGGACATAATCCCAACACGTGTACCTCATATTATGCACATATGGTTTCAACCCGTTTGGAAGGCACATGAGACAATATTCGGTGTGGCCAATGATTCTAACTCCTTATAACCTACCGCCATCTATGTGCATGCGTTGAGAGTTTTGTTTCCTATCCGTACTCGTTCCCGGTCCATAGCATCCAAGAAGATCACTTGATGTATTCTTGCAGCCATTGACATATGAGTTGCAAATGTTATGACTGTCCGGTGTTGTAGCAGATGATGTCTCATGCAAGGAAAATATTCTGATGAGGTTTGCACTAATGTGGACCATTAGCGATTTTCTGGCTTATGGTATGCTATCAGGATGGACAACGCATGGGAGTTAGCATGTCTGTATTGTCAGGAAAAGGCCGATGCATTCCAGTTGAAGAATGGATGCAAATTGTGTTGGTTTGATTGTCATAGAAGATTTTTATCGCATGATCATGCGTATCGGAGAAACACTAAACTTTTTACGAAGAAGAGCAAAGTGTTTGATGAACCTATTCTCCAAGACGATGGGTCAGAAATAATTTGCCTCTTAGAAACCTTTTGTGCACTAAGAACTCGTAAATGTGGTGAAAATGGGCATGCGAATGTATACGCAGCTGGTGTGTCCCACAACTAGCACAAGCAAAGCATCTTCTGGGATTTAGCATATTGGAAGGACCAACTATTAAGGCAAAATCTTGATGTCATGCACATTGAGAAAGATTTCTTCGATAACATCATGAACACTATTCTCAACGTGCAAGGAAAGACGAAAGATAATGTGAAGTATAGGCTTGATTTGCCTGAAATTTGTGCTCGTCCTGAACTTCATCTTTAGAAGAACGGAAAACCGCCAATTTCAGCGTACTGGGTAGACCCGAAGTCGAAGGAAGAGTTCTTTGAGTGGATTATGCGACGATTTAAATTCCCTGACGGTTACACATCAAACTTGAAAAAGAAATTCTTACATAAAAGTTTAACCAACGGGTGAACTCTCTTTGTTTCCGAGCCTCATGTTGGGCCTCGTTCAATTCTGGATGATGATGCTGGATAGCTTCCATATATAACCTACAAAAACTGAAATATATATATATATATATATATATTAGTAAAACAGTTATTATGATAATTTTAAACCAAGTGCAGTAACAAACATAAATTGAACATATATACCTCTCCTATTGAAATACTTCCTCGCAATTGGTCACAATATACTTGTGGAGATGTGTATGCTCTTGGGTTGTTAGTTGCCGCTTTCCAGTGTTTCCACTTAACCGCCTAACTTGTTGAAAAATGATAGGAACGGGTGACCGGTAAATTTTCCTCTCTCCCCTATCATCGTTTCTAGCTGGGCGCCTACCCCTTCTACGTACATGCGAAGGGAAGTAATAGCTAGCAAAGGTCGCAGTCTCTTCAAGAATTACCGCCGATCACGGTGTTTCATCTGCATCTGGCCAAATTATGTACTATGGTGTTCTCAAAGAAATACTAGAAGTAAAGTACATAGGGAAGCTTGGCATGAGATGCGTAGTTTTCTGTGTGATTGGTATAACCCTATCCTAGGGCAAGGTGTTACCATCGATGAGTTTTGTGTGACGTCTATCAATTCGAGCAAGAAACTAAAAAACTATGATCCGTTTATTATTGCTTCACAAGCAGATCGGGTTAGTAATCGACTTTATGCATGTTTATTAGTTAGCATTTAAATAAAGTTTTTTCTGATATACCATCTACCTTATGCAGGTGTGTTACATTCCTTACCCTCGTAAGATATACAAGAACGATCCGTGGATCATAATTACGAAAATAAACCCGTGACGGAGGGTATACGGAGTTGAAGAACGCGAACTAGAGCCTTTGCAAGCAAGCGGAAGTGATTATATAGCTCTGGTAGAAGAATCCCTTGAAGTTAATCTGGTTGTTGACTTCAGTCATTTCCGGGATATTGTTCTTCATTCGGATTCCGAAGAAGAGAGAGGCGAATTCGACGACGACACCAAATCTATTTTAACAGACTATGACTCAGAAGGCATGGACTACGACCAACAGGGACGAAAATTGCTCAAACGACTCGATCCCCACTACGAGACCACCCCTGGAACTTATTGGTAAAAAATCTTTTAACTTCTAGATTTTCAAATTGCACTTATTTAATATACATTTATAAAGTTTTATTTCTTTTTCCTTATCAGGTTTTCGTTGACCGAATCGAAGATCACAAAGAGCATCTTGGGGATGATGTACATCATGCTCCGAATCGGATACCCGTTGTACAAGGAGATGCCTTTATCCGATAGGCATAACTGGTTCCGCCAGTTCGAGGTACGTATCCTTCGTTAACTTTATTATATTTTTCTATATTATTATTTTATAAAGTTTGTTAGTAACAAATGTTTAATATTTTTTTAAGCAAGAGTATACTTGGGATAAGAAGTATACTGAGCTTGTGGAAAAGGAGTTCCACATAAAGGCATCTGATATATCATGGTTTTTAGGTGTATTGAGCCATGATATATGTACATATTCGAGTTATTTATAGAGTCTTTCGAGTCCTTTCAGGTGTTTTACAGGTTTTAGCACGTTTGGAGTATATTTTGACATTATGGCGTATTCTGAAGCTTTCTGAAGAGTTCGTGCGAGAAGAAGAAGTCATTGACGAAAACAGAGGCTTGTGTCGATCAACACAGCCTTTGTGTCGGTCGACACGGATCGTGAATCAGGAGACTTTCGCCGATTAATGAAGACTTTGAAGAATTTGTAAATTAGCCCAGAAGTTTTTCATAATTACAAAGATGCATCGTGTTTTAACTTTATATTAGGGTTCTTAAGCTTTTGTTTAGGCTAAGCTTGATTTTATCAGAGATTAGGAGATTTGGGGCTGGTCTTGTACTCGAGAGAGAAGAGATTTCGAACCCCTGTTCTTACTCTTTTGGATTTTTATATGATATCTATTTTGACTATGTAATTTGTGATGATTGCCATGTCTGAGTAGATCTCTTGTTAGGTTAGGGATTCTCATTAGGGATTTCAAGGAATGTTAGAATAATTGATTAATTTGGATTCATCATCTAGTTCTTCATCTAAGTTGTCCTTAATGCTTAATCTGAACTGACCATTTAGATTATTGATATTAGGTTGATTTCCGCAATGACAATTGGTTAATTAACTAGAAAGGATTTAGGTGAGCAATTTATCTATTTCGCAAAGAGATTTGGTCTAGAGAAATTATGAACAAACGAACCTGGAATTAATGCATGTTTGGAACTCTAGGATTCGCAACGAGAGGTTGTTTACTAGGTTGTTAGACATAGATAATTATCGCAACGAGAGCTGGTTAGTTATACCATTGTGATTCTAGTTCAAGAACACTAATAGATTGAATCATGATTGACTGTTATCTGATTTCCTGATTTGCTGAGAACTTCCCGAAACCTACCGCCTTCGCTAATTACCTACACTCGCTTTACTTCACTATCTTAGTTTACTTGGTTGCTTACTGTTTACAATCTGGTCTCGCTTATCTTAATTCGATTACGTATAATATGTCGTGTGAAACTTGAGCTCTGTGGATTCGATACCCTAAATACTACAATCACATATGTGCACTTGCAGTAGAAAATAGGAATTAAGATTTGACCAATCAGCATCATCCCATTTCTCCAACGTCATCAACATAGGGAAACATAAGTGGGTGAACGATGAAGTCCCCAAGGATGTGAACGACGATGCGTGGAATGGGCTGGTCCGTCATTGAATTAAGCCTGCAACAGCAGCAACCTCTTCGACGAACTCCCAAACCGTAAAAGTCACATGAACAGTGTTGGAATGGCGACTCATAACGCGGGAGCAAAGAGCACCGCATCAAGGAAAATTGACTTTGTAAGTATCTTTATTTTTTTAATTTTCAATAAGTTTAGACCTTTTTTACAATTAAGATATTGTTTGGGCAGAATCGGAGGGAAGAACGAGATCCGACACATATTGATCTCGTCGAGGGCGGCCATAAAAACAAGACTACGGGCGAAATCCAGGATCCGATTGCTCGAGGGATTGTTGAGTCGATGAAGAGGCGGTTGGGTGAGGTGGTTTCCCAATCCAAGGAAGTCGGTTCAAAAGAAGAGCTACCGCATGAAAAGATCAACGAAATCTTTCTCGAGGTAAGATTTTAAATTAACTGAAATATGAATTAAGTTTTAAATTACTTGATTTCTAACTAGTATCACTGAAAAACTTTACAGGAAACGGAGAAAAGAAGAGGCCGGGTTTGGGAAACTTGGCGGACAAAGTTTTGACACCGCATTCCCGCTTCCGTCCACTAAACAAGAACTTCGCCGAAGTCTTAAGGGAGAAAGAAGAATAGATCGAAGCATTGAAGGCCAGTCAGACGCGAATTGAAGCCTGGATGGCAGAGAAAGAGGCAGAAACGGCGAGGAAGATGCTAGAGATGAATGATCGGTTCATGTACTTTATCAAATACGGCCATGTTCTGGAAGATATACCAGCAAACCAGGGTGCGAGAACGGGGACGGGATCGGGATCCGCTCCCCAGCCCCGTGAAATGTAATTTTAAAGTTGTTTTTTATTGAATAATTAAATTTTTTTAATAAATTTTTATTTTTATTATTTTTGCTATAATAATACAATAATTATATAATTTTCAAAAAAAAAATTAAAATTATTTTTTTCTCATCCCTCGGTAACCTGTCAAAAATTTGCTGGTTTATTTCCCTCGGTAAACCGTCGGTATAAGGTCGTCGATAATATTCCCTCGGAAAACCATCGGTAATATACCCTCGGTTAACCATTGGTATATTTTCTCGGTAAACCGTCGGCTTGCTGCTGTCGGTAATGGGTCGGTAATACTCTGTCGGAATTATGTCGGAAATATTCCTTCAGAAAACCGTCGGTTTACCCCGTCAGAAAACCGTCGGTTTATTGCACTCGGTAAACCATCGGTTTAGTGCTGTCTGTAAACCGTCGATTATATTGTCTCGGGAAACCATCGGTAAGCATGATCAGTAAACTGTAAAAAGTATGTCGGTATTTCATCCGTCGATAACTCGCCGATTTCTTCCCTCGATATTTGCGTGTTTTCTTGTAGTGAATATTCTCGTCACAATTTGTCTCAAGTTTACAATTAATTTGTTATCGGATAGAATTTGTGACTAACAATCTGAGGATCACTTGGAAATCATGTCGGTTTAGTGATACAACACTTGTGAATCTTTCTATCTAAAATTACACATTCACCAATGTTGTGTAGTTAATAACCTTCCGATTTTATGATATAAACTTTACATTTTTGTTATTTGTCGAAATAATAAATATGAACATTCGATATTCTTACATCATTTGAGCATGTAATTCTACAATTTAATTTTTTTTTCCCTTTCAAAGACAATTGGAAGAGGAAGAATGTCTATAAGAAAGGAATGAATTCTAAACGTTGTATACTATAATATTATGGTTCTAAGTTTCTAACCTTCTTATGTGAATTTCTAACAGATTGCTATTAGTGTTTTTCTTTGTCCTTAAACGTTAAGTTGGGGTATTAATGATCAAGACTTAAATAGTTTCTTAGACGTTGCCTCATCAACACATTATGACTTTTATCCAAGTTTGAGTAGTTAAGTACTCCCTATCTAATCCACTATTTTGCCTTTCTTGTGTATCGTTTGAAAACTGTAGAGCTAGGTGGTGAGACTATCTAGCCAATGTTGAAATTTTAAGATCAAGACTTGGTCAGAAGATGAATTTATATATAGAAATGTAGATTATTCTTCAATATTGGTTGAGCTGTTGCCATATAGGAAACGGTGTTAAATCGAGAAGGTAATCCACAAATGATGCATGCTATAAGAGGGCAAGCAAATCATTGAAAATTATTTGCTGTCTTGTAGTACAAATGTTTAACTTATTAATTAATCCTAGTATTGATTAATTGGTGATAATTAATCAAGACCTATGATCCTTAATTACTGCGTCTCTAAGAGTTAAATTAAACTAGTAGACACGTGGTAACTCAATGGCAAGTTTCAAGCACGAAGAAAGAGTCAATTACATTTACCGTTAAGACATACAGGAAAAGGGACGAGTGGGTATAACGAAATAATTGGATTCATACTTCAAAGACAAAATAAGAATTAAGAACAAATAAGATAATATTTAAACATGTTGACAAAAACATGAAAAAATAAGTGGAAATATATCCAACTTGGGCTTTTTCTTTAGATTAGTTTAAAGGAAAGCATATTAGGTTTTAAGGTTGATATTTATTATTTAAGATATAGTTTATTAACATAAATGGTTAATTTAACTTTAATAATCATTTATCTTAATAACACTTGCTAATTCAAGGTCCATCACCATTTGTAATCTTGCAAGTGGAGAACCCTCCATTCACTCGCCATTTATACTTAAAATGTATAAGGTATTAATCTGATGTTAAAAAAGGTATTAATATGTGCCTTGAAAAGTACATAAACTAAGTATTAAGCTGTGCCCTACGCGGTATGAAAGTACATTAAAATTTATTAAACATGGTTTGAAACTATATAAAATGATTTGTATATGTATAGAATTATGTTGTAAAATTAGGATTAATAGTCTATTATTTATAGCTTATATGATACAGTGTTAATTTGACTTAGAAAATTAAAAATAAATAAAGCTATATGTTGAGCATATGGTATATTATATGGCTGGATAAAAACAGTTTATAATTATTTGGTTTGCTTGAGGTGTAAACTAGTAGATGACACTTTTTTGAACTAGATTTTTCAAATTAAATAGCAAGAAAGAAAGAAATACAAGCCATAATGCCCTTAACCATATACTAATAGCAGCCCAAGTTACATATCTTCGAACCCAATTGATAGAAAAGGCTCAAAGCTAGTAGGAGAAATCGAAATTATGCAACAGAAGAAACATTAGCACAGACCCAGAACAAACAAAAGTCCAGAGATTACGCTGAGCAATTAAGGGAGACAGAGAGTCAGTTTAGAGGGTTGGGAAACCACAGCTGAAGCATTTTAGAGGTTGAAATCGGATTTTTGACCTGACATTTTAAAAGCACAAAAAAAATAAAACAGATGATTATTTGATACTAAGAGATAGAGAGGAAGAGATGGTAGCCATTTAGCAAACACAAGGCCATATGAATTTGTTGCAGACAGCATTGTCACTTTCATCATCTTCCACCACCATTTTCCCCACTACTTACATACATATAGATACAGTGAAGACACTCTTACAACATCATTGGATTGGTTTAAGTTCAGTTCTTTCGGTTTGGTTCAATTCTGTTTACAACACATGGTGACTTCACACCACCAAACATGGAGAACAAAGTAATGAACAAGATTCCTTTGGAGTGAGCCAAAGAGTTTTTAAAGAAACCACAAACCATTGCTAATGCCATATTTAACGTTCATGAAACTCAAATGTACTCATTTAAACATTTCTTTATTGGAAAATAAACAAAGAAATCCACACCATATGGACCAATCATGGTCCTACAGGTAGACTGAAACTCAGTAAAAATAATGACTGTTAAGGAAGTGAGACGCGGTTGCAAGCGCGCCACCCATAATGGCATCGACCACGACCTTGTCTTTGCCTTTGTTAGCAGCCGCAGAGATCACTGCTCCTGTCGCAGCGCCTGCCAACATTGCGTTTTTCTGATAACCGAAGTTTCAAACAATTCATTCATAAGTTCTGCAAATATGTATCAAAATCTTATAGCAAAACAATGTGTGTGAGAATGTAGTACCCAATCTTTAGTGCCACGGATACGTTCGATTCCATACTCTGTTCCAACATAAACCCCAGCCGCAGATCCTGTTCATATTCATATTCTCTTTACAAAATCAATTTTAATGTCCATTGCTGAAACTAAAACAATGTATTTAGAAAGCAACGTACCCCAGTAAACACCTTCTTTGCACATGTTCTTAAGCTGCAACAATAATATGTATCTCAATTTCAGAAACCTTAAAGATACAAATTTCTTCATATTATACATATAGATTTGATCAAATGGTACTCACCCCATGCTCGAAAGTGCTCTTGGAAACACTCCCTACAAATTAGAAAAGCACATGATCAACAAACAAAATCATAAACATAAAAACAGATCCAACAATGTGTGTAATAAATGAGTCAACTTTATATAACAAACATTGTACCAAACACGAACACTTATGTATGTTTGATAAAGTTGAGAGCTTTTAAAAGTTTTTGGATTTTACCTTTGTCGATGGCTTTGTAAGTGTCTTCTACAAGAGATTTAGTGACTCCAACCTAAAAAATAGAAAAAATGAGATGAGAGAGATTAGTCGAAGATTAGAAACAATGATTCATCAAAGAGAGAGAGATGAGTTACAGCTCCGATCTTGAGGAAACCATCGAGGGTGAGGTTAAGAAAAGGATTGCCCGTGTCGACTGCAACCGACAGCTTCGGCGAGCTCACTGTTCCTGACAAAGTGCTTGAAGGCATCTTCTTCTTCTTCCTCTGTGTTCTTTTTTTCTTTTTGGTTTTTGGGATCTTTTTACTGAAACTATTTCACCTATTTTCCTGGGATTTATAGTGTTTCAAAAGGTTGTTTTTTTTTTTTTTTTAATATAACTCTTGCTTCAACGGTGGAGAAGAGATTAACAGGACCCATCACCCACGAGACGGAATTGAGGCAATGAAACTCGAGCTCTTTAAATGACGAAACTGTCCTCGTAGAGCCATGCCAAAAATGCAGAAACCAATCTACAAGTCTTGTGATCTCTCCACAGCGACAGTGGCCGACATCTCAGCTTTTTATGGCCGACTTGTTCAATTTGATTGCTAAACAACTTAAAAATCGCAACTTTAGAAACAAATAATCAGATCACTGAAGCAACAAGAGTTACAAGACTCGCACACAATTAACAATAGTATCTCAATAATACATTCTTGAAACAAGCAGACCACAAGAGTCGAACACAAATCAAATCCCATAGGCAAGTCTCAACATTCAACATTGTTACATATATTGATAGATATATCAAATGGAGAGTGAACAATCTTTTACTTCAGTCTTTCCTGTGATGACGTTTCCTGCTCTTCTTCTCATACCGCTTAGAAGAACCCCTTCCAACTCGTGAATCCCCATCGCCTGAAACATCAGAGTCAGAAGAAGCTGCCACTTTGTTCCTACGCTTCTGCCTTCTACCACTTGCATCATCCTCTGATGAATCTGAATCAGAATCATCAGAACGATTATGTCGGCTTCTCCTTCTCCTCTTCTCCTTTCTACTCTTTCTCTTAACGAGTCTTCGGTCGTCGTCCTCATCAGAAGACTCATCAACATCTCTCTTTCTCCATCTCCTCTCCTTTCTCCTCTTACCCCTTCCTTCTTCCTCGTCCTCAGACTCACTCACACTCCTCCTCTTAGGCACCCTCCTCTTCTTCGACCTTCTCCTTCTCTTCCTATCTCCTGAATCTGAATCAGAATCAGATTCAGATTCATCTCGCTTCTTCTTCTTCCTTGAAGAAGAATCAGCAGTCTTCTTGACGCTGCTACTCCCTTTCTTCTTCCCATACCTCTCAGCTATAATCTTCTCCATCTCAGAATCAACATCAGAATCAGAACTCTCACTCTCCTCTTCCTCTTCACTACTCTCTTCCTCCTCCGCCTTAACCTCACCTCGACCAACACGGCTTCTAATCTTCTCCAACCCGGACATAACAGCAGCTTCAACGGCAGCAGGATCTTTCTCCTTATCCTCTTTGGTACTCAAGAAATTCCTACACTGAAACGTCAAGTGCCCGACACGTCCACACTTCTTACAAGACCCACGAGCCTCGTCATTGTTGGAGCCAGTGATACGAGCAAGAGCCAAAAGACCCTGAAAGCTAGCGTATGAGTTCTCAGGGTCATCAGTTTTCTGCTGAGTCGTCTTCGGCTCCTCTTTGCTTGTTGGTGCGTATGGATCATAACCAATTGCACTCTGCCATATTCCGTGAGTCTGAAGCGCCGCACTACTATGAACACGGTTGTTCGCGGGCATACGCACTCTTCCTGCGGTGGCCGGCATCTTCACGAAACCCTATAAATCTCACAACCTAACTCAAAACAAGCAGATTCCTTTTCAAAATCAATATCTTCCGCAATAGAATTCGATCGACTACCCAGATTACACAGAAATCTAGGGCTTTGAAATCCTAATTATCAACTACAAATATGCGGACTGGAATTATAGATCCTAGGGTTCCAAATGAAATCAAGATCCTAAGGAGAAGAACAAATCACTCACCAGACCCTATCGGAAGAAATCGCCGGACAGAGAGACGGTGCTGGGTTATAATTTTCTTCTCCTATCGTCTGATCCTATTGAATAAGGGAGGCAAAAAGGATTAACAAAAGTCCGAGGGCGGATTATAAAGATCTGTAAATATCAGGAACCGCCTTAAGCTTTTAATATTTTACATTTACACCGCTAATATTTGCGTTTTCAATTTTAACCCTGTTTATCCTAAAGTTAATTGGGCATCACCTTGTCTTTACTGGATTTTTATGGGCCTGAGATCCAATAGCTACATAGACACTAAAGATAATAAGTAATCAGAATCATTATCATGATCAAGTACAAACAAGGAGTAACCGAAAGAAACTCCAGATTAAAACAAACAAAACTGCGCTTAAGCTTAATTTTAAATTCAGTTTTCGATTCATGAATTCGAATTAAATATAAACCTTCATTATCAATTAACCTCTATTTACAATTAGTGAGCAAGAATATGCTCCTCTTAATCCCTCCCGCCACCTTTCGCTCCACAAAACTATAACCAAATACGTTAAGTTAGTTTTTAAACAGTTCATCACACTCGTCAGATTACACACTTAATCATAAATCTTTATATAAGAGATCACTGCAAAATCTTAAAAATCCCATAAATCAATTTCACGTAAATTCCCAAATTCAATTTGCAAAACTAGAAGAAAAAAGAATCTTATATAAAGAGATGGCATCAAGTTGCTGTGGCGATTACGTTGCTGCGTCGCCGGAGATGGCGGTGACGGAAAGCGAATCAATAGCGTTGAGGCTTCTCTGCGTCGTCTTCATCCTTCTCTTCTACGGCTCGATTTTTCTCCTCTGCTTCGTGATGTACCCGAAGCTACCGAAAGAAGCAATCGGCGATGAGGAATCCGGGGAGCCGTTGCCGGCGGCGGTAAGACTCACGAAGAAAGGCGCGAAATGCGGCGGCGATGGCGACGGGGTCAGAGCAGATGTATGCGTGATCTGTTTGGAGGATTTCGAAGTAAACGACGTCGTTAGAGTTCTGGTTGGATGCAAGCATGTGTTTCACGTGGAGTGTATAGACTCGTGGTGTTTCTATAAGCTGACATGTCCGATATGCAGAGCACCGTTCCAGTGGTTCGGTGATTGGTAAGGACAAAGAGAAAGAGAGGAGTTTAGGGTTTAAGTGTTCGGTACGATCCGGTTTAATCCCAATTTTGAAAATTTGTACGTGTTTGGGATTAAAAAATCCAAGGGGATCTTATTTTTTTATGGATCCGATCCTTGGTTGTGATGTATGTTTACATATTTGGAAAAGTTAATTATATTAGAGAAAAATACGGATTACAGTTTTTTTTTTTTTTGGAACTTATTACGGTTTGATTTTGATTGTGGTTTATTAATAAATAATTAGAATCAAATATAAATTATAAGAAAGAGCATTTTAATCATGAAAGTATAAGTCATTAACAGTTTAAATCTTAGTAAAATTTCACTCTCAAATTAAACCATCAAACTAAAAAGCTTTAATATAAAACCATCAAAATAGTTTTCCAATTTGAGCTGGCCAAATTTTTAACAAAACTGTTTATTTTCCATTAGCAAATATAGTTTAGTTTGATTTTAATAGAAAATGGTTTTTATATTATTTTATTATTTATTACATTTTTTTTTTAACACTGGATCTTTATTGAAAAGCTCAGAAGGGCAATAACATAAGGAAACAAAAAAGAAAAAAACAAAGCCGGCCCAAGAAGCCCACCAGCCTGCCTACGGATAGGGATGGAGGGACACGTGGCTGCTCCAGGGAATCTACGGCATGCAACCGCCGAACTGAGTCAGCGCCGAGAAAGATGCCGGAAAACCCCACCATGGCCGGGACTCGGATCGAAACGGAGAACTAGCGCCACCGATCCTGCTTTCCATCAGAACATACCGCCGAAGAAGAACCGTCAAGAGAGAAGAGCTGCTCCAATCATGCCGTCTGAAAACGCCACACCAACGAAGCTCCGCCGCCGGTCAACACACAGTAGTGATCAACCAATTAAGTTCCCAAGAGTCAGTGGGAGAAGCTGCAGAGAGTTACTCGAAGAGGAGAAAGCCTCCGAAAGAGACAACGAAGAGAGCGGACGGTACAACGGGGAGAAAACCAGAGAAAAGCGATCGGAAATCCGGTGAACGCCGGAGAGGAGAAATCGCCGGTAAGGAGATCCGGTGAAAACCAAAAAGAAAACCCAAAAATCGATCGAAGAACAACAAGGAACCACAAAGAACATCCTCGATCGAAATCCATCAAACAAAGGGGAAAAAAGAACTCGATTCGAAGAAGAGAGGTAGAGAAGCCCGGTATCGAACTCAGGAAAAAAACCCCTAACCAAAATCACGAGATCAAGCTCGAGATCATCCTTGTAGAAGATTCAATCGGGGAACAAAGAAGATCGAGAGAAAAAGTTCTCTCTCTAGAACAAGAGAGAAAAAGCTCGTCAGATCTATATCAGCATTATTATTTATTACATTAAAAACCACACATTTAAAAAAGCAATAAGGTAAAAAAAGTAATATAATATTCATTCAAATTAATTTCTTCGATTTTTTTTTTGTCGGTAATCTTTATATTAAAAGACCCAATGGACAATTACATCAAGATTACAAAGAGACATAATGGAAATGAGTATAAGCAGTGGGTTTATGGCCCAATACAGTCCAGAACTGTTGATAAAAATGGATGGAAGGTGGCAGCCACGTGTCGATTATTGAGATTGAAGCCAGTCTGGAACAAAAGAGAGAAAAAAAAAAAAAAAAAAGAGGAAGAAGAATGTGACGAAAGGTCCAAGCATGAAGCATCAAGCCGGTTTGGACACTGTTGCAAAACCTGATGAACGCAATGACTATCAGTCTCTCACGGTGTTTCATGGACCGAGCCTTTCATCCACTCGAGGCCATTAAAGGACCTTTCGTTTTTTTTGGTAGCATGAATTACTTTCTAAATATTTTCTGCTTTGTTTTCCTCTTTTTGTGCTTTTAATATATTTTTACGTAACAGTTTTTCTTTTCACAAAATTTTTGTCACAATAACGAGGAAAGTTTGAAACGATCCATCCACCTAACCTAACTTGCCTCCTCATAATCTCTATTTCGGCGTTGACTTTGGGTAAACTTAACTACCAAAGTACACGTGAACCGTACGGATAAAGGACATCATGTGAAGATTGAAGAGTCACGATACTGTTCTTGGCTGACATCATAAACCATCTTGACACTTACTCCCTCAATTTGTTTGACTTTCTCATTACATTTATTTATTTTCCCTCTATTGTTTCTGTAGGACCGTAAATACGGAACTTCTGCGTATGGTGAATGAATCACGTAGAAGAAGAGGTTAAGGAAACAAAACGGAGTCGAGACTATGAAGTCTCTTTCCTTAACTCGAATTATCACCCGCAGTGAGGCGGTTCTGTCGTGATAATCGAATCCCAGGATAAAACCGATACCGAAACGATTCCGCTATCACTCGGAAACGTTCCCAACGAACGAAAGTTAAACGATATACTCTCGAGACTTATAAGAAATAAAATAAAAGAGATTGAGGAACATAAACTATTACGTTGTGTTTGCGTATGAGAGAACTTATCAAATCGTGTGTTTTATAACGTGAGCTTAAGCTCATATTTATAACGAGGAAGTGAACGTGAGGTGATCACGTTTTCAAAGTGGAGAACGTGCGCGAGAGACGTTGCACGTGCGCGAGATTCTTGGCAGGTGGAGAAGACTCGGCTTAAGTTGTTACGCGAGCTCGAGCTGGATGAGAAGATACCGAGAGCATATTCTCCAAACCGGCGACCACATAACCAACAAACCAAAATCAAATAATTTCGATTAAACCAAGTAACCAATTTATTTGGTTTATCAAAATTTTCTCCAAAAAATAATACGCGCGCGGAGGCCCCTTCGGGGCCTATTACCAAGACCCAAGACCCAAGACCCAAGACCCAAGACCCAAGACCCAAGACCCAAGACCCAAGACCCAAGCCCAAGCCCAAGACCCAAGACCCAAGCCCAAGACCCAAGCCCGGCCCGGCTCGGCACGGCTCGGCACGGCGGCGGCGGCGGCGGCGCGCGCGTGTGGTCTTTCCAACCTCTCTCTCACACTCCATAGTGTAGTCCAACCATTTGAACAATGACATAAAAATGTCCATATATATACAAGTGATAAATTTCCCATCTAAGCAATGTGGGATATTTTATACACTTCATTCCTCATTAAAACATGCCAACATTTTATGGCTTCTATGAGCCCATGGCCCATTCATTTCTCATTCACACTCACATATTTTATAAAGCCCAAAAACTTTATTATATATAAAAAATATGTTCCAACAATCCCCCACATGAATAGAAATTACTCTAAACATAAGAAGACTCGACAGACTCGAAAGACCTATACTAGACATTGACTTTACTTGACTAGACTAGACACTGACTTGACTAGACTAGACAGACTTTCGAGAGTATATGCGAAAATGTAACTGTGTCTGATAGGTAGCATTTTTCAGCTTTGAACCAATCATTTTTAATATCTGTCGGGTTTACTTGCCGGGAGGTGAACATGATGTCTTGAACCAACCGGAGTTTTATGTAAACCGAGACAACAAGTATCGCGCAGCGACATTTTCTCGTAGAACTTTGTTCTCTGTTTTTGTTCATTTTGGCCTTGAACATTCCTGGTTTCATGAGTGAACTTGGAGAATATAGCCTATCTTTCATTCTCCTAGAAACGGCCCCATTTCACACTCACTAGGTGATCTGCCATTAGTTTCTTTTCAGAAGTATCCTGTCATACTCCACTATTGTGAAACTATGGAATCATTAAAAGCCAATGCTTATCCTTTTTCTCATACAGGTAGCACTATTCATCACTCAAGGAACTGGGTAAAGACATAAGTCTTGCAGTGCTCGATTTCATTTGATTTAGTTTTCCCTTTGAACCTACATCCTGGGATCTCCAGTCACGTAAGTAGGGTTTCCATCAAATTTCCTCTTAATTCGTAGGCTTCAAACCCATTCCTCTTGATGATTTTTGAACTTTATCTCGCGGCAAGCCTTTGGTGAAAGGATCCGCTAAATTGTCATTCGTTCTGATATAGTCTACATGGATTATACCAGTGGTTATAAAGTTCCTAATGGATTTATGACGTCTCCTAATGTGACGGTTCTTTCCATTATACAAGGTACTCTTTGACCGCAATATCGCAGATTGACTATCGCAATGCATACGAATAGCGGATACGGGTTTATCCCATTCTGGGATATCTTCCAGCCAATTCCGCAGCCATTCTGCTTCAGCTGCCGCTGTGTCTAGAGCTATTAGCTCTGACTCCATCGTGGATCTGGCTTGAATTGTTTGTTTGGAAGATCTCCAGGACACTGCTGCACCCGCAAGTGTAAAGATATATCCACTTGTGGATTTTGAGTTTTGAGAGTCAGATATCCAATTTGCATCGCTATATCCCTCCAAAATAGCCGGTTCTTTACCATAGTGCAGACCATAGTTTTTTGTATGACGTAGGTAATTCAATACTCTAGTTATACCTTTCCAATGTTTATGTCCTGGATTACTGGTGTAGCGACTTAATACATTTACTGCATGCGCTAAATCGGGTCTAGTACAATTTGTTAAGTACATCAGACTTCCGATCACCCTTGCGTACTCCAATTGTGAAACTGCTTCGCCTGAATTTTTCTTCAAGTGAAGTTGAGTATCAACAGGAGTTTTTGCTGTCCCTTTAGAGTAAGTCTTAAACCTCTCAAGTATATTTTCAGCATAATGTGCTTGGGATAAGGTTATACCTTCAGTAGTTTTAATGATCTTAATTCCTACATCCGCAAGTCCCATATCTTTCATATCAAATCTTTGGCTAAGCATGTTCTTAGTCTGATTGATCATATCTTTGGTACTACCAATGATCAGCATGTCATCTACGTATAAACATAGCAGGACATATCCATTTGGAGTACTTTTTACATAGATGCACTTATCACATTCGTTTATGCTGAAACCGTTGGACATCATTACATTGTCAAACTTTTCGTGCCATTGTTTTGGAGCTTGCTTAAGTCCATACAATGATTTCACAAGTCTACATACCTTTTGTTCTTGTCCAGGGACAACAAACCCTTCGGGTTGCTTCATATAAATCTCCTCTTCTAATTCTCCATTTAGAAAAGCAGTTTTAACATCCATTTGATGGATTTCTAGGTCTCTTAGTGCTGCTATGCCGATCAGCATTCTTATTGAGGTTATTCTCGTTACCGGAGAATAAGTGTCAAAGAAATCCAAACCTTCTTTTTGGCGAAATCCTTGAACCACAAGCCTAGCCTTGTACTTATCTACGGAGCCATCGGTTTTCAACTTGGTTTTGAAAATCCATTTACACCCTAGTGGTTTAAACCCTTGAGGTAGATCGGTTATCTCCCAAGTGTGATTCTGCATAATAGAATCAATCTCACTATTAACGGCTTCCTTCCAAAAAGGTGCGTTAGGTGTAGTCATGGCTTCTGTGAACGTCTTTGGTTCATTCTCTAAAAGAAAGACCATCATGAAATCCTCGCCAAAGTCTTTTTCCTTTCGAGCTCTCTTGCTGCGTCTAGGTTCATCTTGTACGACTTCAGGAGCTGAAGTACCCGAAGTACTAGCTTCATTTTCATCTCTTTGCTCATGTGTCCGCTTAAGATTAGACTTATCTTTGCACGGAAACAACGTTTCAAAGAAGGATGCGTTGCGAGATTCCATTACAGTATTTACATGGATATCCGGTATGTCCGATTTATGGACCAGAAACCGATAAGCACTACTGTTGTGCGCATATCCAATGAAAATACAATCCACAGATTTCGGTCCTATCGTGACCTTTTTCGGAGGCGGCACTGCCACTTTTGCTAGGCACCCCCACACTTTCAAGTATTTATACGAAGGTGCAACACCTTTCCAAAGTTCATAGGGTGTCTTTCCGGTGACCTTGTGCGGAATTTTGTTAAGGATATAATTTGACGTAAGCAAAGCTTCCCCCCACATGTTCTGGGCTAACCCAGATTCTTGAAGCATTGCATTCATCATCTCTTTTAGAGTTCGGTTCTTTCGTTCCGCAACTCCGTTAGATTCCGGTGAGTAAGGAGCAGTCGTTTGATGAATAATTCCATGTTCCGTGCAGAAAGCATTGAATCGGCCATCATATTCTCCTCCTCTATCACTTCTGACTATCTTAATAGTCTTACTAAGTTGATTTTCAACTTCCATTTTATATTCCTTAAACTTATCCAACGCCTCATCTTTGCTATGTAATAGATATACATAACAATATTTCGTATGATCATCGATAAAAGTTATGAAATACTTTTTCCCGCCTCTAGTTGGAGCATACTTTAAGTCACATAAATCCGTGTGAATTAAATCTAGAGGTGCGTTAGTCCTTTCAACTTTAGGCGATGGCGTTTTTGTGAGCTTAGCCTGTACGCATACTTCACATTTTTCTTTACTCATTTTGCATTTTGGGATTAGGTTTGAATTCATTAATCGGTTTATTGATTTATAATTCACATGTCCTAATCTTTCATGCCAAATATTAAAAGACTCAAGCAAGTAAGCAACGGACTTATTCTCATTCATCTCAGAATTGGTTACAACATTTGAAACATTTGCAACATCATTATTCTTAACAACAACCTTATCCTTGTTCTTGTTCTTGGAGGTACTTGCTTCTTCCTTCCTGAGGACAGTCATGAGACACATCTTGACCAGTCCATTCTTCACGAATCCTCTTCCCAGGTACATGCCCCACTTCTTGAGGGTGAGGGTATCAGCCTCGAAAATCACCGAGGAACCGGCCTTGCTCAGCAGCGTACCGGAAATCAGATTCTTCCTCATGTCTTTCACATGTTTCACGTTCTTCAACGTGATCTCCTTTCCTGAGGTCATCTTCAACACAACCGAACCCTTTCCTTCGATCTTGGAGACAGCCTTGTTTCCCATGAAGAGTGCCTCCTCAGACTTGTTCTTCTGGTAAGTACTGAACATGGACTTGTCATTGCAGATGTGAGTTGTAGCACCAGTATCATACCACCACTCATTGGTCTTCTCATCCACCATGTTAACCTCTGTTACCACAGCACAAAGGTCCTCCTCGGTCAGATTTGCCTGGTACTTTGCCGCTTTATCCTTGGAGCGACACTCACTGGACTTGTGACCCATCTTTCCACAAGCGTGGCATTTGCCTTTGAAGAACTTCTTCTTGTCCTCATTGGGGGCAGGGGCGGACGAAGATCCATTCTTCTTAAAGTTCTTCCCATTAGGCTTCAAAGGCGACTTAGCAACTGCTTTGCCCTTTCCCTTGTCCACATTTCCTTTGTCTTTGTTGTGGGTGGCCACATTCACACTGTGTTCACGGACTGGAACTCCATTTGCCTGACGGTTCCTATCCTCCGTGTTCAGCCTCTGGATCAAGTCCTCCAGCGTGATGGCCTTCCTCTTGTGCTTGAGGTAGTTCTTGAAAGTCAACCAACTTGGAGGAAGCTTCTCGATGAAACTGTTCACCGTGAAAATCTCATCGATGGACATTCCCTCCGTGGCAACTTCCTGACAGATCCGCTGGAAAGCCTCCACTTGTTCCATGATGGGTTTGTCGTCCACCATCTGGAACTCCAAGAACTTTGCCGTTGCGTGCTTTTGGCATCCAGCATCCTCGACCTTGTACTTCTTCACCAAAGCGGCCCACAAGGATTTGGCAGTCTTTTGCTCACAGTAGATCGCATACAGCGGCTCCACAAGACGGCCAAGAATCCACCCTTTCGTCATGTAATCTCCTTGATTCCATGCATCCAAAGTTCCAACGGTGTACACATCGCCGGCTCCTTCTCCAATCTCGGGTTGATCCTCCTCGAGGTACCGCGAGAGATGCATCGCATGGAGATAGAACTTCATCTGGTTCGACCACATCTTCCAGCTTTTGCCGTTGAACTTGTCAGGCAATAAGCCTTGGCACGAGGCTTGAAGAGAAGCAAATGCTGGTGGAGGAGGAGGAGCGTGAAACACCACGTTTTTCTCAGCTTTCTCTTTTTCAGCCTTTGCCTTTTCAGCTTTCTCTCTTTCCATCCTTTCGGAATCAAGCTGAAACAGAGCTCTGCGAGCTGTTTCTTCGGCGCTTACATCCCGAGGAGAGCTTGGTGTCGAAACATTCTGATTATCGGTTTCACTTGCCATTTCCTGACACAAACAAGACAAGATGTATCAGTATCACGTTTTAATAAACAATTTCAAAATGAAACGATATTAAAACCGCAAGCCGCAAACCGCAAACGCTTTAAGTCGCAAACGCAATCACAAAAGGGCGTTTTATAAACCCGCTAACGTTTTCAAAACGTTTTAGAAACGCAAACGTTTTACAAAAACGTTTTAGAAAACCGCAAATGTTTTTTCTAAAACCGCAAACGTTTTGAAACGCAAAAGTTTTCAAACGCAAATGTTTTGAAACCGCAAACGTTATTTCCAAAACCGCAAACGTTTTGAAAACCGGAAACGATTTGAAAAACCGAAAACGTTTTCAACAAAAACGGAAGCGTTTTGAAAAACCGCAAAGGTTTTGAACAAAAACCGGAAACGTTTTGAAAACCTCAAGCGTTTTCAACAACCGCAAACGTTTTGAATCGTTTAAAACGATTAGCGTTTGAAACGCGGTGAAGCGGAAACGCTAATCTGTGACTCAAAATCGTTTGATGTACAATCGCGGAGAAGCTATGAGGCTAATCGCGAACTGAAAAAATCCGAAAGATGATTTGTGTAACCGCGAAATATGGCTCTCAAATCCAACTTTCAATCCGGGTAATCGCTTAACGATTCTCAGATTCTTTCCTTAAACCAAAAAAGAGATACGCAATTCACCAAAATCCGTTTGAATGTTATGAAACAAAAAACGGATTTTGTTTTCGAGTTAAGACTGTAGGACCGTAAATACGGAACTTCTGCGTATGGTGAATGAATCACGTAGAAGAAGAGGTTAAGGAAACAAAACAGAGTCGAGACTATGAAGTCTCTTTCCTTAACTCGAATTATCACCCGCAGTGAGGCGGTTCTGTCGTGATAATCGAATCCCAGGATAAAACCGATACCGAAACGATTCCGCTATCACTCGGAAACGTTCCCAACGAACGAAAGTTAAACGATATACTCTCGAGACTTATAAGAAATAAAATAAAAGAGATTGAGGAACATAAACTATTACGTTGTGTTTGCGTATGAGAGAACTTATCAAATCGTGTGTTTTATAACGTGAGCTTAAGCTCATATTTATAACGAGGAAGTGAACGTGAGGTGATCACGTTTTCAAAGTGGAGAACGTGCGCGAGAGACGTTGCACGTGCGCGAGATTCTTGGCAGGTGGAGAAGACTCGGCTTAAGTTGTTACGCGAGCTCGAGCTGGATGAGAAGATACCGAGAGCATATTCTCCAAACCGGCGACCACATAACCAACAAACCAAAATCAAATAATTTCGATTAAACCAAGTAACCAATTTATTTGGTTTATCAAAATTTTCTCCAAAAAATAATACGCGCGCGGAGGCCCTTTCGGGGCCTATTACCAAGACCCAAGACCCAAGACCCAAGACCCAAACCAAGACCCAAGACCCAAGACCCAAGACCCAAGACCCAAGACCCAAGACCCAAGACCCAAGACCCAAGACCCAAGACCCAAGACCCAAGACCCAAGACCCAAGACCCAAGACCCAAGACCCAAGACCCAAGACCCAAGACCCAAGACCCAAGCCCAAGCCCAAGCCCGGCCCGGCCCGGCTCGGCACGGCACGGCGGCGGCGGCGGCGCGCGCGTGTGGTCTTTCCAACCTCTCTCTCACACTCCATAGTGTAGTCCAACCATTTGAACAATGACATAAAAATGTCCATATATATACAAGTGATAAATTTCCCATCTAAGCAATGTGGGATATTTTATACACTTCATTCCTCATTAAAACATGCCAACATTTTATGGCTTCTATGAGCCCATGGCCCATTCATTTCTCATTCACACTCACATATTTTATAAAGCCCAAAAACTTTATTATATATAAAAAATATGTTCCAACAGTTTCTAGATGAAATCCCATTTGAAGCTACAACATCATGTAGTAGTAATATCTTTTGTTCTTTGATGGAATGATTTATGTTTTGAAATTTTGACTATTGACCGGAAAAGAGTTTTGATACAGTAATTTGAATCATAGTAAATGTAATCGGATAGTAGTTGGATCTAATAAATAGTATCATCTAATCATAGAAATAAATCAGCGTAGCTAATCTGAAAAAAGTCAGACAACTTCGCTGGAAATAGAGCAACATTTTGAATTAAATTATTTTCAATTTTTTTGAGGATTTATTGTCATCACATGGAAATATAGCTTCACAACTAGTCAATTTTGTCTTTTATGAATAAAATTTTGAGACTACTGGTAAAAGTTGGCTAATAATTAATTTAACTAGTTTATGAGATGTTGACAAGTGATGAAGGTAGATATTATTGCAATTTTCTTAACAAATGGGTGCATTGTTTTCATCAAATATAAGCTATGCAATCTCCGTATGTGCCTATTATAGGTTTTATGAACTGAATACTTTATTAAGATGAGGTTGAATCCTCTTATATACAGGAGTAGAAGTAGGGTAAATCTACTATACAATAATCTAGGAAATCACATAATGAATGTGTTTCATATATACAAGCAATGATTTATATGGTTGCCTTATATGTCTTTGTAATACGCCCCCTCAAGATGGAGGGGCCTTGGTCACTCCAATCTTGGATGTCAGGCTTTGGAACGGTATCCGCGACAACGGTTTTGTCAGAAAATCTGCCAACTGATTCTTCGTCGAGATGTGTGAGACTCTTAATGTGCCGGACTGAATCTGGTTTCGGATGAAGTGATAATCCAGCGCGATGTGCTTCATATATGAGTGGAAGACTGGATTTGCACATAAGTACGTTGCTCCGATGTTATCACAATATATTACCGACGTTGTTGTCGTGGTCTGACCAAGCTCAGCGAGAAGGGATTGTGTTCAGCAGATTTCCGCAGAGGCATTGGCTACGGCACGGTATTCGGCTTCAGTCGATGACCGTGCAATACCTTTTTGCTTCTTTGAGCTCCAGGAAATCGGGTGCTTGCCTAGATACACGACGTATGCATTTGTGGAGACATAGTCGTCAGAGTCCCCTGCCCAATCAGCATCGGAAAATGCATGCAGTGTTGGAGTGTTGGTGTTGGACATGAATATGCCATGTGATGTTGTGCCGGCAAGGTAGCGTAATACTCTCTTTGTGGCCTGCCAGTGTTCCAGTGTGGGCTTGTGCATAAATTGCGATAACCGGTTGACTGCGTACGAGATATCTGGTCTGGTGAAGCTGAGATAATGGAGACTCCCGATCACCGCACGATATTCTGTGGCGTTAGCCAATTGAGTGCCAGAGTTGAGACTTCGCTTTGGGAATGTAGCCATTGGCGTGATAACCGGTTTTGACATCAGCATGTTGGTTCGTTCAAGTAAGTCTGTTACGTACTTCCTTTGAGATAGGTGAATGCCATGGTGGTTCCGTTTCACTTCGATGCCAAGGAAGTATGTGAGGTCGCCAAGGTCTTTGGTTGAGAAGCGTTGTGAGAAGCTTGAAATTGTGTGCTCTAGGAGGCTGTTGTCGTTGCCTGTAACGATAATATCGTCAACATATATCAGTATATACACGGCAGAGTTACCTCGACGTAAGATGTATAGGGAAGTGTCTGCCAGTGAATTTTTGAAGCCAGTTTGCAGGAGATATGTCTTGAGTTCGAGATACCAGGCCCTCGATGCCTGTATGAGACCGTAGAGGGCTTTTCTGAGATGACAGACATAGTGTGGCCTGCCGGGATCTACAAAGCCTTGCGGTTGTGGTGTAAACACATCTTCCGTGAGCTTCCCTTGCAAGAACGCATTGTTAACGTCCAGTTGTCGTATGTTCCAGTTGCTGGATACAGCTATTCCAAGCACAATTCGAATAGTGGTTGCTTTTATCACAGGACTGAAAGTCTCGGTGTAATCGATGCCTGGTTCTTGATGGTACCCCTTGGCTACCAGGCGAGCTTTATGCTTGTCAATTGAGCCATCCGCTTTGTATTTCACTGTGAATATCCATCGGTTGCCAACTAGCTTCTGAGAAGATGAGGGAGATACCAAGTCCCATGTATGGTTTCGAATTTGGGCATCGAATTCATTGTTAATTGCTCCGCGCCAGACTTCATGTTTGAGTGCTTCTGTTGTTGTCCTTGGTTCTGATTCAAGCTCGGATTTGGTGATGTGGTGGGCGTATTTGGGGTTGGGTTTACGGATGCCGTGAGTGAGTCGGGTGGTTACCCGAGGTGGATTTGGCGGTGGGGGAGGTGGTGGTGGCTGCAGTGATGATACTGGTGGTGGCGAGGGTGTATCAGAAGTGGGTTCTGAGGTAGAGGATGGCGATAATGGGTCGTCGGTTTGGGTGTTGGATTGATTTTGGTTATCTGGTGTTGGGCTTGGTGAAGTGGTATTCGGGCATGTTTCTGAGGTTATTGGGCTGGAGTTATTAAACGGCCCAGGAGAGTGTAGCAACTCTGTTCCAGTATGCTCCAGCGATGGCTGATGCGGCGACGACTCTGTGATCGTTGCTGGTGAAGTCTCTGACCCAGGAACCCGAGAAGAGGAGCGCTTTACGATAGGCACTATGGTGACTGGGTGGGAGTTGGAGATTGGTGGCTGAGGAGCGGAGGAGGACGATGAATTGGGTTTTGTCAGCTCTTGGAAGGGGAATTTTGTCTCGACAAATTGGACATGGCGGGAGGTATAGATTCTCTGTGACTTTGGTTCGAGGCATAGGTATGCACTCTGTGAGAGGGAGTAGCCAAGAAAAACACAAGGCAGTGATTTTGGGTCTAGTTTATGGTTGGTGTAGGGTTTTAGCCAAGGGAAACAAAGGCTTCCGAAGGTGCGAAGCTTGGAATAGTTGGGATTGGTATTGAATAAGACTTGGAATGGGGATCGATTGGAGAGGATTCTAGTGGGCATTCGGTTTATTATATAGGCAGCAGTGGTTAAGGCGTATGACCAGTAGGTTTTGGGAAGCGAAGCTCGGGTTAGAAGAGAGAGGCCAGTCTCGACGATATGGCGATGACGACGCTCTGCTAACCCGTTGTGTTCTGGGGTGTGAGGAGGCGATGTGAGGTGTGTGATTCCAGAGAGAGAGAGAGAAATCACGGAGGGCTATGTATTCACCTCCATTGTTGGAGAAAAGAGTTCCGACTTTGGTTTGGAATTGGTTTTCTACGAGGGATTTGAATCTGATGAAGGTTTCTTTGACTTGGGATTTGAAACGAAGAGGGTAGAGCCAAACATATCGGCTGTAATGATCGACAAAGAGCAAGTAATATTTGAAGTTGTCAATCGATGTAATTGGGGAAGTCCAAACATCGGAGAAGATAATTTGAAGAGGTCGAGAAGAAGAGATTGTTGTTTCTGAGAATGGAAGTTTGTGACTTTTATTCATAAAGCAATCATTGCAGGAAATAGTTTGAGATAAAGAAGACAAAACAGGTAATGAAAATTGAGAGATAATAGTTTTGAGGATAGGCAGATACGGATGGCCAAGACGAGCATGCCATTCCGAGAGAGAAGCTTTTGGATTGGAATGGGTGTAGTGAAGCTGTGGATTTCGGGTTGGCCATTCGTAAAGCTCTCCTCTAGTACGCCCTTGGAGTAACCGGGTTCCCGAGTGAAGATCCTTCACCTGAAAAGTTTGTGGGAAAAATTCCACAGAGACGTCATTAGCATTGCAAAGCATATAAATAGATAGCAGATTCTTTTGTATCTGCGGAGCATAAAGAACATGTCTAAGAAGGAGAGGTTTAGAGTTTGTGGAAAGTGAACCAGAACCAGTGTGGGATATGGGGATGCTTGAACCATTTCCAAGGACAACTTCATCAGCACCATTGTATTGTTGGTGCAAGGACATATTATTCAGGTCTGAGCTGATTTGGTGTGTGGCGCCAGAATCAAGGATCCACGGAGAAGTGCTCGCTGCTCCAGTGTTTACAGCTAGGTTCGCACGTGGCTGCCACGGTGCAGGAGGGTATGATGGCGTCGGGAGCAGAGGTGCAGTCGGGTTTGGCGTCATATGTTGCAGTTGGGGACAGCGCTTGGCAGAATGACCCTGGATACTACAATACTGACATCTTCCGAGGTAAGGACGTGGTCCTTTGTTGATCCGTTGATAGTTGTCGTTGCGTTGGTTGTTGTTCTGCCATGACTGAGCCTGTCTGTTGAAGTTGCGGTTGTGATCTGTGGTACTGCTGCGGTTATTCACATAATTTGCTGTCACCGGAAGATGTTCCCGTGGTGTCGCTTGCAGCAGCTTGGTCTCTTGATTCAACAGCTTTTCGTGCAACTCTGTTAATGATGGTGATGTTTCACGCCCTTCGACTTGTTCAACAATCGTTTTGTACTCTTCAGGTAAGCCCGCAAGAGCAGTTTCCCGTTGATCCTCATGATCCATGACTTTTCCCAATATTGCTAACTGATCAAATCGAGTGATTAGTCCTTGCATATATTCATCAATTGTTCGATTACCTTTGGTCCATTTCTTTAGATGCAGCTTCAACTGTTGGATATGGCCCCGGCTTGGTTTCGCATACGTTGCGGCGAGTTTAAACCAGAGTGCAGCTGAAGTGTTTTCCCGAGACAGAAGAGGTTGAATGGTGATTGTGATTGCTCCTAGTAACGCGCTGAGGATGAGTTTGTCTTGTCTCTTCCACATTGTGTACTTTGGGTTCGGAGTCTCCACTCCATCCACGGTGATGGTTGCTTCCGGTATGGGAGTTGCTGCGTCCAGGAACGCAGCGAGTTCGTATCCTTCTAAGAGGGCTTGGACTTGACGGCTCCACATTAGGTAGTTGTCGGATGTCAATTTGGTGATGTTCGACATGTTGACATTGAGGAGAGAGGTGGAATGAACAGCAACTGTTTCAGATTCAGTTGTGTTTGTGTTAACGTTTGAAGTGTTTTCAGACATGGTAAATCAGAGAGAGAGGTCAGAGAGTATGAAGGAGAGACGAGAGAGTTGAGAGCTGAGAGAAAGAAAGCGAGAAAATTTTGAGAAAGAAGGTTAGGTGGCTGAGATCGAATAAAGCTCTGATACCATATAGGTTTTATGAACTGAATACTTTATTAAGATGAGGTTGAATCCTCTTATATACAGGAGTAAAAGTAGGGTAAATCTACTATACAATAATCTAGGAAATCACACAATAAATGTGTTCCATATATAAAAGCAATGATTTATATGGTTGCCTTATATGTCTCTGTAATACCTATGTGGGAAAATATCGGCTAAATATATAAGCAGATGTCGAGGTTGTAGGATAGACGGCCAGATTATCTCAACACATGCGGGTAGTTTTTTTCAAACTATGTTCATTAGAATTTGAGTCAACAATAAGAAAAGAAAAAAAAAACAAATTGTATTGAAGTTATCATGAGCTACAAGTGATTTGATATTTTTTTACGATTGAATCGTGACCAAAAATATAAGGCTGAAAAACCTTAAAAGTCAACAGCCGGCCACTGCATGGAGCCGTTTTTGGCTTTATGTATAGGTTTGACTAGCAAGTACCGTAGAATTTTTTCACAGCCATAATAATTTTTAAAGTTTAATTTTTCTCCAATCATGTTTTACATCTATTTTTTAAAGCTACGGATTTTTCTTTCTTTTTTTTGTTTTTAACTGTAGAAAGCAAAAATAACTTAAAGCACTTATATATTGACTTTGTAAAATTTATAAATTCACAGCTCAAAACCTACAACTTAAAATTTTAAAATCAATGCAAAAAACTTACATCATGATTTACACAACAATAAATCTAAATCCACAGTTCTTGCCAATCAAACCCTATATCATATCAGATGCATGACAGCGGATATATACATATATATAACGTAGTATACATTATAATATATATAACGTAGTGATGCACAAAAAATTTGAAAATATTTCAAATATTTTTATTATTTAGATAATTATGATTTATTTATATTTTATTAATATTTATATTTTGGCGTTTATCTATTAAGGTTTTAGAGTTTTGGTGTTTATTGTAAATAAGTCGCCTCTATTTGTATTCAGTTTTATTGATTTGATTAACTAAAAGGAGTTTTCTTTAAGAGTTTTTGATTAAAGTACTGAGAAAAGTATTCTCAAACCCTAGTTTCCGAGTATTTCTGGAATCAACGGATCTAATTTTATCCCTAAAAGCTTCCGCTACATCACATAGTATACATTTTATTTTATTAAATTCAAAGATTATGTTTGTTAGATAATTATCATGTAAACTTTACTCTTGTTAAGTTGGTATGGTAATCGGATTTTCAGACTTGGCTCTCTTTTTCAACAAAATTAAATTTTCAACGTAACTCATTGATAAGAAACTTGCAACAACAAAAAAACTTGCATGGATTAATTAGTATGATTCAACAAAAAAAAAAAATCCTATAACTGACTTAACATCGTCATTAAAAGAATATAAAAGCCAATGTTATGCTAAAAGAGCATTCATTAGGTCTAATTTTATCGCCTTGCAGTCACAGAAAATAGCTCTTGAATTTTCGTCATTATAATTTCAAAAATGATGGGTCTAAATATAGTTCAATTTCATACAAGAGTATCTGGAAATTCTCCGTTTATTTTAGCTCTAATGCTCTATCCCATATAGACTATATGATTGTTGATTTACTCTAATTTGTAAACCGGCCTAACGAGAACAACTAGCATTACGTTATACTCCCTCTGTTTTAAATTACTTGACGTGTTAGGCATTTTTTGTTTCAAATTAGATGACGTTTTTAATTTTCAATGTAAAATTTAACTTTTTAAGTTTTATGACTCTTTCTATTCTGCCGTTTATTTTATCATTGGTTGAATTGTGTTTAGATGGATTATTAATGATGTTTTGTTTAGGAAAAATAAAAAATAAATGTTTTTTTTTAATTTGTATGCTTGAATCTAGAACGACAAATAATAATAAAAAAACGGAAAGAGTATTAATTACTATTCAACAAGAACAATAAGTATATAAGTGGACGACCGGGTGAATTAGAAAAATTGTGACGATCATAAGAGTTAGTACGTGATGGATCAATCGAGTATCCCATTTAGGTTGGAAAAGTGGATAATGAATTATAAGGTATGCTTATCTCATAGGTGTTTAATTGTCTTTATAGCCATTCTGGAAATAGAAAATTGTGGACTTATTGTTGTTCTAATCTCGGGTGTTCGATCCAGTATCCAAGACGCCATCTTACTTAACAACTTTATTGTCGATGAGATTCGAGAACTTCTTCAAAACTTTTATTTGTTTAAGTGCTATATTATCATTATCTCTCTATGTTTTATTGCTTATTATGTTGTAGTTTTTGATTTTTATGTTTTGATGGCGATGTTGTTTAAGAACACTAGAGCTTGAGCTTTGTATAAAAATCAATTGACCAAAAAAAGAATTATAAGGTATGCTCAACAAAACCCACAATACTCATGTTCTCGTTGGCTTCTTTTCTATATTACGTTGGGGTTTTCTGCATCAACAGAACGGATGGACCATATACAGAGTCGTTCCTAGGATTTAGAGGATCGCAAATTAGAGGGGAAAAAAAGCCGGTATTCACAAATTCATAATTAAATATTAAGAGTAAATTCAAGTTTTTTCGCAAAAAAACACAATTACATGTACAAAGGATCGAACCCTGAACCTGTGGAAAATATTCAGGATTTATACTACTAGGCTAACGAAAGTAATTTGTATTTGAAGACTGTAAAAAATATTATAGTTTCACAGCCTCAGTTTCCCCTGCTTCTACGAGGGCTCTGACCATATATCATATATGCTTTCATATTTATGATTTTCTCACCATAAAAAAATTTAAGCAAAATCTGAAGCTATCATCGTCTCACCTGTTTAAAAAAACTATGTTACGGAGTTACGGTTTCTGTTTGTGAATGTATTTCTTGCTGTTTTTGTTTCTCAGTTTATTTGGGTGTAGTTTGATTTTATACTCCTTGATATCGTAATGATAATCAACTATTAATATTTTCATTTTAAGATAACAAACTTATGTGTTAAAGTTTTGTTAGCTTTTGAAATTGTACTTTGTATTTCACGTTTATCCTTATTTCTATAAAGCACTAGCAAAAACACACTTAACTGCAATTCTCTCCTATTGACACGTATGCTTTTTCTTACGTGTCCTCTTCTCTCTTTTTCTAATTTTATTTTGCTTTTATATATTTTTCTTTCGAAAGCTATCATTTTCCAATTTTTATTTTTCTGGGATTAATAATACCTAAATCCCTAAATTTCAGCTTATCGTTTCCAAAAAAACCTAAAACTCTCCTCAGATCCACCTCACCCACTATTTCTCTACATTTCAGATTAACTTCTCCCACTTCTTCTTGCACAGCAATGCTCCCGAATAAAGCTCTCTTACCCAGATTTTGATTCATTTTATTCTCTTCGTGGATCTAGGGCATGGCATCAGTTACGATTGATTACTAGGGAAACATGTCACTACTGTTTGAACTTACTGTAATTCAAGTAACCATCGATCATCAACAACTGCTAAGTATCAATCTGGTTATTATCCAAATTCCCTTCATTTCTAATGTGATTCGACTTTAGGGTTTATGATATAAGATGGGTCTGAATTGGGTTTCGGTTTATCTGATTTGTCCTTGATTAAAAGTTGTGTGTTTTAGCGATCTCTAGAGTCTCTTTGTGTACTTTGTTGTTAAGAAAAATGGTAGCTTTACGTTTGCTTTAGATGAGAAGACTTTTTCTTTCTTCTGAATTTTATTATTTGTGAGTGTTTTTGCTCAGAGGGTTAATTTGGTTTTGATTTATGGCGAAAATTTCAGGTTCTTATCTAGATTATGAAGATTTTGAAGAAGAAGAAGATGTCCGTTTTGTTCAGATGCTTATGATTTAGTCGAATTGTGTCACCATTTTGACGAAAAACATCAACTTGAAGCTACACATGGGGTATGTAAAATTCACATCCTATCTCCATATTAAAAAAACTGCTATTACTATTTGGCTTTGATGTTTAGATATCGATTGAAATGTTTCTAGAGCTTTACATACATATCGATTACAGTGATACAAGTCCAAAGACGTCTTCTAAGAGGAAGAAGTCTGAAAAAGTTACCAAGGCCTTGGCCCCTTCGAAGTCTGCATCAAAAGAGAAATCAGGTTTGGATATTATCCTTTTTCTTATCTTCCACTAAGATACATCATGTGTGTGTGACTGTAGGGTTTATTTGATGCATTGGATAGTCTTATTTTGTGACGACTTCGTTTGCAGAAGCTAACCAATATTTCAGCCACTAATGTTTTATGTGTGTGTGTTTATGCTAGAAGTAGAAAGTGATGGAAAAGGAAACGAAAAAAGCAAAGGGCCAAGCGATGAAGTACTGAAAGATGCAATCGTTGAGATCTTGAAAAGGGTGGACTTTAATACGGTGAGTTAATTTCTCAATCTTTAATATTCAACACACTTAACTACATGGGATATGTGGAATAAAACAAAATGGATTCTGCCGAACAAGCTTATTTGTTAATGCAGTGAGTTAATTTCTCAATCTTTAATATTCAACACACTTAACTACATGGGATGTGTGGAATAAAACAAAATGGATTCTGCCGAACAAGCTTATTTGTTATATACAAGCCTGATGTTATTGAAAATTACTACATCTAAATGACATTCGTATGACTATGGATTCATTTGATCTAGAGTAAAAATGTCAGAGATGTGATCTCTGGCTTCTTTTCATTTTCTGTTTCTTTAGAACAATGAAGAATGTGAGCTGTGGTTGATGAGAAAACTGGTGGGAGCAAAGATTGCAGGTTTGTATACAGTCTTTTCTTTTGCTCTTATACTTCAAACTTGGGAAGGTTTGTTGTTTTAATTTGCGTGTACGGTTTCTGTTCAGGGTAAGGACGAGCTATATAACTTTTCCTAGAAGAGGACATGACGAAGTTGTTGAGACGATTGAGAGAGGACTTGGAGTAGGTTTACCTGACGATTTGGGTTGAATCTTAAAGATATGAGCTGATTTTTTTTTTTTTAACTTCAAAGCCAGTTTCCTCAAATATATTTTTGTCAGCTGATTTCCAACTTTCAGATTATTTTTGTTATGTTTATCCTATCTCAGAATTAGTTAATTATTATACTTTAATTTTTTAATTAATGTTTAATTAATTTATGTCATAAGTTTAAGCCACCATCAATTTAGCTCAAGAATTAGTCCGTGCATATGCACGGACCAGAAACCTAGTTTTAATATAATCGACCACAAAGAAAAAAGAGTTACGTTCTATCTCTTCGCGATTGTGAAACGTGCAGTGGGTACTTTAGTTATTGTACGGGAAAATTCCATATTAATACACGACTTTAATTTAAATTAGCTTTTTAAACCATCAACTTTTAAGATACCCAGAACAAACCATGAACTTAATTATTTTACCAATTCAAAACACAAACTTGTGAATGATAACTCATATTCCTCGCGTCGTTAACAGTCATTAACGGAACAAGAAACGGTGTTAAAGAAAGTTAACTAAATCGTTAACTTCTAAACCATGGTTAATGAAAAGTTTGAAAAAATTCCATATTAATACACAACTTTAGTTATTATTACCTTTTTAAATCACAAACTTTCGAAGTGCCCACAATAATACACGGATTTTAAAACCCCCATGGCCGAAAATCCCCAATTTTTTTTCAAAAACCCTAAATCAAAAAATTGCTTGTCCTTGTTCAAGGCTTTGCACGATGCAACAAAGTCCATCACTTCTGTCGACACCTCAAGAAATAAGCCAACATCAATCCTACGACCACTAACAAAACCCACATAATCGATAATATTTTCAAGGAAGATTGGGATTTTTCAGAGTTACTACTACTTAACATAGATTGAAACAAAATAATTAGGGCTCAATCAGATCTGGAATTGTTCATGTTTTTCACCTAGTGGCAACATTTCCCGTTACTATAATCTTAAATTCTCCCTCCAATGACTCGAACGCCATGGTTCGTTGTGCGCTTCGATTGTTTTGTGTCATCCAAAGCCATATCAATCAACGAAGAAGAAAACCCTAGAAAGGCTAATTGGAAGGGTATCTCCAATGTATTACTCCATTATTTACTCCAAAATGGAGTCACTCCAAAATGGAGTTGAGTTCTACTCCAACCCTACTCCATTTTAGAGTAAAAAATGGAGTCATGACTTAAAAATAGAGTATTACTCCATATTTGGAGTAGTCTCATTCTTTACTCTATTTTGGAGTTGAAAATGCAGTTCCATTGGAGAAGATTTACTCTAAAATGGAGTTTGGAGTATAAAATAGAGTGGGGTTGGAGATGGTATTAGAAGAAACAGAAACAAATTTTGAAGAGGGAAAAAGGTAATATAAATAAGTTCATGTATTATTGTGGGCACTTCGAAAGTTTGTGATTTAAAAAGGTAATAATAATTAAAGTTGTGTATTAATATGAAATTTTCTCAAGCTTTTTTGTTATTTTCATTAACCATGGTTTAGAAGTTAACGATTTAGTTAACTTTCTTTAACACCGTTTTTAGTTCCGTCAGGGACTGTAAACGACGCGAGGAATATGAGTTATCGTTCACGAGTTTGTGTTTTGAATTGGTAAAATAATTAAGTTCATGGTTTGTTTTGGGTACCTCAAAAGTTGATTGTTTAAAAAGCTAATTTAAATTAAAGTCGTGTATTAATATGGAATTTTCCCGTTATTGTACTAATAAACCATTAAAATTACATAGAAGGTTTTTAAAATCATTAGTTTGAATACAATGATAGAAAGAGACTAATTTAATTATTGGAAAAAAGCCAAACAAATCCTAAACTATTCAGATCTGGCTAAAAAATACCTCGACTAAGAAACTTGCCAAAACAAACCCAAACAAATAGTTTACTTCAAAAAAAAAATCCAAACTTACCGTTAATTTTACCAATTTAAAACACCGTTAAAAAAATTAACATCAGGATCTGACGCTGTTTATGGGTCTGTTAAACAGATACGACGTCATCCAAAACGACGTCGTTTTGTTCAGCGAGAAAAATAAAAATCAGCACTCAGCTGGGTTCGAATCTGAGACCTGTGAGTAGGTGTATAAGACATGTAACCATTGAGCTATTACAAACAAATTATCTTAAGTTCTCTTCTTTCTTTATTCATAATAAATCCCAAATTGATTTATAACTTAGAACCGTACAATAACAATTCATAATATAAAATTTATCTATAATAAACATATTTATTAATATCTTGCAATCATATATATTATATAAATTATCTGATATTTTAAAAAAAAATTATTAACAGAATTATTTATATATATATATCTACTGAATATAATAAAAACAACAATTTAAATCAATATTAAAAATTAAAACAATATTAATATAATAAAAACTAATTTTATTAAAAATCCAAGTTCAGTAAAAATTTAAAAACATTTCATATTTTATATTAATCTTAGTAACATACATTTTTTTGTCAAAACTCAATAATATATTTTATATCAATTATGAAATAATTTTAATTTTTATTGAACTAGGATATTTTTATAAAATTAGTTTTTATTATATTAATATTGTTTTAATTTTTTTAATATTGATTTAAATTGTTGTTTTTATTATATTCAGTAGATATATATATATATATATATATAATTCTGTTAATAAATTTTTTAAAAATATCAGATAATTTCTATAATATATATGATTGTAAGATATTAGTAAATATGTTTGTTATAGATAATTTTTTTATTATGAATTGTTATTGTACGGTTCTAAGTTACAAATCAATTTGAGATTTATTATGAATAAAAAAAAAGAGAACTTAAGATAATTTGTTTGTAATCATAAACAACGTATTATCAAATGGCTCAATGGTTACATGTCTTATACATCTACTCACTATTGAATCAGAATATTAAGAACTTCAATAATCAATAAGAATATCTCTCTTATTAAATCAAGGAAACTTACTCAAAACCTTGTAATCTCAATCTCTTAAAGCTCTTAAGGTTTACCACAACTTTGGTAACTCTTATATAGAGATCTCTCTAACTCTAAAAAGGAAAATATCTCTTTTCTAGATAACTCCAAATAATAGAAAACTAACATTAGATAACTCCTAATGTTTTCCTTATTCTAGATAGCTTCTAACTCAAGCTTATCCAACATTCTCCCCCTTAAGCTTGAAATCCTTTTCTCCAACATTTTGAACTCCAATGAGATCTCTCATCTCTTTGAACTTGATTCTTCCAAGTGCCTTGGTGAGTATGTCTGCCTTTTGTTCTTCTCCGGGAATGTGTTGTACTTCTATTAGCTCGTTTTCCACACACTCTCGAATAAAGTGATACCGTGTGTGTATGTGTTTACTTCGTCCATGAAATGCTGGATTCTTTGTGAGAGCTATTGCAGATTTGTTATCGATTCGGACAACTACCTTTTTGCACATCTTGTTAACGATTTGTCCGAGGAGTTCCTGTAACCAGATAGCTTGCTTGGCTGCCTCTGTTGTTGCCATAAATTCTGCCTCGCATGAAGAAAGTGCAACAGTCTCTTGTTTCTGAGAGCACCAAGTGATTGGGCATCTGTTGAGATAGAATATGTGACCTGTTGTGCTTCTTCCATCGTCTACATCTACATTATGGCTGCTGTCACTGTATCCGGTTAGCTCTATCTCGTCTTAGTTCCTTTCAGATATCTTAGTACTTGTTTCAAGGCTGCACCATGAGACTCCTTGGGTTCCTGCATATACCTGCTTAACACTCCCACACTGAATGAAAGATCGGGTCGCGTGTGTATCAAGTATCGCAAGCATCCGATGTTCCTTCTGTACTCTTTCTCATCGACATTTCTTTCTTCTTTTGCTTTAGAAAGTTTCAAGCCTGAGTCCATTGGGATGTGAACTGCGTTGCATTCATCCATCTTAGCTTCTTCTAGAATTCGTTTAGCATATCTCCCTTGCTTAAGCGTGATTCTTCTTTCTTCTTGTGAAACTTCGATTCCAAGATAGTAGGTCAACTTTCCTAGGTCGCTCATCTCGAATGTGGCCGACATATCTTTCTTGAATTCATATATGAGCTGGAGACTTGATCCTGTCACAAGAAGATCATCCACATAGACGGCTACAAGAAGAAGATGATCATTGCTCTTCTTTCGGTAGAGAGAAGGATCCTTTGAGCATCTTTCAAAACTTAATTTTTCAAGAACCATATTGAGTTTCTCATTCCATGCTCTGGGAGCCTGTCTTAATCCATAGAGTGCTTTGTTTAGTTTATATACCTTGGTTTCACTTCCTTTCGTCACAAATCCTTCTGGTTGTGTGACATAGACTACTTCCTTAAGCTCTCCATGTAAGAACGCGGTCTTTACGTCTAAGTGATGTACTTCCCATCCGTTTGAAGCAGCTAACGCAACAATGAGCCTGATTGTTTCTATTCTTGCCACCGGAGCAAACACCTCCTCAAAGTCTATGCCTTGTTTTTGCACATAACCCTTTGCTACAAGCCTCGCTTTGTACTTGTTTATGCTACCATCAGAATTGTGCTTTATCTTGAATACCCACTTCAGTCCAATTGGCTTTGTTCCAGTTGGAAGGTCAACCAAGATCCATGTTCCATTCTTTTCTATGGATGATATATCCTCTCTGCAAGCATCTCTCCATACTTGCTCTGTTTTGGCTTCTTCATAGTTCCATGGTTCTTCGTTTACTGACAATAGTAGTTGCTCACTCTCAAACTCGGCTAATCCTTCATAGTCGTTTGACTCAACCAGTTGAACATAATCTTCTAGATATTTAGGTCTCATGGTTTGCCTGGTTGATCTTCTCAGTGGCGGTATATCAGTGTTCTCTTCACAGTCCTCCAGACTTTCCTCCTCACACTCTTTTTCAACTTCTTCGGTGAGTTCTCTATCACCATTGTTCTGATCGACATTCTCGTCGATTGTTTCTTTGATTCTGTTAATATCAACTATGAATTCTCCTGGTTCATGCTCGAACCTTTCACTGGTTTGGTTCCACTTCCAGCTCTTGTTTTCATAAAACACAACGTCTCTGCTTACGACTATCTTACGAGCAGTCGGGTCAAGTAGTCTATAAGCCTTCGATCCAGGTTCAGTTCCGAGGTAGACAAGCGTCCGAGATCTGTCATCCAGTTTCTTTAGGTGCTGAGACTCGATCTTTGCATAACAGATGCACCCAAAGATTCGTACATGCTCAATGTTTGGTTTTCTTCCTTTAAACGCTTCATAAGGTGTTTTTGACAATAGTGTTCGTGTTGCGACTCTGTTGATGAGGTAAGTAGCATGTCTCACGGCCTCTCCCCAGAGATAATTCGGTATACTCATGTGTTTGAGAATGCTTCTTGTCATCTCCAAAAGTGTTCTGTTTCGTCTTTCCACCACTCCATTCTGTTGGGGTGAATAGGGAGCTGTCAAGTGCCTTTGTTGTGGGATCGTTTAGTGTTTCCTGATTCAATTCTCAATTGATTCATCCTACTAAACATGCAGATCTAGGTTCTCTTATTTAGAAACTTAATGGATCTCACCTTTTACCTTGTTTATGCAGCGGAATGGGAGGTAAGGTCAGAGATCAGCAGAACCACCAAGGGATGGATCCTCCAAAGGCTCACACACGCACACTGCAGGAAAGTGGCTGCTAGACCGAGCTGAGGGAGGCCGCAGGGAGAGAGAAAAATCGGCGCAGGGGCTTAGGGTTAGGGAAGAGAGAATTAGGCTTGGTTTTATTTATAAAACCCTTCTCTAATTCTTTTGGGCTTTTGGGCCCAAATTCCCAGTCTAATTAAATTCCTCAGATTTAATCAGACCCATTAATTTCTCTCTAAGTTCGGTAAATGCCTAGCACTTTTACCGTACTTCTGCTAAGCCGTTTCCTCATAGTTTCCTGTTAGCTTAGGCGTGTGACCCATATGGGATCATATAATAAAGGCAATAAGTCCAAGACTTATAGATCATGAGCGGACTCTAGCAAGCCATCATGACCCCCAGTATTATATGACTTATGTCTGATCATTGACATACTCTTACTTTCTAGAGACAGTACAGAGATTACTGGACACAATTCCAACAATCTCCCACTTGAACTGGAATCTCTGTATTCATAATCCTTTTGTCTCAATATCTCGATTAGTCATAAGGCAAGATTAGTTTCATCCTTATAAAGCCTAATCTTGTTCATCGGACTCTGATTTGATACTGACAATCCAAACGACTCGGGACAGTCCGTTTGAGCATGGCCATGCATTTTTCAGTATTCAAATCTCCGATTGGCCTAGAGATATTCACTCCATTTATATTGGAGGGACAAATCCCGTCTCGTTCCATCACTGTAAACTACTCATTTCATAATACACCCAAACAAGGTCCTTATAACTATCGCTTAACGACAGCATTAGACAATGATCAAAGCGCATTAGTTCATGTGCAGTCACATGCATGCGAACTCAGGTCTAAGGACTATACTCTATAATCGTAGTAAGAATCTCTTATGACACAAATATAAATATCCTGAAGAGTTCTTATAATCGGGTCTTGTCCGGTCGTATGTACCCTACATACACCTATGTACTGACTTTGATGCCGAGCATCTATGACACACTGAGACTTTGTCATAAGTCACATACCAATCCAGTCTCACGCGGTTGTTGGTGTTCCAATTTCAACAACCTTCGACTAGGGACTTGATGATATAAGCCATCTATCAAATATAGGGTCTCATGATCAAGCTAAATGACTTTGATAACTCAAGATCAAGTCACTTACTTCGATGACCTATAAAATGGTTCATATCACTTTGGAACGATTATTTCATCACAGTTAAAATAATCTTGAAATAATAATTTCATTAAACATCATAAAATGTTTTACAAGAACATATCAAATAACTAAATAAAGCCCCAAAACTCCCACTCAAATTTAGATTACATTTCAATGTTTCTAATGCCTACAGCTTCAGTAAGATACTCGATCTTAGGCCTTGGGAGTGGCTTTGTCAACGGATCAGCGACATTATCATCTGTCGGGACTCGGCTGATCTTGACTTCCTTTCTATTAACGATGTCACGTATCAAGTGAAATCTTCTTTTAACATGCTTGGATTTCTGATGTGATCTTGGTTCCTTTGCCTGAGCTATAGCACCATTGTTGTCACAAAACAGTGCCAGAGGCTCAGCCGCATTCGGTATCACACCCAGTTCGATCATGAACTTTCGTATCCAAACAGCTTCCTTCGCTGCTTCTGAGGCGGCGATATATTCAGCTTCTGTAGTGGAATCAGCAACGGTGTCTTGCTTGGAGCTTCTCCAACTGATTGCACCGCCATTCAGACAAAAGATATAACCGGACTGTGACCGGAAATCATCTTGGTCTGTCTGGAAACTTGCGTCCGTGAATCCACTGACTTTAAGCACATCACTTCCACCGTACACCAAGAACTTATCTTTAGTATGTCTTAGATACTTCAGGATATTCTTGACGGCAATCCAATGGTTTTCACCTGGATTTGACTGGTATCTACTCGTCATGCTCAATGCATAAGCAACATCAGGACGAGTACAGATCATGGCATACATGATAGATCCTATTGCAGATGCATAAGGAATATTCTTCATGCGCTCAAGCTCAGCAGCCGTCGTAGGGCTCTGCTTCTTGCTTAGCGTTGTGCCATGTACCATTGGCGTGAAGCCCTTCTTGGAATCTTTCATGCTGAATCTTTGTAGGACTTTGTCAATGTATGAATCTTGACACAAGCCTATCAGCCTTCTAGATCTATCCCGGTAGATCCTGATTCCAAGAACGTATGCGGCTTCACCCATGTCTTTCATGGAAAAACAACTTCCAAGCCAGTCCTTTACCGACTTCAGCATTGGAATGTCGTTTCCGAGAAGCAGTATGTCATCGACATACAGAATAAGAAATACTATCTTGCTCCCATTAGTTTTCTTATACACGCATTGTTCTTCTTCGTTTCTGATGAAGTCAAATTGCTTGATCGCTTCATCAAAACGAAGATTCCAGCTCCTCGATGCTTGCTTCAATCCATAAATGGATTTATGAAGCTTGCATACTTTCCCAGCATTCTTTGGATCTATGTAACCGTCAGGTTGTGTCATATACACATCCTCTTCCAGAATTCCATTCAGAAAGGCGGTTTTCACGTCCATCTGCCAAATTTCATAATCATGAAAAGCTGCAGTTGCTAGTAGAATCCGAATAGATTTCATCATTGCCACTGGGGAATAGGTTTCATCGTAATCCACACCGTGAACTTGTCTGAAACCTTTTGCCACCAACCTGGCTTTATAAATCTGGACATTTCCATCCACGTCAATCTTCTTCTTGAAGATCCATTTGCACTCGATGGCTTTTACACCAGCGGGTAAATCAACCAACGAAAATACTTGGTTGATCGACATGGAGTCCATTTCGGAATCTGTGGCCTTACGCCACTTAGAGGAATCTGGGCCCATCATGGCTTGATTGAAGTTCGGTGGTTCATCACCATCAATGATCAGAAGATCATGACAGTTAGTCACGAGGAATCCTTGATATCTCTCGGGTTCGTGACGGATCCTCCCGGATCTTCGAACTTCAGGTACTACAGGTTCAGGCTCTACAATTTCTTGTAGGTCCTCCTGCTGCTCTTCCTCATTAGGTTGAGCAGTATCCTGTTCATCTTGAATTTCTTCAAGCAGTACCTTACTCCCACTGTCTTTCTTAGAGAGAAACTCCCTCTCAAGAAAGTTACAATCCCGGGCAACAAATATCTTGTTCTCGGAACGTAGATAGAAGTAATAAGCCTTGGTTTCCTTCGGATAACCAATGAAGTAGCATTTATCAGAATTTGGTGTAAGCTTGTCTGAGATTAATCTCTTGACATAGGCTTCACAACCCCAAATTCTAAGATAAGACAGCACTGGAGCTACTCCAGTCCATAATTCATATGGTGTCTTTGCTACTGCTTTCGATGGCGCTCTATTTAGAGTGAACACTGCTGTTAGCAGAGCATATCCCCAAAGGGATATTGGAAGGTCTGTGTGACTCATCATAGATCGAACCATATCCAATAAGGTCCGATTTCTCCTCTCAGACACACCATTCCATTGAGGTGTTCCAGGAGGAGTGAGTTGGGACACGATCCCACACTCTCTTAGATGATCACTGAATTCTTGGCTTAAGTATTCTCCTCCTCGGTCGGACCGAAGAGCCTTAATGCTTTTGCCAAGTTGGTTATGTACTTCATTTTGGAATTCTCTGAACTTCTCAAAAGATTCAGACTTATGTTTCATTAAATAAACATATCCATACATACTGAAATCATCAGTGAAAGTAATGAAGTACTGATAGTTTCCTCTTGCATTTGTGGACATTGGGCCACACACATCAGTGTGTATCAGGCCCAATAAGTCACTGGCCCTCTCGTTAGGTTTATTAAAGGGGGCCCGTGTCATTTTGCCCATCATGCAGGATTCGCATTTCTCACATGACTCAAAGTAAAATGAGCCAAGAAGTCCATTCGAATGGAGCCTCTTGATGCGTTTCTCGCTGATGTGTCCTAAACGACAATGCCATAGAAACGTTCGGTTCTCCTCATTAGGTTTGAACCGTTTGGTATCAATGTTATAAATTGGCGCGGATTGATCAAGTATGTAAAGCCCATTCGTAAGAGGGGCACAACCATAGAACAAATTGTTGCGATTGAAGGAACATAATTTATTCTTAACTGAAAAATCATAACCTTCCAAATCCAACAAAGAAATTGAAATAATATTTCTGCTTATCGCAGGTACAAAATAACAATTATTGAGTTCTAAAATCAATCCCGAAGGTAAAGACAACAAGTATGTGCCTACAGCTAGTGCAGGAACTTTCGCTCCATTCCCAACTCGTAGCTCCACTTGTCCTTGCTTCAGCCTTCTACTGTTGCTGAGTGCCTGCATATTAGTACAAATATGAGCCCCACAACCAGTATCCATAACCCATGAGGTATTATCAGAAGTAGTTGTATTAACTTCTATAACAAAAATACCTGATGAAGAAGTCTCGAGAGTCTTCTTCTTCAATTCCTTTAGACCTTCTTGGAATTTCTTACATTCTCTCCTCCAATGCCCTGGTTCTTTACAGAACCTGCAGATGTCAGTAGGCCCAGCCTTAGACTTGGGCTTGGGCTTTGGCGTGTCCTTGTCCGAGACTTGGACAGGCTTAGCCTTTCCCTTATCCTTAGCAGAGGATTTCTTAAAGCCCTTGCCCTTCTGTACCATAAGCACATTGGGGTCCTTGGCTGTTTTCCTCAAGTTGGGCTATGCAGTCTTGAGCATTCCGTGAAGCTCAGGCAATGTCTTACTCAAGCCATGCATATTAAAGTTCAGAATGAACTGATCATAGCTTGCAGGTAAAGACTGCAGAACGATGTCGCATGCAAGTTCCTGGCTGATAGGGCAGTCGAGTTTCTGAAGATGATCGAGATAACCCATCATCTTCAAGACATGAGGACTCACTGCCGCATTTGCAGCCAACTTACAGTCTAAGAGGTTCTTAACTGTCTGAAACCTCTCAGTCCTTGCTTGCTCCTGAAAAAGCGATTTCAGGCTTGCCATTATCTCGATGGGTGACAATACACTCTCGAACTGCATTTGCAGCTCAGCAGTCATTGTCGCCAACATCAGGCAATAGACATCATTTTCATCTGACGAATGCTTTTCCCAAGCATTGTGCAGAGTCCTGGCGGCATTGTTAGCAGGCCTCTCGGGGAGGGGATCACGAAGGACATAATCCTTCTTCTCCTGCTTGAGGACCAGCCTCAAGTTCCTTGACCACGTCAGGAAGTTCGTTCCAGTCAGCTTCTCCTTCTCGAGAACAGACCGGATTGAGAATGTGTTTTGAGTGCTTGTAGTAGTCATAGCTGAAATATAATATAAAAAGGTTATTAGTTAATATGTTCAATATGATTAATCTCGTATTAAATTTAATATGATTAATCACGCATTATATTCAATAACTTAAGTTACCCTCAATAGAATATAATGATTCCAAGATCCACATATAACTAAGATCAAAGTGGGCCACTGGCCATCACCCAACCTTAGCTTATATCGGTAAGCCCTATGTCGGCTAATTATATCCATGATATAACTCTTGGTTGTGAATCTGGGCCCGAGGCCCAATCCACTCTGATGTCTCAAGGCCCGGGACTCCCGATGGCCTAGTCAAGAAAATCAGACTATACAGTCATGTAATCATTAATGTCTGGGACTCCCAATGACATTTATGAATCACAAACCGTCTTATCCACGCAAAAGTAGACACCCTCACACTGTAAGGCCATGAATACAATTGAATGGGCTTCGACAGCTGACATAGACTGGACAAGACATCCAACGCTTGATATTATTTGAGGTTTGTAGGTTTATTAAAAATTCATCCCAAAATAGAAGATTACTATTTTGGGAAACTTTCCTTTTTGGGAAACCTACTAAATTTGGAAGCTTTCTAAAATTAGAAACTTTTAATTATAGAAATTTCCTAAAATCCAAAACATGCAAATCTAGAAACTTCTATTTTAAGAAACTTTCTAATTTCAAAAATTTTGGAAACTTATTAATTTAAAATCGAATTTATAATTTTATAAAAATAGATTTTAAATTAATTCTGAAGAAAAGACTCAAATAATTGGCCCAATTGTTTTAACTTCTTGGCCCGAGGCCCAAGAATTGGTTCATGTCCAAGACATAACCCAATTGCCCAATTAAATGACATAACCGGTCTGGTTCATTAAAATTGGTCTTAACCAAAATTAATTACTACGATGACCACAATTGTCAACCGGTTATTTACTAAACCGGATTTTCTCAATTTATTTGGTCCAACCAAATCAAATTAGAAAATCCTGGTTTAGGCACAAAATCCAATTTTTCGACTTTGGATTTCTTATCCCGGTTTAACCAGAACTTAATAAATTTATTAAGTCTGTTTATTAAACCGTGACGTTTGATTTTAATCAAGTTTTAAACCGAACCTTAAACCGAACCGAACCGATTGATCACGTGAACCGATCACGACCTAATCGTGAGTTTCACGCGATCACGTCAGCCGCAAGCCGCACGCAATCGATCCGAGATCGAGACGGCTGCCGGACGGGACGATCGTTCGGGACGGGACGCGCGATCGTCGAGCTTGGGTCGTGGCTTCACGCGATCGCCTAGCGATCGGGACAGCCGGGCCGTATGCGGGACGAGACGCGATCATCGGGACGTGACGAGGCATGCTATCGTGACGATCCAGTCGGCTCTCGGTCACGATATTGGCGCGGGACGGTTGCTGGCCGAGACGCGATCGATCCAACCGGCCAACGCGATCCATGCTATCGATCCGTGATTGATACATGCGATCGGCTTGGCCGATCGGTTTAACACTCGGCCGATCGTAATCCAAATCATATAGTTTGGGTTTTGCGATTTCATTAGTTTAGGTTTCAATTCTTGTTTCTTAAGTGTTTTGCTCTTATCAGTAGATTGATTCAAAAACACCTCTTTAAACAATCCTAAACTTGAATCTAAACAAGAAAAACCACAGAACCAATGGCTCTGATACCACTGTGGGATCGTTTAGTGTTTCCTGATTCAATTCTCAATTGATTCATCCTACTAAACATGCAGATCTAGGTTCTCTTATTTAGAAACTTAATGGATCTCACCTTTTACCTTGTTTATGCAGCGGAATGGGAGGTAAGGTCAGAGATCAGCAGAACCACCAAGGGATGGATCCTCCAAAGGCTCACACACGCACACTGCAGGAAAGTGGCTGCTAGACCGAGCTGAGGGAGGCCGCAGGGAGAGAGAAAAATCGGCGCAGGGGCTTAGGGTTAGGGAAGAGAGAATTAGGCTTGGTTTTATTTATAAAACCCTTCTCTAATTCTTTTGGGCTTTTGGGCCCAAATTCCCAGTCTAATTAAATTCCTCAGATTTAATCAGACCCATTAATTTCTCTCTAAGTTCGGTAAATGCCTAGCACTTTTACTGTACTTCTGCTAAGCCGTTTCCTCATAGTTTCCTGTTAGCTTAGGCGTGTGACCCATATGGGATCATATAATAAAGGCAATAAGTCCAAGACTTATAGATCATGAGCGGACTCTAGCAAGCCATCATGACCCCCAGTATTATATGACTTATGTATGATCATTGACATACTCTTACTTTCTAGAGACAGTACAGAGATTACTGGACACAATTCCAACATTTGTATCCCTGATTTCTCACAAAATGTTTGGAATTCTTGTGATGTGAATTCTCCTCCCCTGTCTGTCCGAAGTGTTTTAATGGTAATCCCTGTTTCTTGTTCCACTTTTGCTTTGAATTTTTTGAACTTGTCAAAGGCTTCTCCCTTCTCTTGTAAGAGAATGGTCCACATGTACCGAGAGCTATCATCGATTAGTACGAAGATGTACCTTTTATTGGCAGCGGTAGATGGTGTTATTGGTCCGCAGAGGTCTCCGTGCACCAGTTCTAGTATGTTGGAAGCTCGGTATGTAGTCGCTTGTGGGAATGATTGTCTGACTTGTTTACCAAGTATACATGGCACGCATGTTTCTTTCTCAACATTGATGTTAGGTATTCCTGTGACTAACTTCTTCTTTACCATCAACTTCATAGTCTCTAATCCTATGTGTCCGAGTCGTGCATGCCACTTGGCTGAAACGCTTTGTGTTATGCTTTGTAAGCACCTTGTGTCGCTTGGTTCCATCAACACTTTGTACAGCCGATTCTTCGACCTTTTGGCTTTTGTAATGAGATTCCCATTCTTATCATGTAGTAGGAGGTAGTCTTCTTTCATTCTAACTTCACAGCCTGATTCAGTTGCTTGACCAAGACTGATGATGTTACTTTTTAAGTCGGGTATGAAGTATACATCAAGTAAAATCTTCTTCTCTCCATTCTTACTGATGAATTCGATTGAGCCCTTTCCCTTTATATCAATCCTTGAGTCGTCTCCAAATCTCACCTTTCCTGTTATGCTTTCGTCAATGAATCTGAAGTATTCATGTTTCCCAGTCATATGATTACTTGCTCCGTTATCCAAATACCAAACATTATCTCCATCAGAACATGCTTCAAATTCCTTTGGTTTAACGTTTTTTTCATTAAGATAGACAACTTCATTCATCATGAGCTCATCAGCTTCATGTGTCTCAGACTTGTCGTTTTCTTGAGCTTCTTGGAGTTTGAGCAGGCGATCTGGACAATGGGATGCGTAATGCCCTGTTTTGTCACACCGAAAACACTCAATTCGTGATAAGTCTCGAGGTCCATTATTTCTCCCACGGCCTCTACTTCTGTTCCAGAACCGTCCTCCTCGACCTCTTCCTCTGTAATCTCCTGAGGGACTCCGGTTTGACTGAGTATCCATGTTGGCATACATTAACTTGTCTTGTTCTTCAGTGCTTTCTTGTTCATCGTCTTCGGCAACACGTTCTTCATAGGCTTTTAACCGACCCACAATATCTTCAAAGCTTGTTGTTTTGAGGTCTAACACTTGCTCGAGTGATGCGACGATATGTATAAACTTCTTGCGAGGGAGACTTTTGAGAAACTTTTTCACAAGTTTAGTCTCTTCGATGTTCTCTCCTAAAGCTGCTGATTTTGATGAAATCTCGGTTAGCTTACCAACGAAGTCATCTATTTTCTCTGTTTCTTTCATCTTGAGGCGATCAAATTCGGCCATAAGAGTTTGTAGCCTTGCTTCTCTCACTCTTTCTGCTCCAACGTGTCTAGCCTTGACCGCCTCCCATACTTTCTTCGCCGTGTCGAGCTCCCCAACTTGTAGGATGAGTGATTCCGGTATCGATTGGAACAATAGGGCTATTGCCATATCGTTCTTTTCATCATCGTGTGTTTCTCTTTCAACAACATCCCACGCCTTGTGTACTTTGAGTAAGATCTTCATCTTCATGGCCCATACCGTATAATTAGTTGATGTTAGCATTGGGCATTTGATGGAAGAAGACCCCATTCCTTCGATTGTTTTGTTTGTTGTTGCTATGGCTTTCTCTTCGCTCATGTTTCTGTTTTAAGATGTAATTTCTCGGTCCTTCGTATTGCTCACGAAAGAGATCGATCAGCTCTGATACCAATTATTGAATCAGAATATTAAGAACTTCAATAATCAATAAGAATATCTCTCTTATTAAATCAAGGAAACTTACTCAAAACCTTGTAATCTCAATCTCTTAAAGCTCTTAAGGTTTACCACAACTTTGGTAACTCTTATATAGAGATCTCTCTAACTCTAAAAAGGAAAATATCTCTTTTCTAGATAACTCCAAATAATAGAAAACTAACATTAGATAACTCCTAATGTTTTCCTTATTCTAGATAGCTTCTAACTCAAGCTTATCCAACACTCACAGGTCTCATGTTCGGCGTCATATTCTGATGTTAATTTTTTAACGGTGTTCTAAATTGGTAAAGTCAACGGTAAGTTTGGGTTTTTTTACGAAGTCAACTATTAGTTTGAGTTTGTTTTGACAAGCTTTTTAGTCGGAGTATTTTTTGACCAGATCTGAATAGTTCATGATTTATTTGGCATTTTTTCCCTTTAATTATTGATCTAAGCTTTGAAAGTTCTTAGTTACCCAAAATATGATATTTCTATCCTGTCTTTGATATCGATTGTCATCTAAAGGATCGTATCGCAGACTCGTAGTAATAAGTTTGCACGAGACTTTTGTGGTATTAAAGTATATAATGCTATTTTCATTACATACGAAAACAAATGTGATAAAAGTAGATCTTTTACTGTTTGACAATGTAACGGCTGACAAGAAACATGGACATGCATTAGGTCGGAATCGGATAGCCTCTTAGCTAGATACTATCACGGGCATTCGTTTGATTCTTTCTACCGAATAATACACTTATTAATTGCTTTTATAAATACTAAATGAATCAATATATTATTATTATTAGCCCACTAACCACGAACCCCTCTTTCGCAAATTGACATTTTTTAGATTCAATAAATGTTTTTTATTATCTCCATTAGCCAACTAACAATAAAAACGTAAGATTTTTTTTGTGTGTGTGCAGATGGACATTGCGAATAATATTGGAAAGTAGTATAATTTTCTTCTAGAAGTGATTACGATGGGATAGAAAAATAGGATACGACATTTCCATCAATTTTATTTGTACGAATCAAATACTCTCTACGATACAAAATTAAAAATTGCACGGATTTTGTGGTTGGAATTTAATTTTAGTGGTCAACAAGACATAAGATAAGTCTAGATATATTATTTCAGCAAAAAAAAAAAAAAAAAAAGAGAGTCTATATTCTTGACTAGTTCATGTCATCTCCTTCTTTAGTAACGTTTCGTTCGAATCCGAGCTGGGATCGACAAAAATTTCAGAAATGGCTAAACTAGACTAACTAGTGCGGTTTTCACCCTTACAAATTACTCAAATGGTGATGTTTTCTCGAACGGTAAAAACTAGGTTTGCGGATTCCCTTAACCGAACCCATCCGGTTGTTAGTTATCGTTTTACTGATGTTTTTGAAAAAATTACCAAAATTAACCGAACAAAAAATTGGTTTAACTCAATTTGATTTGGTTCAGTTTGATAATTTTGGTTTTGAATTTAATACTATGCTTGCGGGAAGACTTTTGTAACTAATCCAATTTTTAATTATCATTTTCTGATGTTTTGAAAGAATTATCGAAATTAACTGAACAAAAAGTTGATTTGATTCAGTTTAGTTTGATTCAATTTGGTAATTTCTGTTTTAAATTTAATATTGAAGTTAATCAAATTTGTTTTTTTTAATAAAAAAAATCGGTCAAAATTAGTTAAATTTGGATGTTGGTCGGATAATTTGATTTGATTAAATTTTGATATTGGCCAAAAATCGGTTTAATTTGGTATAAATCAATCTAATTTTTATATAAACCAATCTATTTGGTATAATCAATTTAAAATAAATTATCTGAAAACCAAAATTCTCCAATAACCATAAAAAAATATTATGACGATCGGTCTTGATGATGAACCAAAACTGAATCAAAAACGAAAAACTGGTTCAGTTAGGTATGATCGGTTCAGTTCAATCCGATAGGTTTGGTCAAATATCATACACCTAGTTAAAAACACAGTCTCGTTTAAACCAATATGAGTTAGAATGCTTCAGCTTAGTTAATGAATGTTAATGGATGTTTTTTTTTTTTTTTTTGTCACGAAACTTTCATGCATACTCTTAAGAAACCGAAATACAGAAGCTAGAGGGAATGTTACATCCTCTTTGATTACAACAAGTAGAAACCAAAATGAAAACAAAGGATAGGCTCACTAAGGAGTGTGACAGCAAAAATGAGACACGGCTCAAATGCGTCGAGACGATAATCACGGTAAAACCGGAATCGATGAAGATAGTCAACATAGATTGTGACTTTAGAAAACAATCCTTCCCTTTGAAGCTCTCCATTGAGGCGAGCACAATTACCTCTTCTATTCCCGTTAAAACAGGTACACAAGATAGTAAACGGGTAAAGGAGTTGAAGTGTGTTTCGGATGATACAACCTGAAACAAAAGATCTCTCTTGGATAAGAGACAAGGTGGATAGGTTCTCAACCAATAATGGAAGGAGGATGAAAGCGAACTTCCCTGAAAAAGGAAAGAAACTTGAAGTGATCTCTCCCAAAGGGAGGAAGATGAAATAGATCTCTCCCAGGCAAAAGAGGAAATTGCTACTGCCTTGTGATTAAGATATAATACCGGATGAAATGAGCCCTTTGTGACCAGAAATAGAACGATGAGAGAGGATGATCTTGGGCTTATGCTGGGGACAAAGCCCATTGAGGAAAGAATCTGGCCCAAACCAGTGGAAATTCTGGGATAGCAAAAAATCTTGACAATGAATAGATGACGCTTCCCTGGTAAATCGCCGGAGATCAAGACTTGCTGAGCTCCGGTTGAATCGTGTGCAAGATTCCATATACTGGAAAGGTTTCTGCCGGTTAGAATGGAGACTACAATCCGGTGGTGCGTAGATCCGGCGTAAGAGAAACTATGAGAAACACAGCTCGGATCGATGTGGCGGAGGAAGCGTGAAAGCAACCCATGGAAAGGTGATAGTGATCTTCGGGAGCAACCCGAGAAGAGTTCCAGCGTGGCAGCATGTCGGCGGCGGGCGAGATCGTCGGTTTCGAGACGGAGGTCTCCGTCTAGTCGCCGGAAACATGTAACAGCGAGTAAGCCATGGAACGAGAAGTCAGATCCCGAGAGGTTTTCTCGAGAAAAGAGGGGAGAGAGAGCGAGCGGCGACTGTTGGTGGGGAGTTCTTGATGACGACGGTGGCTGAGGGTGAGAAAGAGGCGGTGGGTCTGGTGGGATAGGTGGATCTGGAGGTATCGGCGGCAAGGGAGCTTCCGGTGGCCCCGCGAGTGACATCATCCAGAGGTGAAGGTTAGTCACTCTCAGAACCGTTGAAGGCGACATGACGAAGACAGAGCCCGCGACCATTGGAGCAGAAACAGAAACCATGGAGGGCGCGGGTGGAGGTTGGAGTAGATCTCGCCGGGATCGCGTCACCGGCGGAAGGCGAGGCAGCGTTCTTCGAGCTCACTAGCTGGTGACCCGAGAGGATGAGATTTACTTCTTCAGGAGGAAATGAAATCATAATAGTATTATCAAAAATATGTCTATATTTACTACTATTTAGTACAGGTAGAATAGCATCAATGTCACGTAAAAGTTTTTTGGTTTAGTGTCACGTAAAAGTTACCCATAAACCACATGGAGAAAGAGTGATTTTTTTTTGTTAATTGAGTTTGCTGCTTTTACTTTTATTTTCAGGTGCCTAAACTAGTGGCGTGTTTAGAAATTAGTAGTAGTATATATATCATGCTTCTAGAGACCAAAAATATATTATACCACAGGTAATTAATGTGGTTGAACATTTTTATGATCGAATTGAATGAAATAAATGTATGTACAGACGAAATTGAAGGGCATTTATAACTTGGCAAAATCAAGCCGACATGAATCGAGCAAAGCAAAGCAAAGTGTTAACATAAACTGAAGATCCAACGGCTGAAAACAATTGGACCGCCGTGTAAGCGACTTTCTTCTTCTTCTTCTTTATTGTCAACGGCGATTTTTATTTCTCTGGCTTACTATATCTTTTAGTGCTCTAAAAAGACGGTAGTAAAAATGTCAAAAAGAGAAGACAAATGATGAAAACTTGAAAATGATGGATTTTTGAAAAATTATTTATGTGAAAGATGTTTATTGAGAGAGAGAGAGAGCCAAAAATTCCGATGAAATTAATGACTTTTTAAATTATCGAGTTTATTGAGATGACCAAAACCTTTTATATATCCAATTTTTATTAGATAAGTGGTAAGATTTTTATTTACTAATATTTAATCCACAACGATATAAAAAAATTTAATACAAACTAACAATAAACTATTTTTGTGAATAAATAAATATTAATTTATATATAGTATATTCTTTGATGATTTAAAACTGTGGTAATCAATCTTACAAAAATTTAGAAAATACATCCATTTTATGCTCATATAAAAAATAAATCGAGAAGGTTCATTTGAATTTTTTACAAAATCAGTGTCGTTAAACTTCATATTACCAAGTATTTTTGTGTGTTAAAACCTCATATATTTTTTAATGAATATTATTTTATTTAACAAAAAGTTCATTATATATTTTTAATCCTTTTCAATGTAAAGACAAAATTGACGGAGACCAAAAAAACAAAAACAAAATTGACGTTGAATTTTTAAATGGAAGTAATGAAAATAAAGAGATGGGTTTAAACTTTAAAGGCTGGACCGACCGGTCTCGTCATCAATGCCACCTCCCAACGCCTCTCTCTCTCTCTCTTTCTATCTCAGCTACTTGCAGCTAATATTGCATAGTGTCGATAGAAACTTGTCTCTCGCAATCTCTTCTCTTTCTCTCTCTCTATCTATTTTTCTTGGTTGAGCAAGAGTTTGGTTCCTTTCTCATTAGCTACCTGTTCGGTTTCTTTAATAAGTATTATTTTATCCAGCTAGAAAGAAAACACTTCAAAATCTCTTTATCCTCACAATTTGATCTGTTTCTTCATTAACTTTATCAATAAAGTTTATACCTTTTTAATCTCTAGTCTGTTATACAGAAAGGGTTTTGTTTGATCCGTCTCAAAATCATGGGGATTTGCTTGAGTGCTCAGATTAAAGCTGAGAGTCCAAGTAACACAGGTACTTCAACCCTCAAGCTTTCATTTATACATATATAGAATAACGAGTACTCATGCAAATGTTTATTTGTATAAACAAATATTTAATTTTGAGGTTTTTAGAGTTGTTAATGTCTTTTAAGTTTTTTTAATAACAATTCGAGGTTAGGTTTTTGGTGGTTGAGACGGAAGGGGACTTAACTTAAAAGTTAACCTTAGTGTTTTGACAAATCTGTCTTTTCTAACGCTAATAATTGATTAATTATTCTTAAACTATGTTGTCTTTTTGAGTGTTTGGTTAATTCACGGCTCATACTCAAGAGGAAAAGACAAGCACGAAAATTCAGATTTTTGTGTCTGATCCCTAACAACAAAGCACTGTGTTTTTGAGAAATGGGTTTTGTTAAAAAAGTGAAATCTAAAGTTTTTCTATATACAAACTATCTGTTTGGTGTTTGTTGCATAGGTGCGAGTCCGAAGTATATGAGCTCAGAGGCAAATGATACACAAAGCATGGGAAGCAAAGGCTCTTCTGTTTCAGTCAGAGCAAGTTCTCGAACCGAAGGAGAGATCTTGCAATCTCCAAACCTCAAAAGTTTCAGTTTTGCTGAGCTCAAATCAGCAACTAGGAATTTCAGACCAGACAGTGTTCTTGGTGAAGGTGGATTCGGTTGTGTCTTTAAAGGATGGATTGATGAGCAATCTCTTACTGCTTCTAAACCGGGAACCGGTATTGTTATTGCTGTCAAAAGACTTAACCAAGATGGTTGGCAAGGTCATCAAGAATGGCTGGTAATTCAAAAACCTACTTAATATTGCTTCTTATATTGAAGATTGTTTCTTTACGTTTCTTTGATTGATGTTGGTTGTAGGCGGAAGTGAATTACTTGGGGCAGTTTTCTCATCCTAATCTTGTGAAACTTGTCGGTTACTGCTTAGAGGATGAGCATCGTCTTCTTGTCTATGAGTTCATGCCTCGTGGAAGCTTAGAGAATCATTTATTCAGAAGTATTGTCTTCTCTTCTCTTCTCTTGTCTATCCTTCCGGTAACTCCAAATGTTTTTTGAGTATTCAGTCTTGTTTTTTGCTGTCGCAGGAGGTTCTTACTTCGAACCGTTATCTTGGACTCTCCGTTTGAAAGTTGCTCTTGGTGCTGCAAAAGGCTTAGCTTTTCTTCACAGTGCCGAGACTCAAGTCATATACCGTGACTTCAAAACTTCTAATATACTTATTGACTCGGTACTTCCTCCTTATTCCATCTCTGATATGATGGAAGAAAATGCTGTGAAAGTTTTAAGGCTTTATTTAACAAATCTCTATGACATGATCACAGGACTACAATGCCAAGCTTTCTGATTTCGGGTTGGCTAAAGACGGTCCAACGGGTGACAAAAGCCATGTCTCTACACGGATCATGGGTACTTACGGATACGCAGCTCCTGAATACCTTATGACCGGTTAGTCTTTTTCTTTCTTGTGATTTATGAACTTCCTTATGCTGACCACTGAACTCTTTCACTTACCTCAGGTCATTTAACAACCAAGAGTGATGTCTATAGCTACGGTGTTGTGCTTTTGGAGATATTGTCTGGACGTAGAGTTGTGGACAAGAACCGTCCACCAGGAGAGCAAAAACTGGTTGATTGGGCAAAACCTTTACTTGCAAACAAGAGGAAGATATTCCGAGTTATCGATAACCGTCTCCAAGATCAATACTCAATGGAAGAAGCATGTAAAGTAGCTACTCTAGCCCTGAGATGCCTCACAACAGAGATAAAGCTGAGGCCAAACATGACCGAGGTTGTGTCTCATCTCGAACACATCCAAGCTTTGCATGAAGCAGGAGGTGGTAAAAACATCGATAAGCTCGAGAGAAGATTGCGTAGGAGAAGCGATAGTGTTGTGGTCAACCAAAAACCAAATGCTGGTTTTGCTCGGCAAACCGCTGTTGGCGGAATAGCAGCTGCTTATCCACGTCCGTCTGCTTCACCTCTGTTTGTCTGAGTAAGAAACCATCATGTTCTGTTCTGTTTAGTTCAGATGTACAGTTTTGCTTCTGCTTATGTACCGAGAGGATTCTGTTCATGGCTCGTCAGAGATTTGACAATTGATCTTTGTAGTGCGAGAGTTGACTAACATTAAGTAAAAATGATCTCTCATGTCTTCAACTTCAAGCTTTGTCATATGTAAGAAAATGGGAACAAAACACAGATGCTTTCCAAACATATATACAAGCAAATGCACAACACAGAGATTCGATAGTAACAAACAAGAAGACTATATACAGTGAAACAAAGCTATCTTTACCATGTTCTAACCAGTCCTGGTGTCCAGTTTCGCCAGTCTAGCTTCGAAAGAGACTTGTTTAAGCTCATCTTATCCCTGAGATCAAGAACCTTCTTAAGATAATTACTCCCTTGTTTCGTCATCTCAGGCTCACTCTCTCCACTCACCACAGCTTCGATGATCTCTTCTGTTGCATCACCAAGTGGAGGAGGAGCGTTTTCCATCTCTTCATCGATGATGCTTCCAAGAAGTGAAACGACTTCACTCATCCTAGGCCGAGATTTCGGTTGCTTCATTAGACATTTGTTTGCTAAAGCAGCGACTCTCTGAACAGACTTTATACTGCAGTACTGTCCTTCGAGCCGTGGATCAACAATCGCATGAAACTTCTTGGAGTCTGATACATAAGGCTTCACCCATGCTAGAAGCTTCTGCTCCCCTCGAGGTCGGTTTCTGTCCAGTGCTCGTCTTCCCGTGATCAGTTCATATAACACTACCCCAAAGCTCCAAACATCACTCTTTGCTGTCAATTTACCGGTTTGTACATACTCAGGAGCTGCGTAACCAACAGTACCTACAACCTTTGAAACAAGAGACTTTCAAGAGATGTTATGCTAGAGAGAGGCTCCAATAGTTAGAGAGGAGGCTACTTACTGAAGTTGAGACATGACCAAGTCCTTCAGGAGGTCCTTGTCTAGCTAATCCAAAATCAGAGAGTTTAGCACTGAATCTCTCATCAAGCAAGATGTTTGAAGACTTGAAGTCTCGAAAAATTAACTATTAAATTTCACAAAACTAAAATCAAAAACCCAAAACACAAATCGTTTACATGTTGAATGAGATACAAACCTGAAAATCCATTTCTTCATGAAGATAAGCTAAGCCTTGAGCAGCGTCTTGAGCAATCTTCAACCTAGTAATCCATGGAAGAGATACAGACATTACTCTGCCTACAAGATGATCCTCCAAACTTTTATTGCACATAAGCTCGTAAACCAGAAGCCGTTGCATCCCTCTTTCATCATCGTCAGCGCAGTACCCAACTAACTTTACAAGATTTGGATGGTTCACTACTCCTAAGAAACTCACCTCATTGACCCATTCTTTATGCCCCTGAATGCTAGAACGCAAAGATTTACGACAAAACACACACAACACCAAGATCCAAGTTTACAAGAACTAATGAAGCAGAACAGAGTTGAAATAAAAGAAAGGATGGAGTCATGCCTGTAAACCTTGACGATTAAGCTGTTTCACGGCGACATCAATTCTCGAATCGAAACCATCGACGACGCCTCTATAAACGCAACCGAAGCCTCCTTCGCCGATAAGAAGAGCTCTATTGAAACCTTTCGTAGCTAATTTTAGCTCAGCGTAGGTGAACACCTTCAGATCGTTCTCGGCGGCGATTCCACCGATCCAACGTTGACTCAGTGGCTTAGGGTAACCGAAACGCTCCGGTGAGAAACTCCAATCCGAGTCAAACTCGGAGCGGCGAGTCGGGTCGGAAGCGGTTGAAGACGCCACGCTTAAAGACCGGGCCCACGAGAGCCTCGAAACTCGAGAAACGACGCAGTTTTCTCCTTCGTCTCCTTCTCCTCCTCTCTTCTCGCCATTGGTGAAGTGAAAACACTTCATCTTCTTCCTCCAAATCCGACTGAGTCAACAACAAAAAAAGAGGAGTTTTTGGAGCCTTTTTCTATACTTTTGAGGATGGGGTAATGTGATGTGACAGGTTAACTCACACTCGATGATGTGGCAAGTTAAGAACCGTTAGATTTTCAAGATCTAACGTTCCTCGAGCTGACCTAACTTGCAACCAAATTTGAGTGTAGTGTGTCAATGAATCTTTAGAAAAATGAAGAAGACTAGGCATCCTGTATCCGTCCAGGTCCGATCAGGCTTTTTGGATTCAGACATCAAGATATAAAATCCCCTCAAGTATTTTAAAATTTTGGTTGAGGTTCAAATTTGGTTGGGTTTACTTCAGATTCGGATCAAGTTTAAATACTTGAAAAAAATTAGTTACATTTGAATAAAATTTGATTAAATTTTAAAAATTATAATTAAATATTTTACCATATTTAAGTTGTTTTGAATATTAAGATAACTTTGATTTAAAATTATAATTCTAAATATTTAAATTATTTTAGTTCTATATATAATTAATATTTTTGGATATATATTTTAAATATTTTGATATCCATGTTACTAGTTCAAGTTTTGTTCTTTAGAGCATGCCCATTGTAGTATATTAGGTAGAGATTCTCACGGGTTCATAGGATTAATGTATTAAAAATAAATGAATTATTTTTAAAATTATAAGAATCGGTCCTTAGTTTAGCAACTTTAGAATCTGTATTTTAGCTGTAGAGGATGATGTGGCACTTTAACACTGGTTACTTTTTTTTTTTGCTTTTTGAATTTTTTTTTATTTGTAAAAAAAAAAAAAATAATAATAAAAAAGTTTAAGAACTCCTAAGGGGATGTCGCCTTATAAATTATAATAGAAATCTATAGTTCGTTTAGATATTTTCTCGATTCCAAATTCGATTTGATATCATTTTTGGATATATTCAGTTTGAATTTTCGGATCCGGCTCACTTCTAAACAAGATTTTGAAGTATAGTCTTGAAGATGAGTAGTTTTAATTGTTTTAAATTCTATTTTGGGACGTAGGGCTTGATTGGTGGAGGCTGTAGATACTGTACGCAGCTATTTTGTATTTATACAGCAGTAACTCCAACCAATCATGCTGTAGACCTTTTTCTAAAGTCACAGCTGCAAAAAAAAAAACTTTTTTTTTTGTTTTGGCTGTACACATTCAATTTTACACAGCATTTAAAAGATAGCTTTGATTTCTTTTTTCCTCCCCCCTCTAGCTTTTTAACGTTTTCTCTATTATTTTATAATTTATTTGTTTGACTTAGATTATATTATATATATGATTATATTTGTCAAAAAAATATGATTATATAAATAAATATTACCATTATACAATATACTTTGTAATTCGATGGTCTATTTATAAACTAATGATGTATTATAATATTTAATATGGTAGTATATATATCATATTTGAAATAAAATTATATATGATATTTATTATTTACATTTATTTTTTTAACGTATTTGAAAATTCTACAGCAAAAAAAAACTAAATTTTTATTTAATTCTACATCAAAAAACTATATATCATATCTGAAATAAATAACAAAACTATATTAGAATTATTTGTGATAATAATTTATATAATTATTATTTATTTAATTTTTAAGTATGTAAGTAAATTATATATATAATAAATATATATAAATTACTAATTTACATCATATTATATTTGTTTACCAATCGTGCTTTCACTTTTTAAAAAGTCAAAGACAAATTTCTACAGTAAGTATCCTACAACTTAAATCTTACAGCTACAGCAAAAAACTCTACAGCTAAAATCATACAGCAAAAAATACAAAGCTACAGCATTTACCAATCAGGCCCGTAATTGTCGTTATTAATCTATTGTTGTTGTTTGTTGGACCAAGTCCATCTAGTTTTCTTTTTTTCTTTACCTAACACTTTCATATTAACCAGTTTAATAATTTTCTAAGAAAGTGTCCCAACAGCCTAATTCGAGAGATTCATATTGACAATGACAAAAGAGGCAACGATTAAATATGGGCTTTGATGGGCTTTGCTTTTAGTTTGATGAATTAGGCTTCACAACAAGTGAAACTGCTACTAATTCCAGCAATCATTAAACAAAGGGAATGTTAAACAATCTATGGATGATTAGAGAAAATTAAGTTTTCACCAACTGAAGTCCATCAAACTAAAAAAAGAAAAGTCCAGCAAACTGAAAGAATTGGTGATTAAAAGCCAATGTGGTTATACAAATGTTGATAATAATTATGTTTTTTGGGTTGAAACTTCAAACTTGTTAATAGAAAGAAAAAAAAATATGAGAGTGATTCATGTCTGATTGTTGGAAAATTTTAAAATATAGTTTTAAGAAACAGAGATAAAGGCTGTGTTCGGCGTGTAGCCGCTGCGACTACTACCTGCGATCGCAAATTAAAACGTAAAACTGAAGAAACAATATCTAGATTTAATCGCAGCGATCATTATCACTTATACATTAGACAAGTTTTCAATCGCTGAAATTGACAAGCGACACGAAATCAGAACTCCAAAAACAAGTTTTAATCACTGCGACTGTTTTCACTCTTATGAATACGTCATTTTGCCGTTCGTCTGTGTCTTTTTCCGGTCGTCGTCGCTGCCGCAGCGATTGCATGCCGAACAGGACCCTCTTGAATACCTTTGAGCTTTGATCCCCTGTCTTAAGCCAAAACAGCTTTGCTTTCTGTTTCAGGAATTTTCCCTCTATATCCGCCAATTTTTCCCATCTCTCGTACTCGACGCTCTCCTCCTCAACAGCCTTACTTGTTGGATCTCGCATAGTATTCTCTTGCTTCACAAGTAAGCTCAGATAATCTGCCTTTGTTCTCTTTGATATGTCTGCTAGCATGTTTCGACCAATGCTCCTCATGAGTGGTTTCATTTTCTTTAGCTTCTTAGATAGGCGAAACAAGGCTGACGTCGATTGAAACAGAGAACCCGAGGCATTCCACTCTTCAGCCACCAGTTCCATATAACTCGGATGAGAAGTTATTGAGTTTGTGAATTTAAAGGGCCTTTTCTTCCTCCTCTCCTCTTGCTGCATTTGGATTCTGCACCGGACATGGTCAGAGCAGCCTTCGGGCTCAAACACACAGTAAGATTGAGCATAGTTTGATATCCATTCCCGATTTGCCAGGACCCGATCTAGTTTTTTATTGATTACTCCTTCTGCCCTCTTGTTGCACCATGTGTATCGCGGTCCATGGTAGCTCAAGTGCGTTAATTCACAATAGTTGGCCATATCCTGCAAATCCTTCATACCAGCTGGTATGTTGCCCGTTTGTTGGTATAGGGAGTGCTCATCTCCCTCTAGAATTTCATTAAAATCCCCGCATATCAACCAAGATTTTCCCTGAAACATACCAGAATCATGATGCATTTTTAGATCTTCCCAAAGAGCTTTCCTTTCCTCAACCGTGTTTTGGGCATAGACAAATGTAATTAGCAGCTCATCTTCTCTTCCATCAATGTGTATAGAGCAAGAAATAAACTGAGCAGACTTTAGTATCGGGGTTACACACACATTTTGCTTCCACACAATCCATAGTCTACCAAGACGATGGTGCTCGTAGTTGGTTATACTCGACCACCCATTGAAAACAGAGTTCAGAATTCTCTGAGCTCTCCTCTCCTTTATTTTTGTTTCAATAAGACATCCAAAATCAAACGTATTGTGACGTATCCAATCTTTCACCACATCTTGCTTACATCGTTTATTAAACCCACGAACATTCCAAAAAAACCCCGACATTAATGGAGGTTTTTGGTTTAACTTTCTGTTGATTACCTTGGGTATGGGCCTTGGTAATCATAACTTTGAATTGAATCAGAGTTTTGTTACTTTCTTTTGCAGCAAGCCGCTGTGACTGGCGCAGAGAAGTTCCATCGTCATGTAATTTTTCATTGACATTGTCTGTGACATTGCCATCAGTCTGTCCTTCAACCGCAACCTCATTCGTATCATCCTATATCTCTCCCTCTTCTTTAGTTTCATTCTCGTCTGTTTGCTCCAAAGAATCTTCTTCAGTTTTCCCCATTTCACTCAGAGCCGCGAATGGTGATTTACTCAGAAAACTGACAGCACCATATTGCAACTCTGTGGCAACTTTTTGTGGTGATTTGATTGTCCTCTTTGGAGTGTTCCAGTTCTCTCCTCCCTTCGGTTCATTCTCAACAGAGTTCGTGTTATTCTCATTGCTCTTTGGCTTTGGCTCGGTTTCCTGCTCTATTGACGTATTTTTAGAAACAACGTTTTGTTCCTCCAACACATTTTGTGTTGTTTGCTCAGTGGTACTTGTATGAACCACTTACTCTGTCTTTTTCTTCTCCTTCAGACATTCTTCCACATTATGTCCCCACTTGATGCACCTATGACATCTTGGGGGAAGCCATGGATACTCAAATGTGACCAACACTTTCTCTCCCGATTCCTTGACAAAGTTACGTTGTTTGAGCAACGGCTTAGTCAAATCTGCTTCTACAAAAACCTTACCCTCTTCAAAGTTTTTGCACATTTCTGTGTCAGGGTGTAATCTGATGGGCTCACCAATTGCACTTGTCAAGAATGCGAACCCCTTCCATGCATACATCGATCTCGGAACGTTTTTAACCACAACCCATAGAGGCATTGTTTTGACTTCTGGTTGAACTTCCTCCGCTATTGGGCTCCACTTCGAAATGATCATAGGAACTCCACATATGTTCCACATTCCCCTTCTTAATACTCTGTTTCGCACTGCTCCATTTTTTATTCGAAACTTGACTGTGAACTTATCAACTGAGATTACATAAATCTTCACTGTTTTATCACCCAAAGGCCATATTTTGTTCACAAGAACATAGATCTTCCCTACGAGAGGAGCTGTCGACTGAAACTTACCCACCAGTATGTTTTCCCATAGAGGTTTCGAGTCTTCAAATATCTCCTTCGGAACACGGATTGTTGGAACTCCATCAACCTCATTCTCTTCGTACTCATATATCTTCATCCTAGGGTTAGACTGCACTATTCCAGACCACGACGTACCCTTGCTCTTAGGTTTCTCTGCTTCACCCTCAACTTTTGTATCAGACTGCTTAGATTTATCGTTGTGAGAACTAACATCCATGTCCTTCTCACGGCGTGCCTCCTCTACCTTCTGCCCAGGTCCTTCTCCATTCAAATCAGTCAGAAACCCTTCCGCATCATCCTGCAGGACTCCTCCCTTGTCCGGCGGTTGTTCCGCCGTCGCACTCATGGCTTGCGGCGAACGCAAGATTTTTCGAAAGTTTTAGTTGGAATCGCCAAAAAATCACCCTCTCACTAAAACGCACCGTTTCTCTTTTCGACTACAATCGCTTTTCGAGAGGCTAGTTACATGGATTGATCATTTATCAGACACATACATATATATTAATAGAATAAATAAATCCACTCAAAGCTATATACAATAAGCAATTTTATATTGGATGGTATGGCTTTGGCTGAGGGAATAAGGCAACACTAATACTTTTTGTAATTATCTCATTGCTTGTGTCCAAAATTTCACTATCATCTGTTTTGTCTTAGGCTTTCAGAGGTAATCCTTCAAAATCCCACGATTCTCACTCATTTTTCTTAAAAAAGTATTATCCACCCTACCTTTTTCTTAGATAACTCAAATATTTATGACCAAGCAATTAATATTCCTTACTTTTATTTCAAGTCTAATAACCAACAGTGAGACTAAAGTAAACGGTTACAAATTGTAAAAATAGGTAACCAATCAATTATATGAAAACTGTAAATAAGCTGTTTTTTTTTGAGAAATAAGCTGTATATTTATTTCTAGATGAATGTAGGAAGATTTTGTTTGTTTGCATAAATAAGCATAGATTAATGGAGGCAGTTTATAAGGAAGTTTTCATAAGCAAGTGGAGCCGTTGATCGTGACCATTGATGGATTCTTGTAGAACGAATGTAGTATTATCTGTTAAATTGTCCGTGTAATAGTTCTCATAATCTGTATCAGCGTTTAAAAAAAATAACGTACATAGAAAACTGTAAATAAGTTGTGGCTTTGATTGGTATGGTTTACAGTTAAACCGTAACATACCCAAATGTTCATATATTACAATATTGAGGTCTACAAATAGCATCATTGCTTTACCAACCGGCTTGATAGCAGAACTCATAGCATCTGCTTCAGCTCCTTCTACTTTAAACTAATACTTATTTAACCCCAAAAGAAATCGCATTAAAACATTTAAGACCCCACACGCTAAAAAAACGCAGTGAACCATTTAGCCACTGTCATCCATTTTCGCACTCCCCAACGAACACAGCAGAACAAAAAAGAAAAAAAACAACCCATCAGAGGTAGAAAATAGGAATTTTAGTGGTCTTGCAAAACATTAAAAATAATATATATATTTATAATTTCTCAACTTACTAGTCGCCTTCGGCTTGGAAATTTAACAGTAATAATATAATTAGTAGAAATAGTGAAAGACTAATATTATAGATGATTTCCTGAAATTGCCCTTAGACTCTGAAGTTCTTTCCCATGAAAGTCTGACCAAACTGCCAATGAGCCGGAGCGATGTTCCATGACGTTGAAGATCTACGGTCACTGCCTGTAACTCTAAACGAGAGTGGCTGACCAACCAAAACAGAGTTTGATTGCCAGTTTTGCCCCCAGTTTCGGCTCATGCTCATCCACGAGGTTCTTGTTCCTTTCACGCTCAGCCGCACGATGTTTCCAGCGCCGGCGACGTTTGTGACCAGAACCAAGTTAAAGTAACGGAAACCGTTGATCGTGAACCTCATTCCTCCCCTCTTCCGGCATGGCACTCTAATAATTAAAAGAAAACAAAAGGTTAATTTCGTCACTTAAAGTTTCCTATAAAAAAGTTTGAAAACGCGTGTTGACTAAAAAAAACAAACAATTCATTATTGTTACCCCATGACTTTAATTATTTACGAACAGTACTACTGATAGTTGTGCAAAAAGAGATTGTTGGAAGGACAGTTTCGTCCTTTTGCACAATATAAGATCTTAAAGATTTAAAAGGGTGTTCGTTTGCCTGCTGCCGGCGGCAACGGCTGGCGGCAAGTTTTTGTTCGTTTGCTTACCGCCGGTGGCAACGGCTAGCGGCTGCGATTGGTAGCAACAGCAAGTTTTTGTTCGTTTATCTGCCGCCAGCCGCAGGCGTCAGCCGCCAGCGTCCAATCGCAAACAAATTTCGGACGCTGATTTTTTCGGCATTCGAAACGGGAGTTGGCGGCTGACTGCAGGCAAACAAACAAAAATCTGCTGCCAGACATTGCCACCAGCCGCCAGTATCTGCCGCCGGCGGCAGATAAACGGACATAGCTTTAGTAAATAGTACGAAACTCGACATAAATGCTGCACCGTGGCGCCAAGAATCAAAACATGGTACTTTCTAAAATGTTAAGCTTAATACCCCAAACTTAATTATTCCAACATTAACCCAATATAGACGTAAGACTTCTCAAATCCCTAATCCCTATACTTCTAAAACGTTAAGTTTAATACTCAAAGTTTGAATTTAGTCAATAACCCAACTTTTCAGTTTATCAACCTGAGTATCGGGTACTGTTTTCATACCCCAAACTTTTAATTGTCATGACATTAACCCTAGTCTTTCAGAATATAAACTTGGATTTCTTAACTGGACCCTTACATTTCTTAAATGATAAGTTTAATACCCCAAACTTTAATTCCGCCGACAGTTTCTTGTAAAAACTACGTTTCACACCCATAAAAATTAAAAGCTACCAAATTGACCCTAAATTTGTCTTAATTCAAGCAACCAATCGAAATCATGTTTGAGATTCTCATCTACCCTATTGAGCTTAAACCGATAAATTCAGTTCCGTTGAACATTTAAATTGCTCTTCTTACCGGCGGAAAGAGACGGGGACAATTCCGGCGCGATACTCGGCGATCTTCAGGAACATAGGCATTGCGAGATCGAAGTGAGGTCTAGGAGGGTTGCACCATCCGCCATTGTCACTGGGCTGAGCGAAGTTCGGAGGGCAGAAATTGGTCGCAGTGATGAAGATGGAAGGGCTACCTGAGTGGCACCACTTGGGATCACTCGCGCACTTGAGCTCGAAACAAGCACCGCAACTGTAACCGTTGTTGAACAGAGCTGTGCTTAGAGCCGCCGTGTTCACACCGTAGCCTTGGCTGTACAAGTTTCCATAACCACAAGCACCTCCTGGTAACAAAATCGGGTTAAATGTACTGAAAGTGGAAACCTTTAGAGGAAAATCAAGAATCTACAATGTCCCAAGATTTTAACATTTGTGGAAACGTTAATTTGACAATGTGATAAGTTTTGTTAGCATAGATGAACAAAAGATGGGAACTTTAAGTTGGGTTTGTAATAAAGTTAACACCTTTGGGTGTAAAAATTAACATTCTCAAGCTTCAACAATGTGATACCAAAAAGATGAGAACTTCAAGGTTTAAATTGATGTGAGAAATAGAAATGTAATTTTTTGTGATTTTGGTGGAAGAGAAGAGAGGGAGAGAGGGGGACACATACCCATGGTGCCAGAAGCATCAGAGCCACCATAGAAAGTTGCATGAGCAGTTTCCCAACCTCCTCCATTGTAGACTCCTGGGATTCTTGCATCAGAAATAGTTGTGAAATCCGCAAGAATTGTCAGAACACATAAAACCAAACCCAACATTTCCATTTTTGAGCAAAGAGAGAGAGATTTTGGGAGATGGAGGTAAGAGGAAGAAGAAGAGACTATTGGAGTGGTCTCATGTGTGATGTGTGTATGGAAGGGAAATGGAGGTGTATATATAAATTACATTTAAGCATAAATAAATATTTATTTTACGTGACTCGTAATATTATCCTCTCTTTATCGTTACAAGAGTTTTATAACATTCTTTGCTATTTTCATTCTTTTTTCTTTGAATTTTTGACAGAGTAAGAAAAAGGAAATACGGTTAAAGATTTTGTTATGTGTCTAGAGTCTAGAATATGGATAATGCGTACAATACAAATCCATTATTAAAAGTTTTGGGTCTTGCCCTTTCCCTCTATTACCCACACATAATTAATTAGGTACGGATAAGGCCATGTTGCTCACTCAGATTTGATGATATTTCCACGCTCTCCTCGAGCGCGTTGCGTTGACCACTCTCTTGTTGGTATCAATAGTTTTGCCCTACAATGTTCACTCGGACCCTATGGCATAGGTGGGGCAAAATACCAGGAACCAAACTATCAAACTTAACAGAGCTCCTATTTGTGACTCGTTATTTCACCAATAAGTGGTTTACCGCTTTAATCGCCACCAATCATCGAAGTGTTAGTAAAAATAATATATTTTTTTTGTTTTTTCATACCGCTTTCTACAACCGTTTGTTCTTACCTTTTTGTACTATTTTCTAACCGCTTACCGCTATCTTACCGTTCCACTTTTGTTCACCAATCACTCAGAGTAAAAAAGAATTGAATCCTAATTCCACACCCACAAAAAACCCTAAATGGATCCTAAACTTCTACATCCGAAGAATCAGAATCAAACCATAAACCGAATAAATATTTGGAATATCTGAAATACAATTATATATCCAAAAATATTAATTATATTTAAAATGAATATAGTAAAATAATATAAATTACAATTATAAACTCAAATATATTATTTTTATACTCAATTAATTAAATATCTAAAATAAACTAAATATTCAAATGTAACCAAATTGAATTGTGCGCGAATGGGTTTTATATGCATGAATTCAAAAACTCAAAAATCGGAATGAATACCTGAATACCCAAACCTACTATGGTAACTATTGATATGATTTTTTGAACTAGGAGATATAAAATTTGGAGTAGTGTATTGAAATGTATACAAGAATTTGTTATTCTTGAGCTGTTCAATAAAAAAAGAAAAAAAATTCGTTATTCTTGTATGGCTTTTTTGGCAAATTTTTTGTAATGGCTAAATTAGTTTTCTTCAACAGCTAAAGCTTAATCATTGTCATAATTTTTTTTCGTTCGAGGTTTTTTTTAATATATATATATCAAAAGTATCATTGTATTAAACAAACACGGTTACAAAGTAAGATATAGAATCAAAATAAATTGGAAACTTTAGACGAAAAACAAAGACTGTCTATCAACAAAGTATCAATCAGAAAAGCAAACCAACAACTAGACCCTAAAAACTGGAAGACCAATGTCCTAATGTTTTGAAAAAGTTTGAACCGGTAGTGTAAAACTCTAAATGCAAACATCTTTCAAACAAAAACATCAATACACCTCTCTAGAAAAGGGAAAGTGGAACATAGTAGAAGATGTAGCACTAGTACACTTCTTAGACGAAGCTACAAGGAAGCCAACGACACCAACAAACCAAGGCAAGGCAAATCACGAAAGCTAAACCCAATTACAATGGCTAGCGATAAATAAGACCAAACGCGAATCTAACTCCAACGCATCTAATCTCAATCCTAATAAGTCTAAACCAAAAACTCTGCATCCACACAAGAGATGAACCTTACAAGATATGATAAATGAACTACTATAGGACGAGATTTAATTATCAGACTATCCTAAGAGCGGCACAAGGAAACTCAGATTAAAAGAATCCACAAACTAAAGAGAAAACTAGCCAAAGAATACACAATGCCCGACACAACGGCTATGACCACGAATTCTCGAATCTAAAGAGAAGCACCGATATTTCAGAAAAAGGTAGAATAAACATAAAACAAACCCAACTCCACAACCCGTATAAAGGAAGTATGGAAACAGTCGTAAAAAAGATCCTAACCATCAATAATATCCTAAACGGAGTTGACTGGGAGGAAGACCCGGCAGAGCCAAAACAACGCCGTAAACAAATAATCAACAACACAAAATATCATTGTAACACTCCTAAACAGATATTAGCCAAGAGGCACATGACAACAACTGCATCCATCAACCACCCACCTAAACCGATACACCACCGGCGAAGGTCTCAACGCTACACAAACCACATATCAACCTCGACGACAACACACCAAAAAACGAAGCCACCACCGAGAAGATATGACAAGTTAAGCTTGAACAGTAACCATGTTGTACACCACCAAGCCTATATAACGGTTGAACACGAACATTTCTTACTACCTTATCCGCCTTTGTGTTTTTTTCACGTGGAATCCAAGAGATCTCGAAGGTCTTAAAAAATTTCTTTCATCTCTCAAACTCATCCATATGAATTGCAAACACATGCCACTAATTTCAGTCATACACCATCTTCACCAGTTCATAACAGTTTGTAGCCAAAAAAATTCTTGTTGTAAGAATCGCATGCATTCCATGGCCCAAATTAATGCTTCGAAATCAGTGTGCAATGTTAAGAGGCTTAATCGAATATGTGTTGCTCCCATCATTACATTTACTCCTCCTTCATAAAAGTTATACCATCCTTCACATGAATACACTTCACCATCTTTCCATGAGCCATCTATTTAGCACCACTATCCTTTTTTAATCAGGTTTGTTTCTTTCTAATTCTCCATTACCAATTCATCATGTCTCTTAGTTTGAGTTCCATTTGTTTGGGCTCCTTCTCATGTTAGAAATTTTGTTTCTGCCTCCTTAAGACTTTTGAGGATTCAGATCTAAGTTTTTGTAGTATTTATCGTTTATACTTTATCAAAGACACCATAATATTCATGGAAATGACTTATTTTGCAGATACCATAATATTCATGGAAATGACTTATTTTGTTGTTTGATGGTAGCCTCCAGAATAGATAATCCATATTTGTGAATACCGATTGTGGATCGGAAATCCACACTAAGAATTTGTAGTTAGGAAAATAATCGATGTACTAGCTCTTCATAAATCAAATGATGCATTAAAAAGCTATCTAAATGAACTAAGTTTCATAATTATTGTATTGAATCGATAAATGTTATACAAATAAATCTTGAATAAGATGTTTATAAGTGCTTGTAGAGAGGTTTCACGTGTAAAAATGTGTAAAAAATAGAATACATGAACTAAAGCCCTCGAAACTTTTTATAGTCTTGCGCTCAACTCCATATACTACATATCTCGAGCTAAACTTGCTCAAACAAACTTCTTAATCTTCAGGTTGTTGAACTGATTTTGAACTGATCCGTTTTGACTGAGTCAGCTCGTCCGTTGACCTTTAGCTTGACAATCTTATCCCTATAACACACTTGTTTTATTGTAGACGAGATCGAGGTCTGAAGGGCTTCGTCTTGGGCCGAGGAGTGTTGTCCTTAAATCATGTATTCTTTTAGTTGGTTTTAATGGTCTTTATTGACCTGAATCCATGTATGGATTCTAACACCGATGACATAGAAAATACTCTCGTGTTTGATGAAATTTGTGATAAAATTCATGTTTGTAAAATCGATGTATATTCAAATAGAATATAATTTATCCTTTTTTCTTCTACTTCACGTCTAGCACACTATATCTTACAATTAATCCTTTAGACTTTATATTTTTGTTACCGACAAAAGTTTCTTTATATTTATTTCAGTTTTAATAAAAGTAAATTAATGTAGTATCGATAGTTAGTTTTTATCATCTTTCCCCAAATTATTCAAATGTATGTATGTAGAAATTTGGACATGGAACACACACAAAAAAGCACAAAAAGTTGAATATGAATTTGAAATAACACAATGCATTTCTAAACATTAAACTTAAAAATAAAGTAAAAACTTTTTTGGGGTAAAATAGTTACATTTTTACAAATTCTGACCAGACAAGTGCAGCTGTGGAATCTTTCTAAATTTGATCATAAAAGTGTTCTTTTTATCATAAAAGTGAAATCTTTTTGTTTTGTTTTCTTTTGTTTTGTATTACCTAATAATTTGAAACATTTTTTCTACATGTAATGATGATGATGGTATTACGTAATTATGATGATATGTTTTATTATGTTCACGGGTTTGCATATGAAATACGAGTTTGTGACGATAAAAGAAATACGAGTTTTCTACACGATTCTGTATTATCTAATCACGGATATACCTCAAATACTTTTCAATTAAAAATATACATCAAATACTTTTTCAATTAAAAATCATGCATTATCATAATGAAGTTGTTATAGTATCTTTAATCTTAGATTAAAACCAAAGAAAAGATGTTTTAGTATCATATCTAATACTCGCTCTGTTCCTTAATGATTGATATTTTAGAATTTTTACACAGATTAAAAAAAAATTAATATTTAGTTATAAATGCATATTTTCATTTATTAAAACATTTTTAATAACTATTAACCAATAGCAATTTAATATGGTTTTTGGAATTCACAATTTGTAAACATTAATTAGTAAAAGTTGCATAGAAAACTTACAATACCAATCTTTTTGAAATAATTTTTTTTCTAAAACATCAATCATAAAGAAACGGAGGGAGTACATTTCTTAAGCACAATTTCCCCAATGTTGCAACTTGCAAGACACATTATTGGTCCGTAGGTAACGGACATAAGCAAATACATGATGTTTATGTTACTTGGAAGCTAAAGAAAACACAATTATCAAACTTCATGAACGAAAGGTTGTTACCCCCAAAACAATTCACACATAAATTACACTGCAATTGAATGACATATCTAAAGAAATAATTCATTTTATTATAATAGTTTAGGAAATTTTAAGCTTTCCACCCATCTATTATATTAAAACAGAAGTACAAATGATATTGACCGTGGTACATAAATGTTGTATTTTTGATATTTGCCCTTGATTTTGTTAGGAATTGTATTTTTTTCATTAAGGATAAAACTGTAAAACAATTTATATTTGATTTATTCATAATATCTTATAATATCTTTTGTTTTCCTTTTTCTATCCTAATCATATCTAACAAAATTTTTTTTCAAAAATTTAGTAAAATAATAATTAATTTCGAAATTAATATTAAAATAAATATTATAAATTATTATTAACTAAAATTTGACTTATAGAAATAAAATCAAGCATAATTAAGTTACTAAATCAATTGGTACATATAATTATATAATAATACATAATTATTTTATAAATTATATCATCATTAAAATTAATAAATTATTATTAAAATAAGAAAGTAGTATATAATATTGAAATAATAGTTTAAACTAAATAATAATATTGATAATCGTTATATTTAACATAATCTATTATATTTTATTTATTCTATTAGAATAAATGTAACCATGTATTGTTAATATTCTTTTCTATATCTACATATATATACTATAATTTAACTATGACTTTATATAAATTCGATATAGTAATATTATTCTTCATTATAAAATTATAAATATAAAATATTTTTATTCTGAAAAATTATAACAAAAAAATAATATTATTCAACCACAAGATAGTTTTTGTATTTAGAAATCATAATAATCAAGTTATATACGACTATAAACCAATTGAAAATTAAAATCAAGTTTTTGTATTTAGAAATCATAATAATCTTAATTATAAATCATAGATAAAACTCAATTGAAAAAATTAAACTTGGAATATCTCAAAAAACAAAAACAATAAAATCCAAAGCAAAAAAATAAAAATAATTAAAAAAACTTAACCATAGTTTAAAAAAAATTAAATCAAAACAAAACCAAATATAATAAATTTTAAATACTAAAAAATTGATAAAATCGTAATTGTAATCAAAACCAAAACTGAAAAACCAAAAACATCTTAAATAAAAAAATCAAATCAAATATTTACACCATAATATTTTTTTAAATATACACAAACAAAATGTATGATATAAAATTTGGATTATAATTAAAAAATATCCGCGCTCAGCGCAGGACAGAGACTAGTAATCGTTTTAAGTTGGATAACTTTTGGTAATAGACTTAAAAAGAGTTTAACATTCATCAATAAGCCCGATCCAAATCATTTCAACCTTTCAACTCAACCCATTAAAATGTCTATAGCTCATACAAAAATACGACCGTATTTAGTATAAATAGAAAGTATATTGTTGTTATTACTCCATTGGGATTTGTCTAATTGTAGTTACTGCAAATGATAATCGATGAGCACAAGTTTAACCAAAAAGAGATCATCCGTCAACAATATCCTATTCTTTCATGTCATTTGCTGACATAGGTTTAATATTCACGAAGAATCTCTGAACTCCCCTTTTATTACCGAACATACTTCTTTGATCGAAAAAATTTGAAACAAACTTGGACGAACATATACTTAGGCCCCGAATGGCACTTCGATTTAAGTGTGACTGTGATTTGTATGTGGGAGCGATGTGTTTTGGAAGCGATGCGGTTAGTTAAAATTATGAATGGAGTTATGTTCTGGGTGCGATGTGATTACCTTACATTCTTGAATGAGAAAGTGATTTAGATGTGATTATGATAAAAAGTATCTTAATATTATTAATTTATTTATTAATTAAAATTATGTGTTTTAGTCAAACGGAATTTCACGTATTTGACGGAAAAACAGAATTTTGCGGTTTTGGCGAAAAAATGGAATTTTGCGATTTTGACGGAAAAACTGGACTTTGCGATTTTGAAGGAAAAATGGAATTTCGCGGTTTTGTGGGGAAATGGAATTTTGCAGTTTTGGCGGAAAACTGAATTTTGCGATTTAGACGAAAAAATGGAATATGCGGTTTTGGCGGGAAAACATAATTTCACGGTTTTGCGGAAAAATGAAATTTTGCGGTTTTGGTGGAAAAACTGAATTTCACGGTTTTGGCGGGAAACAGAATTTTGCGGTTTTGGCGGGAAAACAGAATTTTGCGGTTTTGGCGGGAAAACAGAATTTCACTGTTTTGGTGGGAAAACGGAATTTTGTGGTTTAGGCGTGAAAACAGAATTTTGCGGTTTTGACGGAAAAACGGATTTTTGCGGTTTTGGCGGAAAAACGGAATTTTGCGGTTTTGGCGGGAAAACGAAATTTTGCGATTTTGGCGAAAAAACTGAATTTCACGGTTTTGGCGGGAAAACAGAATTTTGCTGGAAAATGAAATTTTGTGTTTTTGTTGCGAAACCGTGAAATTCTGTTTTCCCGCCAAAACCGCAAAATTCCGTTTTCCGCCAAAACCGTGAAATTCCGTTTTCCCTCCAAAACCGTGAAATTATGTTTTCCCGCCAAAACCGTAAAATTCCATTTCCCGTCAAAACCGTAAAATTCCGTTTTTCCGCCAAAACCGTGGAATTCTGTTTTCCCGCCAAAACCGTGAAATTTCATTTTTCTGCTAAAATCGCAAAGTTCAGTTTTCCCGTCAAAACTGCAAAATTCTATTTTCCCGCCAAAACCGCAAAATTATGTTTTTCCCCCAAAACCGCGAAATATCGTTTTCCCGCCAAAACCGTGAAATATCGTTTTCCCGCCAAAACCAGGAAATTCCATTTTTCCGTCAAAATCGCAAAGTTCAATATTCCCGCCAAAACCGCATTCTGTTTTTCCGTCAAAATCGCAAAGTTTAGTTTTCCCGTCAAAACCGCAAATTTCTATTTTCCCGCCAAAACCGCGAAATTCCGTTTTCCCATCAAAACCGCAAATTTTCGATTTTTCGTGAAATTGAAAACGAAATTAATAAAATAATTTATTTTAATTAATAATTACAAAATTTAATGTAATTAGTAATAGAATAAAAATATAGAATTAAAAAAATATATCTAATCGCACAACAAACGCAGCTTTTTGGTGCGATTTGAGTGATGCATAATTTGCAAAGAACTAATCACCTTATAAAAGTAAATGAATCGCATCACTGTCAAATCGGAATACCATTCAGTGGTAGACCATGATTAGGGTCATCACACCTCAACCGAATCGTAGTACCATTCGGAGTCTTAGTGAGATTTCTGAAACAACACCATCCATTTCCACAAAAGAATGAATAGACGAAACAGAAACAATTATAGGTAGTTGTGTTGGTTCAGCTTATTCAGTATAAAACTTATATACGGTTTGGTCTATTGATGAAATTTGGTTCGATGTTTCGATGTTGGGTGCATAAATTTTGATTCCCTCCGATTCAGCTCACTTAGTGTTTATGTCCAAAACTAAACTGGATACAAGTAGTTACTTTGGATGTCTAAACCAACAAAGAGTTGTGGAATCGAATGCTAATGCTCTAATGGAACGAGTTACTGCTTTCTTAAATATGTTTGAGCTCATCACTCTTTTCAGAAGAAGAAAAAATGTTTAAATGCATTGTTATAGTCTTAACTACTCCATGTTTTAACTTTTATTCGATTGTTGGTTTTCATATTTGTCTCTAAAACTTTTTTCAGTCACCTACTTTTAAAATCAATACTATTAAAACAGGAAGGTTTGCCATGGTACATAAATGTTGTTCCCGAAATTTGCCCTTGATATTATTAGGATTTGTAACCTTCATTAAGGGTAAAACTGTAAAACAATTTATATTTGATTTATTATCTCTACAATCCATGTTTCCAAACAAGACAATTATTAAATATGTAGCCAAACAACCAAAATTTAATGGGTCCCACTTTCCTAATTAATTAAAATCAAAACAAATTAATTGATAAATATAATTAATAATTTATACATCAACTATTATATATAAATTAAGATTCTCTAATTTATGATTTAATTCAAAATATATTTATAATATATTTTAATATCTCTTTATTTTGTTTTATATATTATATATATATATATATATATATATATATATACATATTACGATTGAGGTTTTTATGATTGTATTTTTTAGCAGGTTTTTCCATCAAACTGAAAAATATTTAATTAATTAAACGGGTTGAAAAATTAATTAGCCAATCTAAATTATAAATTTTCTAAAATATTAAAATGATTTCATACTTATATTATTCAAATATTTGAAGCGTCAAATTATGCTTTATGTTTGAATGAAGTTTTTAACGGATAGTTCCATCAAATTTGCAAATTATATATACGACTACAACATGTATTTTATAAAATAATATTTTAGATAAATAAAATAACAATTAAACATATACCACATAACTTTTACAATAGTTGTTTTCACATATATATATTTTTCCAAACTATGATCTTACGATACAACACAGATTAAAATATATAATGCGAAATCGTTATTTTAATCTCTTAATCCTTACGATATATCTCCTCCAAATAACACATAATTCATTTAAAAAAACTAAATTGATAACTCACTGTTTATAATGTTGGTTAAACAATTATAATCAAAATTAGATTACATAATTAAAAATCTAAACTACTATTAACAAAATGAATAAAAAGTAAAATTTGTAAAGAAAATTATACCCGCACTTAGAAGTGCGGGTCAAAATCTAGTCTAATCTATTAAAACAGGAAGGTTTGCCATGGTACATAAATGTTGTTCCCGGAATTTGCCCTTGATATTATTAAGATTTGTAACCTTCATTAAGGGTAATTAGGGAATATAACATTATATCTACAATCCATGTTTCCAAACAAGACAATTATTAAACATTTAGCCAAACAACCAAATTCTAATGGGTCTCATTTTCCTAATTAATTAAAATCAAAACAAATTAATTGATAAATATAATTAATAATTTATACATCAACTATTATATATAAATTAAGATTCTCTAATTTATGATTTAATTCAAAATATATTTATAATATATTTTGAATATCTTTTTTTCAAATATATATATATATATATATATATATACATATTACGATTGATGTTTTTACGATTGTACTTTTTAGCAAGTTTTTCCATCAAACTGAAAAATATTTAATTAATTAAACGGGTTGAAAAATTAATTAGCCAATCTTGATTATAAATTTTCTATAAAAAATTCGCATATAGTAAATAATTTCAGTTGATATATTTTAAACTTAATAAAAATATTAAAATGATTTCATATTTATATTATTCAAATATTTGAAGCGTCAAATTATGCTTTATGTTTGAATGAAGTTTTTAACGGATAGTTCCATCAAATTTGCAAATTATATATACGACTACAACATGTATTTTATAAAATAATATTTTAGATAAATATAATAATAATTAAACATATACCACATAACTTTTACAATAGTTGTTTTCACATATATATATATATATATATATATATATATTTTCCAAACTATGATCTTACGATACAACACATATTAAAATATATAATGCGAAATCGTTATTTTAATTTCTTAATCCTTACGATATATCTGCTCCAAATAACACATAATTCATTTAGAAAAAACTAAATTGCTAACTCACTATTTATAATGTTGGTTAAACAATTATAATCAAAGTTAGATTACATAATTAAAAATCTAAACTACTATTAACAAATTTGATGGAACTATCCGTTAAAAACACATAACAAAATGAATAAAAAGTAAAATTTATAAAGAAAATTAAACCCGCACTTTCTAAGTGCGGGTCAAAATCTAGTACTGTATTTAACAGCTAATACAATTTTAAGTTGTCACATGGTATACGAACAACTAGACGTGTGGGGTTTGGTAATAAGTAGGACTCTTGCATACCATATAGAAAATAGAATCGAAATGTTAATATAAAATAGATCACTAAGAGCAAGATTATCGGTGATATGGGGGAGGGTATCTTAACTTGTTTTTTTTTTTTAAATTTTTTTTTTTTTTTTTTAAAAGGCGAAAAAAAAACCAAAAAAAAAAAAAAAAAATTGGACCAATCCTGTAGCGCCACGTAGGCGCTGCAGGCAAGATACACATCTTAGCTAAGAGTTTTTGGGGTGAGTATGTTAAACTATTCATGTGGGTCCCACGTGGGACCCACAATATTTTAATATATTTTCCTTAAGATACTCACCTAAGATCCTTTGATAATCATGCTCTAACGGAAGAAGTTGTTGTTTACGAATCCAATGCGGTAGTCCCACCCTATGAAGCTGGATATCACCATATGCCTGATCATATCTGACGCTAAGAAAAAAGCTAAAAAATATTAGTATTTTAATATAATTTAAATATATAATTAATTTTAATTTTAAAATAAGAATTGAACCAAAATAAAAGAAACAAATGTTTTATGGTAGTTTCTCATTTGATTTTTTTTTTTCCACACTCTTTTTTTTTTTAAAATCCAAAAGAACGTTTGAAAAACTTTTGTAAGAACCCCTAATTTAGATGTTCTAACATTGTTTCATCAATCGAATTCTAATATTCTTTCTATTTCATAATATAAATAAATTTAGCTAAAAGCGTAGATATTAAAAAAATATATATATTTTTTTTAAAAATGTTATTGAAGAAATATAATTAAACTAATCATAAATAAGATTAAAGGGTCTAATTGGTTATACAATATCCAATAAAGTAAACTTACATAGAAATATGACAACAATTTTTGTGTGTGTTAATGCTTGGTATATAATCGACCTATAACGTAGTCATAACCACAGACTTAAGATACAAAATGGGTACCATACAGAGGGATAAAAAAACAAAATTCTAAGTAACTACCAAGGCAAAACCAACAACAAAGAGCAAAGACCTTAACAAAACGAAAACAAAGCAAACCAAAGAACAACTGCCGGAAACATTAAAAAGAGGCACTCTTCTCATCTGCAAAGAACCCCGCAAGTCAAAAGGATGGCCAACCGCCACATAAGAATTGGAACGACCATCAAAGATAACAGTTTACGCAATGAGAGTAGAACCTCTATTCGAAAAAACACTTTCCGCATGCAGTTTCCAATCTGAAAATAGAGCAAGACCTGCTAATACTTATGAAGAGTAGAAGGCAAAATATGGCCATGCATCTGGCCAAAGGATAGAGGAGACCAAATCCGCAGCAGCAGAGGTAAAATATTACCTTGTTCTTCCTGAGGGCGAACATGTCATGAATGGCTTAGAGCAATCCTTTAATTTGCAACTGAAATAGAGATTTAATCCGCAAGAACAAATATGAAAACAACTTATATTTTGAAACAAATAAAAGTTCATTTATTGTTTTACATGTTTTTCTGAAAGCTTGTTTTGAAAAGCTAAAATCAAATAAATAAAATAGATAGATAGAAGAAATAATTAAGTTTAAGAGAAATTGATTAGAGTAGTATTTACCAAAATTTCATACATGTGGCTACAAAATAAATTGTCAACAAAGTAGATTATAATGAAATGTTCAAACCAAGTAGATTAGAAAGCAATACATGATTTTGTTCTTTTTACTATTGTACGTGTAACATACACAATTCATTACTATTTTACCAGTATCATAAACATTAGAATTTCGACAAAAAACGAACATGAGAAAAGTTAATGTGAGAATTTAAATAGATAATTCAATAACTAAAATTCATGTGATACACTTAATTTCATATCTTATGTATATCATTATGCGATTATATGTCCGGACGCTTGTGGTTAAGTGGTAGGGAACGAATCTTGGACGCTACCACGTTTTGGGTTCGATTCTGCTATTATGCGAAACAATCTGATAATTTTTTCGGACACCCATGGATATAGACCTCTCTTTAGGAGCTCATTTGAATATCCGGAGAAAGTGTCTATCCATGAGCTGCACTCCTCCATAAACTCGGATACCCCAGGTTAATCAAAAAAAAAAAGCGATTATATATCATGTTTCCTTTTCTTTTTAGATTGAACTTCACAATTTGAAGTTTGAACCCACAACTACAATTAGATGTGTTTCTTAATGTCTTCAGACAGAAGAATTCCATGTAAATTAAATGTTATCCAAACAACAGTGATTTTAAAGAATCGGAATATATATAACTGGAAATATATATAACTGGGAAATACCTTCCATATATAAAGAATTCCGTATGATAACACCTTAGGACGACTCTAGAGTTGGGGTAGTTCACATGATGATGATTTCGGAATATATATAACTGGAAAATACCTTCCATATTTAAAGAATCGTCTTGGGGTAGTTCACATGATGATGATTTCGGAATATATATAACTGGAAAATACCTTCCATATTTAAAGAATCGACGATCACTAGTAAAAATATACCGTATAGCCACGTTTTAGTCACGACAAATCGTGGCTATTTTATAAATAGTCACGATTTGTTACGTGACAACAAAACGTGGCTAAATCATGTTCAAAACGTGGCAGTTAGTCACGTTTTGGTCACGATATATAACGTGACCTAATATAGCCACGTTTTGTCACGATTTTATCGTGGCTAATCTATCCACGTAGACAATCGTGGCCACGTTCTATCATATCAAATTATTAATAGCTTTAGTCAAATCAGGCTTTATATCAGAAATTCAGACCGTGTATCAGGCGAATATATTCGAATTATAAGCCACAATTTAAATCGTGACAAACTTCGTGACTATATATAGCCACGTTTAAAAACCGTGTATAAAACGTGGCTATTTTTTTTTTAGCCACGATAAAAAAACGTGTCTAAAACGTGGCTATTATTGAATAGCCACTATAAAAAACGTGTCTAAAACATGGCTAATAATTTGGCCTATAAAACAAACCGAGCTCACGCTATATTTTCATATCAAAGAATCACAAACATAACAAAAACTCACACTTTATATATCAAACACCCAATCTTTTGTGTTTTTCTTTCTTTAGACAAAATGTCCAACTATTTTCATTCAAGAGCGTGGATGGATCGACATTATGATCCTGACACAAATTCTGCTTCGAGAGAGTTTTTGGGTGGGATTCAAGTATTTATTCAGTTTGCTTGTAATCAAGCATCATATCATGAGCGAAACACTCTATTGTGTCCTTGTTCCCGATGTAAAAACCGAAAACAGCGTGATGCAAGAACTGTTTTTAATCATCTAAAAAGAGTTGGGTTCAAGGAAAATTACTATGTTTGGTCAAGCCATGGCGAACATTATGCTGATGTTGGTGAATCTTCCGGAACAAGTCATTTCAATAACGAAGAATCTACTTGGGAAGAACAAGCTACGTACAATCAATTTCCCTCGGATACATACGAGAATTTGCCATACGCAAATATAGCAGCATATGAAGAGCCAGCACCAAATTTGATGGAAGAAACATATGAAGAGCCATATCATGACAGTGTTTTTCGAGCTTTTGAAGCCGCAAATCAACCTCTTACGACGGATGCGTTGAAGAAATTTCTCAACTATATGTGGCTTCGCGTATGATGAAGGCGAAAACCGACTACAATTTGGCTGAGGCGTGTGTGGATGAGATGTCATAGACTATGAAAAATGTTCTGCCGAAGCCAAATAAAGCACCAGCATCTTATTACGAGGCCAAGAAGCTGACAAAATCTCTCGGGCTTCCTGTTATTAAGATTGATGTATGCGAGGACAATTGCATGCTCTTTTGGAAGGAAGATCAAGATCTCTTGGTGTGTCGGTTTTGTACGAAGTACCGATACTATCCGAACAATGGGATGGGTAAAAATCGACCAAAACAAAGGATGTTCTATATGCCTATTACGGAGCGGTTGAAGCGTTTATACCAGTTAGAGAAGACTGCTTCACATATGCGATGGCACACTGAACATTTATCACCAGAAGGTGAAATGCATCACCCTTCAGATGGAGCAGCGTGGAAGCATTTCAATGAGGTATATCCTAGTTTTGCCGCTGAAAGTCGAAATATTTATCTATGCCTATATACAGATGGATTTAATCCCATTGGTATTAATGGTGAGGCACACTCGGTTTGGCATGTGATCGTAACTCTGTACAACTTACCTCCCGGTATGTGTATGAAAAGGGAGTTTTTCTTTCTGTCAGTACTAGTTCCCGAGCCAAAACACCCGAAGAAAAGTCTAGACATTTATCTCCAGCCGTTGATCGAGGAATTACAAACTTTATGGAGTGACGGGGCGGAAGCATATGATATATCGAGGAAACAAAAATTCACGATGTGAGCTGTGTTGATGTGGACAATCAGCGACTTTTCAGCGTATGGCATGCTATCTGGTTGGATGACACATGGCCGTTTAGCATGCCCATATTGTCTAGATGAGACGAAGTCCTTCTGGTTACAACATGGGAGGAAACATAGTTGGTTCGATTGTCACAGGATGTTCTTGCCTCACAACCATCCATATCGGCGAAATGTTCAAGCGTTTCGACGGGGCAATACAATACAAGACGCGCCTCCACCTTGGTTAACCGGAGAAGAAATTCTATACGAAAGAATAAACTCCATTGGGGGACTGTCAAAAACCGTTGTTTATGGAGGAAACGGGCACGAGAAGCCAGCCCGCACTATAGCCGGCTATGGGAAAGATCATAATTGGGTGAAGAAAAGTATCTTCTGGGAGTTGCCGTATTGGGAAAATCATCTTCTCCGACACAACCTCGACTTCATGCACGTTGAGAAGAACTTTTTTGACAATCTCATCAACACGGTGTTAAATGTTCCAGGAAAGACGAAAGATAACGCTAAATCGAGAATGGATCTCCCAACCTTGTGTAGAAGACAATCTTTACATATTAATCAAGATGGAACGCTTCCTGTGCCGATTTTTAGATTGTCTAATAAAGGAAAAAGACAATTTCTTGAATGGCTGAAGGATGATATCAAATTTCCGGACGGGTATGCTTCTAAATTTAGTCGTTGCGTAGACGAAACTAATTTGAAGCTTTCAGGACTGAGAAGTCATGATTGTCACGTCATAATGCAATGACTTCTTCCATTTTCCTTTCGCGAGCTTCTACCCAAAACCGTTCACACAACAATATCAGGTGATTAGATTCATATAGTTTACCATTTTAAAATAATATTTACATATTTATAACTACTAACTATTATTATTGTAGATATTGCACTTTTTCAGGGATATTTCAGCAAAGATGTTACATGTGAAAGATGTTGCCATTCTGAAAGAAAATATCGCAGTGAAGCTTTGTAATTTGGAGAAGATATTTCCGCCATCGTTCTTTGATGTCATGGAACACCTTCCCGTGCATCTCCCGGATGAAGCTGCTTTAGGTGGTCCTGTCCAATATAGATGGATGTATCCGTTCGAAAGATACATGTACCATCTCAAGAGGAAAGTGAAAAACAAAGCACGCATTGGAGGATCTATTGTTGTTGCACAATGTTTGAACGAGGAAATCTCAAATGCATCTTCTAACTACTTTGGAAATCCAGAAGTTGTTGATGAAGTTGCACTTCCGGGAGAAATTCGATTTACATATTCTTATTCAGAAGTGCCGAACATGTTTTACCATGAAGGTAGAGTTAGAGGAAAGGCCGAGAATAATTGGTTAACAGATGATGACTACACCGTGCTCCAAACGTTTATGTTGCTTAATTGTGAAGCATTTGAGCCATATGAAAGGTATTATTCTATTTTTAATATAAATATTAAACTTAAATGTATATTTAATTAATATTGGATGCAGGATCTTTGAAGAGACCATGACGGAAGAAAACCCAAATATTACCACTAATGAACTACAAATAGCAAAAGACCAGTATTATACACAATGGGTCAAAAACTATGTGAGTAATTTTGTTAATTAATTAAAGTTAAAATATATATTGTTATATATATCATTTATTTACAACTTAATATTTTTGATATTCAATCTGCAGATCAATCAAGCTAGCAAATCATATGAGTTTCACTTGTGGATGTTGGATTTTGTACAAGGTCCTCGACGTAATTATACAACTTGGCCAATATATTTTTCACGGGGATATTGCTTCCACTCACATAGACATGGGCAAAATAAGAAAACCCAACATTACGGCGTTTATGTTCGAGGAACCACCGAGAAGGATTATTACGGTCTGATTGAAGATATAATGATGATTCAATATGATGGTGCTGTTGGGCTTAAGGCCATGATTTTCAAGTGTCGGTGGTTTGACACAACAATAGGTCGTGGAATGCGCAAACATCCAACTGGAATCATAGATGTTTCTCCGCGAGGTCAGTACGCAAAATACGATCCTTTTATACTATCCGGTAATTGTGATCAAGTCTACTTTATTCCTTATCCGCGTGTTCGCCGCACATCTGCAACCGATTGGTGGGCTTGTACGAAAGTTATGCCTCGAGGAGTCCGTGAAACATCTGAAGTTGCTCTAATTGCGTTACAAGACGATACACAAAACCAGTTTGTGGCACCGAGTGAATTGATTCGAACTGAATCACATGTTGTAGAAGATGATTCTGATTTCGATTTGTTACCTGTGTGTCCTCCCAACGATGAATATGTATCGGAAGACGAATTAGAAGATTCGTGTGATAACTCCGATTCCGATTCCGATTCCGATGATGATTAGTTTTATATGTGTTTAAGATATTTGTATGAAATTATGTTTTTATGTAATATCTTTTAATGTATGCATTATAAAATATGTATTTGTCAATTTGAATATTTTTAAAATTTTCTAATATTCCGTTTAAATTTGCCAAAACTATGTATTTAATAAATAGATTTTTAAATTTTCCAAATTTTATGTTTATGAAATAGATTATTAAATTTTCTATATAATGTATTTTTTTTTATTTTTTTTCTTATTTTCCAAATTTTGTATTTATATATTATTAGATTATTAAATAGATTATTAAATTTGCTATTAAATAGATTATTAGATTTTATAGATTGGTAAAATTATGTTTTTATTTTATATATTTTATACATTTGATGATTTTTAAAATTAGATTAGTTAATAAATAAATTGGGCTCCAAAAACAATTAATATTTTTAAATTGGGCTCCAAGCACAAAATTTTCAGATCCATTTTGAGCCAAAATTTTGGCTCCAATCTAAAAATTTCGCGGCCCAAATTTGACCCTAACCTAACACTTAGCCATTTTTCATCTCATTTCTTCTTCCTCTTACGATTCAGTCACTCTCTTCTCTCTCTGTCTCTCTCGATCTCTCTTTCTCTCGATCTCTCTTTCTCTCAGTCCCTCTTTCTCTCGATCTCTCTTTCTCTCAGTCTCTCTTTCTCTCGTCTCATCTGATTCTCATCTGCGCTCCGACAGCCGTCGTGACTATGGCGCCGACAACAACTACATTTGACCGTCGTCGTCAACGACCGGACGACTTGGATCTCCCAGGTAATCGTCCTTCTCGACTTAGGGTTTTGATTTTGTTTTCGTCTAGCATGTCTTAGGGTTACGATTTGGTGTCGGTTTATGGTTTCGATTGCATGTATTAGGGTTTCCAATTTGGGTTTCGTTTTTGGGGTTTGGATTGTAGGGTTTCTGTTTATTGTTTATGGTTTCGCGGTGTTTATGGTTTCGATTGCATGTCTTAGGGTTCCGATTTGGGTTTCGTTTTGGGGGTTTGGATCTTAGGGTTTCGGTTTGTTTCTTTCAGTTTCGTGATTTAGTTTGTTTGTTTCGGTTTGTCTCTTATTTCCGATTTGGGTTTCGTTTTTAGTAGTTGTCAAATATTTTAACTTTGTTTTATTTCTAATCTTGCAGAAATGCAACGAAGGAGGCATTCATCTTCAGCTCATTCCATGCCTCCACGGTGTATTTCCACAGCTAATTCGATACCTCCAGGAGCTCTCCAAGCAACGGCCACCACTTCTTCTGTTGCAAACAGCTACTCACGGCGTACTGAACAAGCTCTACTCAGTGCTCCTAGCCGAGAAAACCAGCCATGCCTCCATCCAAAAAAACTCAATGGTGCATTGTGGTAATGTTTGATGCTCTCTGTGTTTGATGCTCTCTGTGTTTAAATTTTTTTGTACTGAACAAGCTCTACTCAGTTTCTCCTGTTGATATTTGATGCTCTCTGTGTTTAAAATGTTTTGGTTTTGATTTTTTTCGGTTTGTTTCTTTCATTTTTGCTTTGATTGAATTTAGTTCAGTTTGCTTTGATTGATTTCTGTCTGTTTGATTATAGTTCATACTTTCATTGGTTATAATGTTTTGATAGTATCATACAATCTGATTAGGATTCATTTAAGTTAATTATGTTTAGGATTCGTTTAAGGTTGAGTATATGACTGTGTGTTGATTATCTGTGCTTATGATGTTTGATAGTATCATTCAATCTGTTTAGGATTCGTTTAAGGTTGATAATCTGTCGTGCTTTGATTTCTGTTTATTTGTATAAGTGCTTTGATTTCTGTCTATTTTTATAAGTGCTTTGATAATCAGTGATTTGATTTTAGCATTGGTTGCATTCATACCTTTCTTCATCTAGGATTTGATTATCTGTTTAGGATTCGTTTAAGGTTGATAATCTGTCGTGCTTTGATTTCTGTTTATTTGTATAAGTGCTTTGATTTCTGTCTATTTGTATAAGTGCTTTGATAATCAATGATTTGATTTTAGCATTGGTTGCATTCATACCTTTCTTCATCTAGGATTTGATTATCTGTTTTAGTTGTATTGTTTCAGGTTCGGTGTAGACCCATCTGTCTACGCATTTATCAGAACAACGTGGCAAGCATACTACATGAGACCTTGGTCAAGCTGGAAGTTTCTTCCAGACGAGAGACGTGATAAGTGGTGGCACACTTTCATTGTAAGGTTTCTTTCCCTTTATCTAACACTCAGTGTAATGTTAACATTTTAAGCCATTCTTTTCTATACTTTACTGATACCTTTACTGTTTTTTTGTAGCAAAATTACTACTGGGAAGATAAGCATCATGATGAGGTCTACTTCAGGTGGAAGCTCCACACACAGACCACTATATGCCAGCGAATCAGCAAGAAGAAGAGGGAGGGAAAGAAACCAAAATACATTAACGCAGATGATTGGGCCATCCTGCTAGAGAATTGGGGAACAGAGGGAGCAGTGAAAAAGAGCCGGTCAGCTGCTAAATCTCGAACCGCTGCACCCACTGGCAAATAGATGCACAAGCACAGTGCAGGTCCGGTTAACTTCTTGCAGATCGAGCATGGTATGGTAAGTAGATCCATCTTTTTCCTTAAACTCCTTAAACACATTATACTTTATTTATTACTTTTACAGACAGATACTAATAATATACTTTCTGTGTAGACGGTCGAGTCTGGTGAAAAACCTGCTTACACAGAGCTTGTGAAGAAGACTCACAGACGCAAAGATGGGACATATGTTGATGAACGAGCCAAGGAGCTGGTCGAAGAAGTAGAGCAGGCTGTTGCTGAGATGCTCTTTGATGATGAATCTCCCAATGGCATCAGCCAAACTGGATCAACAACTACTACACATCGCATCCTACTGGACCAGGAGTATGTCAAGGTAACTAGTTTGATTTAGTTTGATCTAGTTTATGTTGTTATTACCCATTGTTTGTATGTTTGATTAATCTTAGTTATTTCCCAATGGTTTTGACTTGTTCTTACCTTTTTTCAGCGTGGTAAGTCGGCCAATGGCCGAATATATGGTATTGGGAGTGTTCAGCTCAAAGATTTTGAACGAGGTGAGTCTGTGGCAACTTCTCTGAAGCGTAACCTGGACATGGAGATGCGTATATCCGGGTTGGAGGCGAGTAATGAAGCTATCAAAGAAGATATGGTGGATTTGAAGAGAGAGGTAAAGGAAGGGATTGCTGCAACAAATGCTTCCCTCGGTATGATTCTTAAGCATCTTGGTGTCACCCAACATACTGAGCCTGTTCAAGCTCCTGCTGCAGCTGTTACAACTCCTCCTGCTCCTGCTCAATCTTCCCTTGCACAAGATCAAGATCAAGCTCAAGGTCCTGCTCAATCTCCTGCTCCTGCTCCTGCTCCTGCTAAAGCTCCTGCTAAAGCTCCTGTTAAAGCTCCTGCTGCTCCTGCTGCTGCTCCTGCTGCTCCTGCTAAAGCTCCTCCTGCTCCTGCTAAAGCATCTAAATCAGGTAATCACTCACATGCTTGTTTGACTGAAGCTCAACAGACTGATTTAGATAGGTGGTGTAGTGAACTTCTCTAGTCTGTCAAATTGTGTGAACTTTGAATGTTATGTCTTACTTTTATGTGTAATATTGTGTGTTTGTGATGGTTGTGTTTTGGTCGAACAATGTAATGACAATGTGTTTTGTGTTTTGTGTGTGTAAAAGGTGGAACAATGTGTTTTGAATCAGTATTGTAATATTTATAAATGTAATTTCGTTTCATTTTTTTTTTAAAATCATTTGAAATCAGTCACTTTTAATTAGTTAATTAAACGTGACAAATTAACCATTTGTCACGGTTTTTATCGTGACATAAAACATGTTTATGTCACGATAAAAACCGTGACAAAATCGTGGTAATATGTCACGATGTATAACGTGACATAACGTGGCTAATATTGTCACGAGTTAAACCGTGACAAATCGTGGCTAACATGTCACGAAATAAACGTGACAAAACGTGGCTAATATTGTCACGATTAAATCATGACAAAAACGTGGCTTTTTGCCACGATTTGGACACGAAGAAAATTAGTCACGATCGTATAGACATGTTTTTATTTCGTGACTTTTCGTGGCTAAAACACGATATAGCCACGAAAATTTGGGTATAGTCACGAAATAAAACGTGGCTATACGATAGATTTTTACTAGTGGATGGAAAAGAAGCCGAAGAAATCTCACTGTTGATTTTAAAAATATTCGTCCCGAAACTCAATTTTGTTTTAGTTGATCGGATAAAACGAATACCATAAAACAAGAAATGTCCTGGAAACGTTTCCCCCCCCCCCCCCCCCCATAATTTTTGGGGTTAAAGTCCTATTTGGCGGTAGTTAACACATATGATATATAAGAAAGCTCTTAGGCCCGCTTTCCCAGACGCCTCCAATGGCTTCCTTCTGCTTCATCTCCACCCCTCACGTTTTCTGAAGCAACTCTTCACCTATTCCATGGCTTCGTGGGTGAGTGCTTCTCCTCCATCGTGGTCCAGCCCTCCTCCCGATCCGCCGCCGTCGCGTAAGTTCTCTCTGGTGCAGATTGTCTCCATCTCCTCCATCGACCCTCCAGATGCCTCCTTTACCCTCATCCAAGCTCTGATTTTGTAGCATCCACCTCTCCCATCCTTTCTCTTCAAAAATTCTTCGTTAATCCAGATCTGTCCTTCCAGCTCCCCTTGCCGCTTTACACTCCGGCCCCACCTCCGTCATTGACCACACCTCCACCTCCTCTCTTTTCTCCGTCGGTCTTGTGCGAGATTGCTTCTCCTGCACCGTCTTCATCACTGATCTCCCCTCCACATGTGCTCTCTCCTCCGATGGTCTGGTGCGAGATTAAGGCTCCAGATTCTATTATTGTCTTCCCTGCTCACGACATCCCCTCATCCTCCTTCTTCTCGGTGATTTGGCAGGTTTCAAATCTTCTTCTTAGATGGAATTTTGTTCTTAATACCATAGTCCCGAGCTGTTTGCCCGTTTTTTTGGAGTACTTTATTATTGTAGGGTGCAAATCCATCCTTTTGTTTGTCGAGATTATAGTTTTCCCGCTAATGTCTTTGGGTGCTCTTCTGGTTCCTGTTATTGACATTGTTATCGTCTTTATGCGATCCCTTACTGCAGTATGCAGACTTTGTTCTATTTTCTTTAAGGATTTTTATGTGTTATGTTTGGCTTCTCCTTTTTAGTGGTTGTTTAAAGGATTATTGCTAACTAATTCATTTGTTCCAGCCAATCTAGTTCTTTTGGACAATTATTGTCTCTTCTTCCCAAACGTTTCACTTATCTTAAGTGGTTTGGATGTTCAAGACTCACCGGTATTGCAAGGTTTTTCCTCTTGGTGTATTGTCTCTCCTGCCTTTGTTGCAGGTTTCTTCTATATCTTTGTAGCAGACATCTTCTCTGTCTTTAGTAAAGAGTCTAACGCACTTGCGAGTGTGTCGGATACAACCGATCAAAATGTTCATGGGAGCTTAGTCTTCTTCGATTCCTCATGTTTTCTTTTGATAAAATGTATCTATTTCTATCCTATGTATTTAGCCACTTGTTTGACAAAACTTTGGACATTAATTGCCTTTTATCTTGCAATTTTTCCTCTTCTTATCGAGTTTTGAGTCATATTAATCTAAAACATGAATGGTTTGACCCAAAAAAAAAGTCATATTTGGCATGGAATCACTGCAATCATATTCAGCGACCAAAATTTAAACGTTAACAGAGAGACGTCATAAAACGATGTAAAATAAAGAGGTATCGCTCAACTACTTTTATAGGTGCTGCCGTTGTTGTTGGTGAGAAACACGAACGACGGAACGAAACAAAACAGACGAAAGCAGATCCACAACAAGCTACACTTTAGTATTATTAAGGAATTCTTAAAATATATTCTTCCAATCAGTTTTAATCAGACCACACCCTAAGCTACTCGTCTTTACTACACAGCAACAACTGCGTCTCTTTGTTAGAACTTTTCTCACGAAGAACACTTTAAACTCTCTGGTTTTTTACACACTATATATGAATCTAATAATTTAGAAGTGTGTTTTTTCTATAATATACTATTGAGATTTCTTTAGTGAAAAAAAAAAGATTTCTTTAGTGAATCAATGTTGGAAGCCAACTAAATTAATAGTTTTGGAGCATTAAAAGGTTGGACATTGAGAATAGTGCTTTTAACATGGTGACTTCTCGTTTTACTCATAGTTAAGAAAATGACATTCAATTTCTTTCCCTTTTGGGGTTTATTACAAGTCATTCAATATGCACTAGACATTGCTTTAAACTGAGCCATGCATTTTCAACGTGTTCACACACGTAGTAAGCCTTTCTCATTCCTATAAAGTAGAAAGAAAACAAAATTAAATATACACTATACATATATTCTACCGGAACCCAGCTATATCATGCTCATCCTTTTATCCGTAATGCACTAGCAAAATCGCTCCTAACTGCCTACCTATAAAATTGACACGTGTACAAATCCATCGTGGCATGCTCTCAGTCATTTTCGGATTATTTTGCCTTTTATTTATTTTCTTCTTAAAACTCATACGAACCCAAGTTCTTTTTTTTTTTTTAATTCCAATCATTTTCAGCTTTATTTTAACTGATTACTTTATCGAAAAAGAAAAAAAAAATTCTGGATAATTTTATTCCGCCAAGAACCCACGATCCCTACTCTCCCCCCCATCTCTCCACGATCTTCTCCACTCTATTGTACCCCAAAGATGATCTCTAATCATTTTCTCTTACCCAGAATTCCCGATTTTAACTGTTCTCTCTATCTTCTCCACAAAGAAAATCGAAAGAATCGATTCCCTTTCAAAGATTGTATGTACTTTCTCCACCCTAATTATTTATTTCTTTGAATCTGTTTCATTATCAGTGTGTGCATTTAAGATTTTTCCCTTCCATCTCTCGGTTGATTTTGCAGGTTCAATCAAAATGCCCTTTGATTGTCTATCTATTTCCGAGTTATCTTCTCCGAAAATAAGTTCAACGAGTGTTATAAGTTCGATCGTTTAACATGTGCATATTACATTCCTGATCTGAAAGGGGTGACATGCATTAGCAGATCGGTTTCATATAAAGACTTGCAGGAGTGATTAGAATATTGAGAATTGAGATACTAACATTTTTGGGTGTTAATTGTGATGGTTCACGAGTGGGGTCAAAGACATGCAGGAGTGATTAGAAGAATAAAGTACTGATTTTCATTTTTGTTTACATCCAAGTAGATTCTACCAACAAGTGAGTTGAATAACCTTTTTTCCTTCTTGCGCATTCCACTGGACTAAAGATTAGAGAGCGATTATTCAGAAGATGAGGTCGATGCTTCTTCCTCTATAACGTTGTAGACTTTGAAACTATCTTTCTCAATTTCCAAATGAAGTTATATAACATTTCTCTTTGATCTGTAGGTTGCTCCAAGGAATACAGTTGGAGATGTTTCATTGGATTGGTACAAAGATGAGAAACGCAATGGTTATTACATCATTGGGAAGAAGATTAACAAAAAAGAGAAACAAAACAAACTCGGATCTTTTCTAGCAGCTATGGACGACTCTAAGATTTGGTCAGTTTCAATGTTTTTCTGTTGATTTGGTGTATTAGTTGGAGCTTAGATGTAAACAGAACTAAGGATGTTGGGCTAAGAGGTTCCTTTGATTCCATTGGTGAACCAGGTTGGATGGATGGTATGGATGGCAATGCACGCCTGGCTCAACGACATAACTCAGTTCCTGCAACAAAAAATGGACATCGAACTTCGAAGATCAAACACCGACAGGTCAGCAAGAAACAGTCCTGAGAAAAATTTCCAAAGAGGATATCCTGTTGGTACTGACTCAAATGACCCTATTGAGAAGCTTAAGATGGAATTGGAAGCTTTGAGGAGGCAATCAGAGTTATTAGAGCTAGACAAGCAGTTTATAAGGAAACATGCGATAAAAGAGAGCAAACGGATACAAGACCTCTCGAAGGAAGTTAATAGTTTAAAGGGTGAAAGAGATGGAGCTCTGGAAAAAATGTGAAAATCTCATGTTGGAGAAAAGTAGAGACGAGGCTGATGCTGAAAGCAGATTGAGATGCGTCAGCGAGGACTCAAACAACATGATCGAGGAGATTAGAGATGAGCTGAGCTGTGAAATGGATTTGACAAGTAACCTTAAGTTGCAGCTGCAGAGGACGCATGAGTCAAACTCTAATTTGATTCTTGCTGTGAGAGATCTCAATGAGTTGTTGGAGGAGAAAAAATGAGACATTTTTTTCTGAATAGATTATTAGAAGATATAGGCATATTTGCAGATTATATTTGCAGAACATTTTTGGATACTAAATGCAAAGAAGGCTCCAAATGTTTCTCTTTTTCTTTTTTTGGTCAACCAATCTTAAAACAAATATTACAATTCGTTACAGGTTTTTTTTGTTATACTACCATATATTGTCCACAAATTTATAAGACCACAAATGCACACGAAGGAGAATCATATATATCTTGATATATCTATCTATATGTATATATTTAGAGAAACCACAGAATGTAAATTTGAAGCCGACATTACTTGATGATATCAATTTCATCCAATAACAATGATTTAAGTTGAAAGTCGTCCACTTCCTTTTTTAAAAAATTGTAAAGAAAACAAGTTTTCTAACAAGCTTTCCAAGTCATCTAATTCCCATTATTACATTTTCGTTACCCATCTAAGTGATGATGTTCTTTGGTCAGCTTCCAAAGTCTACATTCCCATATATTTAATGAACAGAGAAACAAAGTCGCTTATCATAGGCTATATTCCAACATCAATACTATATAAACTTACACCCTATGTACAACATGGATACAAGTATGCATTTTACACTAAACATCGACATTGTTAGCTGATAACTTAAAAACATAATTTTGTTATGTTCATATCAATGTTAACTGGAAAGTTATTGTCAACAAATACAAGTTTTAAATAAGTGTGATGTGAATTTCATGGCACTTCCACCACCAACCATCAAGCAATAGACTCTAGGACAATATAAACAAATGAGAGGAGTTATAATACAGAGACAATACTAAGTTTCCAATCGCCATTAAAACACGGTCGCTCTCCTTCGAATATAAGTGATCCGATTTGGATTGTTTGTTCCTGCAATGGTAAGATATTTTTAGTTAACTAAAGATCTTTAAATCTATAATCACAAATAGATACTGCAAAGGTTTTGAAAATACTTAGTGATTGCACAAGATCATTATCAACAAACCTCTAATAGAAAAGAAAGACATTTGCTTCCACTATTCGACGACTCAGGATTGATTATTAGGAACTATTTAGATTTCTGGTAGATTAGCTGGATGATTTTTGTGCTTCACCGGAAATAATTAGCTGATCAACGATATGGTCGAAGATGAGCAGATGAGCTGATCAGGTTATCCAAGTTTTTTTTTTTAATTAAGAGCTTTACACCTCAACCTTTTTACTTTTAGATCCACCAACTTATTAAAACCGCTGACAATTACCTCATTCTTTTTTATATAATATACATTTATTTTTCTAATAATGAATTATTAAATTGTTACATCAAATTAACATGCAAAATTTTAAACCCAAAAAATTAGTCCGTGCAAACGCACGGACCTAACACTAGTATAGTCATATATAACAAAATAAGAGAAGAAAAGTTACAAATTTTGTCTATGCAACGATACCGCGTGACCGTTCGTGTTTTATCTGTAAATGAAACATAATTGTATACTTTACCGTTTCACTATTAATTAGAACGTAATTAGGTCGATAAGATTGAAGAGCTTTTGGCTAGAGGAACTGTGGATGCATACGAGTTTAAGCAAAATCATGGCATGTGAGTTAGGCGAAAACTTATTATATTCGACACAATGTAATATAAATATTAGTCTTACTAATTAATCTCATGACATTAATATCCAAGGGAACTGCAAGATTTTCATCAAATATAACTTTCATTTTTATTAAGAAATTAGTTTGGAATGTGTGATTACCAGTGTTTTGAAACCCGACCCGGACCCGCGGTCGAACCGGTAAATCCGGTGACCCGATATACATTCCGGATTGGGTTATGTACAAACACCGCTTAATTGAAAACCTGGAAAAACCCATAAAAACCCGCGGTTTATTGGCGACCCGATAGACCGATCGAACCGATCAACCCGTATAATGAAAATTTTTAGACTTTTTAAACCAGAGAAAATGTTTTATTGTGATAAAATATAGGGTTTTAGATTTAGTAATTGAAAAACCTGAAACAATAAGACATTACTAGTTATAACTATGTTAAGAAACTTTTTTTATTTTCTTTCTTCAAATTTATGGGATTGTGGTATTTTTAACATTAAGACATTATCATATTGATTTTTTTTAACATATGGTTTTTACATTTTTAATAAAATGGTGTATTGTATGATTAAAAAAAACTATATATATAAATCTCATTAGTTTTGGACATGGGGTTGACCTGCGGTTGATCTACGGTTGACCCGGTGATCCGGTAGACAGTCCGGTTCGTTGTCCGGGTAGGGTTTAAAAACATTGGTGATTACCTAATTGTTTTCCTTACCTATATATTTATGATTATGAATCCAAAATGTTTGGTCCAACCTACGTTTTTTTTTTTGACATCAAAGCTCCATTTTATTAAGGATTCGGTATTCAACTCTCCTCAAGGAAGAGCCAGTCGGGAACCGATGAACTTACATGGGAAAATAAAAGGCCACGTGCTCTAATTTTTTTAGTAAGACTATCAGCACGGGTATTAAACTTTCTACTAACATACTTAATACAAAAACTAGGAAAGAAAATCTTAAGAGCGCGGAAGTCTTCCAATTCCGACGAGAAGGAGGGCCACTCCATTGGATCCTCGAGCATACTAATGAGTTCCACACAATCCGAGAAGAAGCAAGCACTAGTTAGTTGAAGATTCTGAAGACACTTCATAGCCCAAAGGAGGGCGTCGAGCTCAGCATGAAGGGGAGAGAGACTTCTTCTGGATCCTTTAAGACCCAAGTGCACAATCTCAAATCCTTGTTGGACGATCCACCCTTGTCCGCTTACCGAATCCGAACCAACCCAAGAACCATCAATGAAGCATGAGAGACATACTCGTGATAGGGTAATAGATGGAGAAGTCCTTTGCGGGGAAATTGTGAGGGGGTTCTCATCTTCCTCCGTATTAGCCTTCTTCCATGCTTCTTCTTCAAGTCTAGCTTTCTCTAGAGTCGATCTAGGATCTTCATTAAAATTCTCAAATACTTTCCTATTGCGAGCCTTCCAAATAAACCAAATAAGCCATGTAAAGAAACTTACGGAATCCTCAGAACCCATCATCTCTTTCGCTCTCCAAAAGAGGAAGTCCAAATTAGTAAACACCGATGAGGATGGAAAGATATGAGGGGCAGATGGAATGTGATGCGGTCATCAGAACCAGACCAGACCAGGCGCTGACTAACTCAATCGCTGACTCAACCACTACGTCAAGCAGCGCAAAGAAACCAAGAGAAGTCAAGGCCACAATGATTTCTGATCCAAAACCATGCATAGGACTGATTATATATCCAACAATCAATCCTAAGAAGACATATGACCCAGGAGGAATCATAACACATGGAGAAGAGATTATGGAGCCGAGAAGATCTAACAAGGCGTATGAGCTTATCTTAGCTCAAGTGGAGACCAAGGTCAAGACATCTAGCTCAGCTCATCATCAGCATGCCACTAAGAAGAGTCATCCCCAAAAGATGACACAAGAAGAAGATACCGAGAAGGAGCTAACCATATGTAACATCACAACTAGCTCAGCGGATAACATCACGACTAGCTCAGCAGACTTGCCATATATGGAAGCATTCACATTTGGAAGGTCAATTCAGCACCAAACCTTTACCTATCAAAACTACAGTGTTTTGAGCTCCTTTCCATCAAGTCCAGACGTCCTCAGCTGCACAAGACCACACAAGATTCTCCATAACTTCAACAAGTCACACTTACCATTTTTGGAGAAGAAGGAGATCAAACACCAACGGCTTCTTTCCAAGAATGAAAGCCACGAATTGTTTGTCAATCAAGCTGTCCCAAGGATCCTCACTTATCCCCTAAAGCCATCCAGATACAAAGAAACCATCAAGAGCATGGATCCTTACCAAAATCGGCCTAACGGCTAGTTTTCTTTAAGTCTCGATTTCTTTCTTTGTTCAAGGTCAATATGACCGTTTGTAAAGAGCCTATAAAGGCATAGTTTTAGCTCATTGTATTATTCACCTTTAAACCTTTCAATCAAAGTATTATTCAGTTTCTTCAAAGAGTGTTCTTTGTTAAGATATTTTGTCTTAGGATTCATTTGAGTGATTCAATTGTTTCCAAGGATTATTGGATTAGGTTTGCTTGTGTGACTCAAGCAGAACTAGTTCACCACCGATTGAGAGAGTCAATCAAACCCACCTGTTGAGAGAGTCAATCATTTCATTCATCCATTCCATCCATCTCGGTCAAGTAAGAGAGCTTTTAAGCCAGTGCTTGTCCTCCATCAATCCATCGCTCAAGCTTCCGCCTTGGGGCTACATCATCTGGTATCAGAGCCGAAAGGTTCCTACATCAGGTGTATTCTATCCTTTATCCTTTCGGTTTTTATTGCATTTAGTTATTTATTCATATTTCTGTTTTTGTTTGCATCCTTAAAGAAAAACCCATAAAAAATTTTTGATTGCATTTTATTCATAGTTCAATTCTGTTTTGTTGTTTGCATCTTAAATAATAAAAAAAGTTTGTTTTGTGTTTCTTTTGATTTATATTTCTTTGTTCTTAGTTTGTTTCAAAAAGTTCAAAAAGAAAAGAAAAAAAAAGTTTACATTCCTTTGATTCGATTTTCTTAAGCCCAAAAGCCAAAAAAGTGTTCTTTCCATATTAGTTTTGTTTCATTTCGAAATTTAAAAAAAAGTTTACATTTAAGTTTTGTGTCACGAAAATCTTGTTTCCATTTCTTGTTTATTGCATTCATAAAAAGGAAGGTTTTCAATTTTCATTCAAATCACTTCGAATCCATTGATACTCTTTTAATTTGAATTGTTTCAGGAACTAGCTCAGACATGGGAGAAGGAGCAGCTGCTGATCAGATCACCATGAATCAGCTTCTTGATGTCTTGAGAGGCATGAGTGAGCATCTGACCCAGCTAGAGAAGTCCCATCCTACACAACAACAAGAAGAGAATGGACTTGGGAATGCACCAGACCAACCTTGGAGAACAAGAACGACAAGGTCACATCCACCAAGGACTTCCCAACGAAAATCAGGGAGTGACTCAAGCCGTGCAACATTCAAAGCCACCTACAAGTCAAAAGTCAGGTTAATTTGAGATGATTGATATTATTATTATGGACCTGAATTCTTTGTATATCCAGGAGGTAAAACAAGCTATATAGATTGGGAAAGCAACATGGAAGAGTACTTTAGCTACTATTGTGTTCCTGATGAAGAGCGACTCCATATAGCACTTGGACAACTCACCAAAGAGGCTCTAAGATGGTGGAACAAGGAAGAGTATGAGAGATGGTACTACAAGGAGCCAAAGATCAGAACATGGGATGACTTAAAGTTGAGCATGTGGGAGAAGTATTGTTCACAGAACAAAACTACTTATCCACCGAAGAGATCATCAACTCCTAAACTTGTGCAAGATGCCAATAACTCTCAAACAAAGTATAAAGGTAAGTTCTCTGTCTCTAAGAATACATTAGAACTAATGTGTTGCAAGTGTAAGAGCAGGGATCATGTTGCTAAGGACTGTCCAAGAAAGAGGACCACAACATCAAATGGTGAAAAGCTAGTACCACAAGAGGCCAAAGGAGGAGAAAAGCAACCAGCAGCCTCTAAACCATTTAATGAGTTTCCCACCTTCAGATTTGCACCAGTAGAACACACTCACGAAATCCTGAAGGAGAAGCAAGAGCAGAAGCAGAGCCACAAAGCTTCACCCAATGCAACCGGATCCAGCTTTGATGCCTCACTCAAGCTCCTAGACATGCCAACACAAGGTAAGTGTTCTAACCTTGTAAATTCCAAAGAGCCAACCTGTTATAGGTGCCATAAAAGAGGGCATTTTGCTGCAAATTGTCCATCTAAGAAGTTGTTCAAAGATATAACATCAGAGTTGAAATTGGAAGTAACTAACACAAATGATAGTTTTGTGCAATCTGATATTTTAATTTTCAATTCAAGACTCATGCACTTGTCTTTGCCAAAGAGTTTTGATGCAGGAATAAGACAAGGAGAATGGCATATAAACAAAGGTGAAGAAAATCAATTCTTACACCTTACTTGTTCAAAGGAGGCCGAGAAAGAGGAAACCAAGCAAGACAACAACAGAAGAGTGCAAGCAAACAAGGTGAATTCTGAACTTAAAGTGAATAAACTTGTTTGTCAAACCACTGTTATGATGCACTTGTCTCTGGACCAAAAGGTTCATGAAAGTTTAGGTGCCAAAGAAGAAGTGGAGCAACACCAATGTCATGATATACAAGCAAGTAAAGGACAAGAGTACATTCAAAGTACCACCATGACTGTTGTACCAAGACATGAGCGAGACAAGGTAAGTCAATATCTTACTCAAAATGTTCATACTGATTCCAAGGATATGATAATGCATTTGTCTTGTCCAAAAGAACTTGGGAAAGATATAGGTCTTGAAGTCAAGTTTCGGGCAGAACTATCAACACAAAGGAATCAAGATGAGAAAGATCAGGGAGCTTCAACCAACGATGGACTAGAGCATGAAACCTCTAGTAGTACACACAACAGGAGAGAGGAGACTCTGAACCAGCTTGTCAAAGCCATAATGGTAAGCTACAACCTTGTGCAACCTGTTTTTAAAGTCTCAAACTCAGATATAACTCACTTGCTCTTTCCCTTAAGAGTTGACTTAGGTACAGGTCTGATAAAGATCAAGAAGCCAAAGGCAGAAGGATTCTTGAAAGAGAAACCAAAACCGAGCCATGTTTCCATGCATGAGCCACAAGCAAATCAAAGGCTTGACGTATATCATGCTTCAACCAAACATGAGGTTATTTCTGAACTTGGAATGAGTATTCTTGACTATCAATCCACTGGTATGATGCACTTGTTTCTTGAGTCAAGTGTTGAGACAGGAATTAGATCTAAAGATAGGGCCAAATGGGAGATCAATGAAGAGCCACCAGACCAAAGTAAGGACACTACATCAAATAACATTGTGAGTCTTTCTTTGATCCACTTCATTTCCCATGACTCAACAGCTGTGTTAAAGGATCTGTTAAGTTTGCAAGAAGATGAGATATCAGTAGCACAGGAAGATGACACTAAAGTAGTGGCCCATGCACAAAATATTTCAAATCGATATTTATTTGATAAGAAGCCCATAATGCACTTGTCTCTTTGCCAAAGTGTTGAGAATATTTCAGGTCTTAAGGAGAGCAGGAGAAAGATAAGCGAAGGAGATTCCATACCAGCTCAAAGAAGAGGAACATTGCTATCCTATTTACTCAAAGAAAAGCCACTGGATGCTCCACAACTCAACCGGAATCAAAATGATTCCCAAGGTAATCTTCTAAACCCTCATTCACTTCACTGGACTAATTTGACTTATCTATGTGCAGGTGAACAAGTTTTGAGGACAAAACTTCTTGAAGAGGGAGGGTATGATGTGGTCATCAGAACTAGACCAGACCAGGCGCTGACTAACTCAATCGCTGACTCAACCACTACGTCAAGCAGCGCAAAGAAACCAAGAGAAGTCAAGGCCACAATGATTTCTGATCCAAAACCAGGCATAGTACTGATTATACATCCAACAATCAATCCTAAGAAGACATATGACCCAGGAGGAATCATAACACATGGAGAAGAGATTATGGAGCCGAGAAGATCTCACAAGGCGTATGAGCTTATCTTAGCTCAAGTGGAGACCAAGGTCAAGACATCTAGCTCAGCTCATCATTAGCATGCCACTAAGAAGAGTCATCCCCAAAAGATGACACAAGAAGAAGATACCGAAAAGGAGCTAACCATATGTAGCATCACAACTAGCTCAGCGGATAACATCACGACTAGCTCAGCAGACTTGCCATATATGGAAGCATTCACATTTGGAAGGTCAATTCAGCACCAAACCTTTACCTATCAAAACTACAGTGTTTTGAGCTCCTTTCCATCAAGTCCAGACGTCCTCAGCTACACAAGACCACACAAGATTCTCCATAACTTCAACAAGTTACACTTACCATTTTTGGAGAAGAAGGAGATCAAACACCAACGGCTTCTTTCCAAGAATGAAAGCCACGAATTGTTTGTCAATCAAGCTGTCCCAAGGATCCTCACTTATCCCCTAAAGCCATCCAGATAAAAAGAAACCATCAAGAGCATGGATCCTTACCAAAATCGGCCTAACGGCTAGTTTTCTTTAAGTCTCGATTTCTTTCTTTGTTCAAGGTCAATATGACCGTTTGTAAAGAGCCTATAAAGGCATAGTTTTAGCTCATTGTATTATTCACCTTTCAACCTTTCAATCAAAGTATTATTCAGTTTCTTCAAAGAGTGTTCTTTGTTAAGATCTTTTGTCTTATGATTCATTTGAGTGATTCAATTGTTTCCAAGGATTATTGGATTAGGTTTGCTTGTGTGACTCAAGCAGAACTAGTTCACCACCGATTGAGAGAGTCAATCAAACCCACCGGTTGAGAGAGTCAATCATTTCATTCGTCCATTCCATCCATCTCGGTCAAGTAAGAGAGCTTTTAAGCCAGTGCTTGTCCTCCATCAATCCATCGCTCAAGCTTCCGCCTTGGGGCTACATCAGAATGGGCGAAAGTGCCCACGCTTGACGAGCTGGGGGACATTCAAAGATAGCATGGTTAATAGTCTCTTTCTCTGCACCACATCTGGGGCAGGTGGAATCTCTGCCAATATGGCGATATACGAGAGAGTCACATGTGGGTAAGAAACCCGATAAGCATTGCCACACGAAATGTTTAATTTTTCGAGTGGTTTTTAACTTCCAAACTTGCGCCGTAAGTACCGTAGTACTTGGTCCCTGAAAAGGGGGTTCGCAAGCCGGACGAGAGAGAGCTCTCGCGGGCCAATAACCGGATTTTACAGTGTAGTTTTCGGATTTGGTATGAATCCAACAATAACTATCTCTCGAGACTAACTTGCTCGGATGTAAGCCCAAAATGAGGAAAATATCTTCTGGTGGAAAGAGCTCTCGAAGACGGTCTACTTTCCATTGCTTTGTTTCAAAATTAATAAGTGAGTTCACATATAAATGTGGATCAGTCTCATTATTGATACTTCTCGGCGCACGAGCCGGACAGTCGGAAATCCAAGGTTCGCTCCAAACTCTAATACCGAATCCTGAACCTATAGTCTTCCTTAGACCTGATACCAATAGTGGTTTAGCTGCCATCAAACTTCTCCAACCGTAGGAGGGTTTATTTGAGACTTGTATCTTTAAAGGGCTTGAGTACTTGAAATATCGCCTTTTTAGGATTCTACTCAGAAGCGAGTCTGGAAATTTGAGAATTCTCCAAAGTTGTTTCGCAAGAAGAGCAAGGTTTTGTTCTTCCAATGCTCGGAAACCTAGTCCTCCTTCAGAGGTTTGGCAACAACGTTTATCCCATGCCACCCAATGGATACCCTTACTATTAGCATTGGAGCTCCACCAATAATTGGAAATTACATTTCTTAATTTGGAACATACCGTTTTTGGTAGAAGATAACACGACATCACATAATTCGGGACCGCTTGGGCCTGTGATTTAATAAGAACTTCTTTGCCTTTCCAAGACAAGAATTTTGAAGACCAAGTGCTAGCCCGGTTCTGCACTCTATCTCTGACAAAAATTTGCGCCTTAGAACCATTGATCTGCTCTGGTAGACCGAGATATGAACCCATCCCTCCTTCTTCGAAAGTCAAATATATGCTATTAAGAAGATGAACTATGTGAACAACAAATGTCTATATATTTATGAGATTTGGTCCAGAAAAACTCTAGTGGGAAGAACTGTGTTAAATGACTCGCCAAACTGATTGGTGGGGAAAAATCAAACTATATGGAAATAATTACCCAATTCACATTTTGGAAAACCAAGAAAGACTCATAAATGAATATAAACTGTTGCTTCTCTGGGCTGCCAAAGCCAAGTTGAACAACATGATTAAATGTAGCGTTCGAGTTATATTTTTGTTTTCTAAAAAAATATTTTACAATTATTTTGTGAATGGAATAATAGGACATAGACAGACAGTGGAGGCAGTCTTGCATGTTAGCTTTGAAGCCGGGTTTTGACTCGACGAGCCCAGAGGGCAGAGGCAGACACAAAGTCAGCTTTCCTCAATAATTGGGTTTATTTTCGTTACCAACGTTTTTTTTTTTTTCGTTACCAACGTTTTAAGAGAGTGACATAACCATTTAGGAAAGTTATGGATAAGAATTGTATATATGGAAATTTATTTTATTTTTTACCTTTTTGTTTTTCACGCATAATAAAATATCAATGTATGAATCTGGCATGTACAGGGGAGCTTAGGCTAATTATTCGTATGCCAAAAATCCCAAAAACATAAACAAAAAATTCACATGACCTAAACCGAGCTGATTTGGGATTGACACATTATCGATTTTTAACCATGCAATAAAGTTTTTGAACACATGCATGGCACGGAGAGCCATCTCACAGAAATATACTCCAATATCGTTTCATAACAAATCACGATATTGTAGTAACAACACCAATATCGTGATTTATTAAGACAATTCAATATTTATGTTCTTTACATATTTTTAAAAATAAATTATATATATAATAGAAGGATGTCTCTCCAGCAGCTTGACACATCAGTCCTAGGAATGCATGAGAAGATGACACGTGTATTAATGAAAAAAATTCACACCAATCAGATTATAACATTTTTCCAGCTCAATATCCACCTGTCCGAGAAATTAACAAAAACAAAAAATGAATTAACAAAAACAAGCTTTCTTCACCGACAAATTTCATCGTCATTCTGATATATCGTGCTCTCTCTCTCTCTCTCTCTCTCTCTCTACCAGCCGTAGCTTCCGGTGGCGTTTCCCCTCCACTTTCACCGCCGATCGTAGCCGTTGAAGGCTTAGAAACCTTCGACCAGAGTATCCTGCGGCTTAAAGCTTAGATCCGGTGGACTTCTCTTCTAACTCTTCGACTTCTGGGTTCATAGATCTTCCGAAGACATCTCTTCTAACTCTTCGACTTATGGGTTCAGCTGCATGTCGCATAAGGATGATTTAACTCCGCTGTAGCTGTCATGGAAGGAGGCTAGCCCACGATCTTGATCTTTGCCGGTTGAGCTAATCGAGCGAAGGAGAGAGAAATTCCTCCGATAAGGTTCCGTACAATCCGACCGAATACTCGTCGTCTCTTGATCTCGCCGCAATTCTTCTGCTATTATATATATAATTTCGTCTATTTTGCGCATCGTACCGAGTTGACTCGGTCACCTGATTAATCCTGTAGATTAAACGATGGATCCGATGGATATAGTCGGCAAATCCAAGGAAGACGCTTCGCTTCCGAAAGGTTAGATTTTGCAATCAAGTTTTGGATGTTTATGAATCCACAGTTATGATCGATCACTGAATGATATTGAATAAGCTTTGTGAATCTAGCTCGTTGTATATGTGTGAAGATTACATTGAAAACTGCTTGAGGGTTCTAGAAATTATGAGCATCTGAAACCTCATGTTTGAACCGTTATTTATGCCAGCTACGATGACTAAAATTATAAAGGAGATGCTACCTCCAGATGTTCGTGTTGCTAGAGACGTTCAAGATCTTCTGATTGAGTGTTGTGTAGGTAAGATCATAGATTCTCCATACTTGCTATTCATCGAGAGAATCCAACAAAGTTAATGTTTGATCTGGTTATTGGTAAAGCTTTGTGATTTTATTGGTTCCCTGTAGTTAAAATGGCTGCTTGGAAGACAATCACTTGAGAGGAAGGTTTGGAAGATTCTTTTGTTCTAAGAATCAATTTCAAAAGATATGGATTCAGTGAAATTTTAATTGATTTGCAGGTGAGTTACCTTCATAACGACTATAATTTGCTGGAAAAGAAGCAGGATGAATTGAAGACAATTATCCAAAACCTGCTTCAATCACGAGAAAGTTTCTTAAATGCTTACCAGGTGCTTGCTTGTCTCGTACTCTCATCCTCAAAACTTAACTGGGTAATAGAAATAGCTTAGAGAACCATCTTCATGATGGATGAACAGTTGAATTTTGATATTATGAATACATTTTGCCTCTAGGAATGGTGTAACGTCAGTTAGTGAATTGGTGGTGTTGTGTTTGCAGGATTCGTTTTGGGAAATGAAATGTTCAGTTGACGCTAGGGATAGGAAGATTTCCATCCTTCACGAGAAGATTACCTCTCACTTAGCATTGTTTGTTCAAATGAGAAAGAGGCATCGTCAATTAAAAATGTAGTTCATGAAGTTCAGAGCCTTGTGGATCAAAAAGAAGATATAGGCATGTAGACCCCTAATCTCTAGCTAACTATGCTAAAGTTTACGTTTCCAGAATACTAATGCATTCACCACTTCCCCCAAGGCACTGATCATGTTTTTGCTGTTTCTTGTATCCAGTGGCTGGCTTGAAAGAGAAAATGGACCATGTCTCTACATATGAGAAAATATTTATTGGTGAGTTTTTCAGCATATTGATCTGCCCTGATGCCATCTGATTCTTGAGAGGTTACTTAATTGTTCATTTTACTCTTTTGGTCTCTTGTGTGAAAGGAGTGTTTGTATGAATGGAATTCTTGAATTTTTTCCATTATATTGTTATTGATGGATTCTATAGAAGTGTGTATGATGCGTATTGATTTCTCTGGCTTTCTTTTCTCCATAAAGACGCTATGTATTTAAGACATGTCAGTTTAATTTACTTGGAAAGTGGCTGAAAGTATGTATGCTTATCCTTGTGAAGACAATGATTTCTAACCTCTTTACTTATGCAGAGAAAATCAGCACTTTAGAAGAGAAAGTAGAAAATTAGAAAACAGAATTGCTGAGCAAGGAGAATAAAACACAGAGCTTTGCGCTCAGCTGGAAGCGGCAAAGATGAAAAATGATTTTCAACTTCTAATCGAAGAGATATCCGTAACAGAGTTTGCTTCTTCTTTTTTTTTTTACTGCAAGGGAAGTAGTGCAAGTAAAAACAATGTAATTGCAACAATTTTGAATATACAATCTATTAGATACATAATACAATTCATTCATTGTAAAAGATATAATAAATTGATAAAATGAAATCTTAATAAAATCAATCCGCGGCGTAGCGCGGGCATATATCTAGTAGATAACAACGAAGCGACGTGATTAGTTTCAGACATCTAATTCACTCATTCTCAAAAACAGTTTGATTGCTGTCTTGTGTTGTAGGCACGTCACTTATTTGATCGTGTACTTATGTTATATTGGGTGACTATAAAAAAACCAATAGCCATTTTTGGGTAGGATGTAGCTTTTATTTATATATATTCAACTTGTCAAGTTTCGCACTATCTAATCATGAACACTGGAATATTAGGTCGATGTACCAAGGATCATATAAATCCTTCTGGAAAATTGATATATTCAAAATCACAGCGTTCAAGACGTGCTGGGGGATAAACACTAATTTGAGGACAATTTCCACCATAACCTGTTGGTGGTATCTTTTAATATTAAGGTATTCTCAACTTGGGACTCCTAATTTATCACAATTACTACGTTTTTTGTCAACCTCTAATTACTATTTCATCCGTTTCACAATAAGTGTCGTTCTAGAGTTGTTTTTTCGTTTCAAAATAAACGTCGTTTTAGATTTTCAGTGTAACTTTTAATATAGATTACCTACTTTAACCTTAATATTAACCAATGAATAATAAAGATACCAAAAGTCAAATTATTTATTAGGGGTATAATAAAAAATTTAATGTATTTCTTAATCTGTGTGAAAAATGTCAAAATGACACTTATTGTGAAACGGAGAGAGTATTATGTATGTAGTATCCCCACTTCTTTTTTAAAGATGTTTATAGAAACTCCACTTATTCGTTTTCAAAGGTTGAGCTCTCAAAAACATTATTACAATTATTTTTTGCTGAAAACATTGTTTTGTATGAGTTAAATAGCTCCATATATCCGAAACCTTGGCATTTTTTTTCTTTATCTTGGAAATGGAGGGTCATCAAAGAATTCTACTGGCGTTGATCTTTGCCATTTTTGCCAATAGACATATTGTTCAAGCTCAGCCGGATCAACAAGGTATCTAAGTTCCACTAATTATACGTTATGTTTATACAATCTCCAATATATCAGAAATGATAGATTTTTGTTACCTCTCACCGTCAAAATTCTGTTTTAGTTTAAGAAAAAAAGATTACGAAATTATATTTCTTTAAAACTTATTGATGCTTGCGATGTTAGTTTCTTTCACGTGCAGTATTCTGATCTCTTATGCGTCTTGCCAGGATTCATAAGCTTGGATTGTGGATTACCCACTAAAGAGCCTCCTTATACTGATCCAATAACCAAACTGAAATTCTCTACTGATGCCGATTTCATCCAGAGTGGCAGAAGTAGTAGAGTTGCCGAAGATTGGTTATCAGAGGACAAGAAATATTATGATTTCTTGAGATACTTTCCCGAAAGTGATGGAAAAAGAAACTGCTATAATCTGATAGTGAAGCAGGGCACGGATTATCTCATAAGAGCTGGATTCTCATATGGAAATTATGATGGGAAAAATATAGAGCCAGAGTTTGATTTGTATATAGGGTCTAATTTGTGGACAACCGTCGACTACCTGTTTGAAAGCAGTTATGAGATTATTCACAAGCCAAAGTCAAACTCTTTACAGATATGTCTCGTCAAGACGGGAGAAACAACACCAATGATATCAACATTGGAACTACGGCCACTAAGAGATGACATTTACATTACTCAAAGCGGCTCCTTAAGACTCTCGGAGCGCCGGTTCTATAAGGGTGAATACGGTTATACTTTACGGTAACTCAACTAGTATGATTTATACCAAAGCAAAAACAGTGTTTTCTTATTTTATTTATTTATTTTTTCTTATCCACCAAGCCAGAATTACTCGAATGATTAAATCGGCTAAAATAACTAGGATCGTAGAGAGAATGAAGTTTACACTACATTCGGCTACAAAATTTTCGAGATGGTTGCGTTGGCTTTTTCATGTTGAAGACTGTCATTTGTTCAATTTAAGAGAAAATATATTGTAATTTCTATCTTCAAATTTGGTAGTTTTGTTAGAATTTTTTCCAGATAGCATTTTTAGCAACATTTTGTGTATGTGCTACTTGCTTTTAGAATCTTTGTCCAGTTTTAATGAAATTTTGAATCTTTTTGAAGGACAAAAACACAATCCTTTATCACCCAAGGTATATATTATTGGATTTGTGACAGGTATCCAGATGACGTCTACGATCGTATGTGGACTTCTCCTGGGATTTATGAGAAAGAGGAACAAACGATAAACACCACTCTCACAGTAAACAGTTCCAATATCTTTGAACTACCACAAGATGTACTTACGACAGCTTTGACGCCGAGAAGTGCTAACAGGCCATTGAGCTTTTACATGAATGCGAGGAACCCTGACAAAATTTCTACATACGTTCACTTTGCTGAGATCCAAGCCCTAAAACCCAACGATACCAGGGAATTCAACATTTCGTTGGGCGGAAATATTATTACCGCAGCTTATACTCCTAAGATGTTACAAGTTGATACCATATACAACAAACTTCCCATGCAAGAATACTGGCTGGATCTAGTGAAAACGAAGAGGTCAACTCTACCACCACTTGTCAATGCTATTGAGAGTTACGTGGTTATGGAGTTCCAATATTCAGAAACAGATTCTAATGATGGTATGTTAGATTGTTAGTATACACCCCGTAGTTACTGTTTCTGATGATATTAATTCTTAGACTTCCCCAATATCTATATCAGTTGCTGCTCTTAAGAATATCCAAACTACCTATGGACTGAAGATAAGTAGCTGGCAAGGAGATCCTTGCCTCCCTGACCATCTGAAGTGGAAAGGTGTAGAGTGCAGCTATTCGAATAAGTCTATTCCACCAAGAATCATTACCTTGTAAGATCACTCATATCCCACTTTTACAGATGACTTGGGTCCCTTCTGTTTACTTGAAACGTTTTGCCCATGTAAACAGAGACTTGTCCAACAAAACGTTGAGAGGAAACATAGCGTCCAGCATACAAAACTTGACCGCGTTGCAAAAACTGTAAGTTTTCTCAACTGTTTGATAAAGCTATGTATTTTCTCCATAATATATCAAGAATTTTTGGGTAAACATGAAAAATAAAATAAGCAGGTAATAATAACATGATAATACTCATACCATCTAGAAATTATAGTGACATCCTCTAATCAACTATGTTGCACGGGTACGTGGTACGTTTGTGTTGTTACAGAAATTCGACCTAGTCAATATTACGGGTTACGATCTGAAATATCCGAACTACAAGGTGAAATATGAATTATAAGTGAGGTCGAAACTATTCTTTATTGATCTTAAGGCCGAAGCCGAGCTGTGAACAGGATGGTACGAGGTGGGAGTCCGTCAAGTGACGTGCTCCCTAAAGACTGCTTGAGGTCGGAGCTTTATAGAAGTAGCTCAGCACTCTCGCAAGTTACAATGTGTCTAAAATGAAGAGTGAATGGTCCTATTTATAGTGCTTGTGCGCTTGTCATCGTGAGCCGACATGGAGTGTGGTTGATTTAGCAAGCTTTCCAATGGGCTTTGGATAAGTGTGAAACCAATATCCAACAATTAGTCCCCCCCCCCCGTTCGTCGAGCTGCGATGCTGAATTCGGCGAATTTCTTCGAGCATTTAAGTCAAGCGGAAATCTTGCTATGTCACTTTTTCTTTAGTTTGGATCGCGTTTTCAGCGGAGCAACGTGTCTTCACGGATGTGCGACTCTTGAATTATTGCGAGATTTATCACTTTGATTTTTATTTTTCATCTCCTCGGCTTCCGCACTTTCCCTTCTGCAATATCACACTTTTTCCCACTGTTACTAGTGTTTATCGGTTCTTCTTTAGATCTCCTGAGTTAGTATGCGAGCAGGGGCGACTTTTTTATTTATCTTCCAGCAGTAGTGATTCGGATTCTTCCAGTTCGCAGGGTGTGGACTTTTTGCGATTTAGGCTTTCTCGTGACGACGAGGAGTTTTTTATTTCTCGGGGCGGCTGAATACTTCGTCCGTTCTGGGGCAATCTGATGATGAAGAAACCCATTGGGTGTCAGCCATTTTCTGATTTTTCTCTTCCTCCGCTTTCAGAAGGAGAAAACTTGGGTTCACTTATCGATGTTGAGCAGGCGAAGGGAGTGAATGCAATTCAGGGATTGGTGCCGATACGTCGGGTCGCGAGCCTTATGGCGACGATTGGGTTGAGCCCGAGGCTGTACTTCGGGGGCTGGTGATTCTGCTTCTGCCAGTGGTTCTCAATCGGCGATTCCGAAGGCAGGAAAGAAGAAGAAGCCGAAAAGAAGGAAGTTACGGCTGGCGAGGGAGATTCTCGGAGGAAGGTGGTTGCTCGGCCGATTCCTTCGTCCATCTGCAAGCAAGATTCCCTGGATACCCATTTCCGAGATCGAATCCGTATTCATGGTCTTGATTATTGATACGATCAGAGTTTTAATCCCTAGATCTACACTGCAAGTGCACAGACGTGACAGTAGTATATAGGGTATCGAAATCCACAGGGACTCTAGACCTTACGATAGATTATAGAAATTCAGGTTAAGCTAGGTGAAGCAGTAGAGAAAGCAATAAATCAAACAACAGAAAAGTAAATAGATCGGTTTGTAAGCAAGAAGCGAAGGCGTCAGGTCAAGGGAGTTCTCAGGAAATCAGGAATATAGGCAATCAATCAATCGGGATCTAATTAGGAACTGTTCTAGAACTAGAATCACAGAATTATAACACACCAACTTTCGTTGCGAATATTAACTATGTCTAACAATCCTAGCAAGCCAACTGTCGTTGCGAATCCTAGAGATCTAGACATGCATTAATCTCAAGTTCTTTCGTTCACAATTCTCCTAAACCAAATTCCTTTGCGAATAGTCAAATTGCTCATCTAGGTTCTTTCTAGTTAATTAACCAACTGTCGTTGCGGAAATCAAACTAACATCAATAATCTAAGTGGCCAATTCAGATCAAGCATTGAGAACAACCCTAGATGAAGAACTAACAGATATGAATCCCTACAGATTGATCAACCTATAATTCAATGAAATCCCTAACGAGAATCCCTAAACCTAACTGGTAAACTACTCATACATGATCATCGAAACAGAAGACATCATGAATAGAAAACCAAATAGCATATAATAGAATAAAGAACTGGGGTTCAAAATCTCTTCTCTCTCGAGTACAAGATCAGCCCCTAACTCTCTCAAAGTAAAATAATGCTTAGCCTAAACAATGGCTTGGAAAATCCTAATATAATAATCTAATCACGGCTGGGGCTTCTTTGTAATTATAAGAAACTTCTGGGCCAAAGTGCAAATTCCATAACTCTTCATTGATCGCGCGAGAATTGCTTGTCACGATCTTGTGTCGATCGATGCACATGTTGTGTCGATCAGCACAGATGTCTGATATGGGCAGTGACTTCTTCTTCTCCGCCAAATGCACCAAATAGCTCCAAAATGCGTCATAATGTCCAAATCCGCTCAAAACGTGTCTAGACCTGTAAACATATCTAAAAGACTCCAAAACATAATAAAAGACTCGATAAATAAGACATGTACCATGGTTAAAATCCCTAAAATCCATCGTATATCAACTCCCCCACACTTAAGCCTTGCTTGCCCTCAAGCAAGTAAAGAACCTAAGCATAAGAAAAGAGGTTTGAAAACACAGAAACTCATTTCGTCTTAGGAACCTTCGCATTCACATTCACTTAGTAAACCACTGAAAACTTTCCTACAGAACTCAAGACCACAATATATTTCCCCCACACTTAGCAACTGTCCCAAGTAAACTCCACAATCAAGTTAGGACATTCAAGTTCACCACATTAGTCTATGTATACAATTAGGTGCAGTCTCACAGAGGGAGTATCGAATCAAAGGACACATGGACTCAACCTATTCAGTATCTGACCACCAAACTGTCTGTTTCTGGTTTCTTTCTTTTTCCTTTCTCCCTTAGCACTGATTTTTCCCACTGGGTATCATTTTTTTTTATCAGTGCTCTTCCCGTTATGGGGTGTGCTTTGGACACATTCCATGAATACACATGAGGTAATAGTGGTTGCTACCACTCCCATGACCACTTCGGAGCTACTAGCTCATCCTCAGTTTATTATTATTATTTTTTATTTTTTTTTTACTTTCAAAGGAGGGGAAAATCAGAAATCATACTTTAGAACAGGATCATAGGCTGTCACAAACACATCAAAGGAATCCGACCCAAAGATTACCAAGCCCCTAGGTGAGAAATTAAAGTCAAGATTAAAGTGAGATTAGTGATGGATCCTCTGAATACCTGGTTGATATGGGTGTCCTTGATAAGTTGATCCGTTATGGGTTTTCTAATAGCCATAGAGATCCTGCAAGTCTGTCCAATGGTCACTTAGTTCCTGTTCAAGCTAAAAATTTCCTCGAAAAATCATAGTTTCATACTGATTTTGACTCAGTATGAGATATGAGATCGCTGTATTTGCTAGTGGTTGCTCGGTGCTGGGTTTCTTCGCTAGTTGGTTGGTCGGGGCAGCTGTTGTTGTTTCTGGTCAGTTTGTCGACCATATCTTCTAGGGTCTCAGTGAGAGGAGAGGGACCTCGGCCCTGGACGTTGGGAGCTCCGTTTCCTAGCTCGTAACTATGGGGGATTTAGGCTGCCGCGATGCCATTGTCATGAGGATCGTCGGATAGGACTGATAGCTGTACCTCGTCTAATGAGTTTAGTGAGTTCGTATTTTGGATGAGCGGGTTTCGAGAAGGAGGGCTCGGAGCTTGCTCGTGTCGGTTCGAGAAGGGTCCTTTCATCTCGGCTTCGTCTTTAGAATGTAAAGAAGTTTCTCGATTCCCCACATTCGGCGCCAATTGTTGTTACAGAAATTCGACCTAGTCAATATTACGGGCTACGATCTGGAATATCCGAACTACGAGGTGAAATATGAATGATAAGTGAGGTCGAAACTGTTCTTTATTGATATTAAGGCCGAAGCTGAGCTGTGAACAGGATGGTACGGGGTGGGAGTCCGTCAAGTGACGTGCTCCCTAAAGACTGCTTGAGGTCAGAGCTTTATAGAAGTAGCTCAGTACTCTCGCAAGTTACAATGTGTCTAAAATGAAGAGTGAAGTGTCCTATTTATAGTGCTTGTGCGCTGACTTCTCTTTGGGCTGTTGACTCCTTAGCGGGCTTGTCATCGTGGGTCGACATAGAATGTGCTTGATTTAGCAAGATTTCCAATGAGATTTGGATGGGTGCTAAACCCATATCTAACGGTTTCCGGTTTTGTGTGGGATGACGTTGTGGGGGCCTTCACACGCATTTCCAAATTTTTAACTATGGAACGTTTTCAAAATTTCTCATAAAATTGGGTTTTTAATAATTAACTTGTTTTTTAAAGTAAATTAAATTAACAAAAAGGTATTTTAGCTTATTTTTAAACGAAAACTAAATTTTATATTGAAGTGTTATTTTATGTTGATATTTGTGCACTACAAAAAAGCGGTAGTTAAAGTCGGTTGTTTTAATTGTTAAAGTCACTACAGATCTGACACCAAAAAGTAGGCGTCAGTTGACTATATGACTTTATCCTATCTGACGCACAAAAGACTGCCATCACATTCAGAACTGACCCTACCTCTAACGTCAATCCTCACACGTCATATACTTCCTTTCACTTCCTTAAACGACGCAGACCAATAAAATTAAATAAAAAAATATATCAAATAGAAAGTAACTCTGTTTTTGCATCGAAAAGTAACTCTGTTTTTGCATCAAATGAAAAGTAACTCTGTTTCTTGCATCAAATAGAAAGTAACTTTCTTGCATCAAATGAAAAGTAACTTTGTCCTTTTTCTTGCATCAAATAGAAAGTTTGTTCTGCGCTTACCATAACAGATCAGTGGAGACATTCATGCTATAACTTTGTCCTCTTTCTTCATCCTTTTAACTTTCTTCATCGTTTTCGGCTTATCTTCATCCTCTTGCATCTGAAGACCAAAAGAAAACACACAAACACACATTGGAATCACTGCTTGGCCCATTACAACAGATCAAAGAGGAAGATTCATGCTCACACATCGTTCTAAGTTTCATACCATTACAAGTTCTATTAAACACACAAGTAGAGATATGTTTGATACCTTGCTCAGTAGAGATATTATTTGAGGAAGATTCATGCTCCCACCCATTGTGCTTGCCTATCAACAGATCAAAGAGGAAGATTCATGCTCACACAAACTGTTCATGCTATAACCAAGACTTGGTTATCCAAGACTTATCCATTATAAAGCTTCTGCAAAATGTTAACTAATCGTTTTCAAAATGTTAACTAATTGAAAATCTAAGAAAACTTTCACTCAAATCAAGTATATTGTTTATATGATTGAAAATCTGTTTGTTAACTAATCTGTTTTTCAGAAACAATCAAGAAACACGCAAAGAGCAAGAGTCAGATCAAGGTTTAACAATCAAGAAACACAATCCTTAACACAATTCTAGAAAGAAACACGCAAAGAACACAACAATCTCATGATTATATTGGTTTAACAATCTCAAAACAATCCTAAGCAGAAAACGATGATTATAGTGAGAAATACCTGGGTGTTTAGTGTTTAATTAGTTTGCTAGTGTGTAATAACTTGCAAAATAACACATGACTCATAAACAAGTGTACACGATCTGAGCCAGAACCAATATAAGAAACGTTTTGTAGATTTTACCTTGAGAATATCCACAGTAGATTGAAAATCTCCGACTGAATCAGCTATTTCAAATTCTCCGACTGAATCAGCTATTTCAGAGCTTTGAAAAATCATTGTTAGAATCATTGGGATGACTTAATCAAACTGAATAGAAAGGGGAAAGTGGATAACGAACCTTTGGGATGATTTCAGAGGAGAAAAACTTCAAGAATTTCAATTCCGAGCTAGCAAAAGAAGATTGATTGATGTTAGATCTAAGTTAGAATCGAAATCAAAAGGTGTAAGCTCGAATCAAGATCTAAGTTAGGGTTTCAGATTTTACCTCTGAGATGCAAGCTCGAATCGAAATCGAAAGCTCAGCTCAGAATCGAAGATCAATTGATGTAACAATCGAAAGCTCAGCTCAACAGATCAAACGAAAATGAATCGAAATGAATCTTTGTAAAAATGAATCGAAATGAAGCTCAGTCCAATTGGTAAAGTAATAATGAATTATTTCTCGTCGGTTAGCAAGCCGACAAAAACTTTCGCCGTTAAAATTAAATTAAAAGTCGCTTGACAAAGAGACGTTAATAAACGGTCGTTAACTTGAGCTTTTTTTGTAGTGGTGGTATAACTTTTTATATTTTATATTTTAAATGTATGTGTATTTTTATAATTTTATAAATATATATTCCCTCTCTTCCTTAAAAAATAATTTTTTAGATTTTATTTTTGTTTTATAAAGATTGATGTTTTACATTTTAATGCATTTTTTATTAGTTAATGATGATGAATTGTAAACTTCAGAATTTTTTTTAAAGTTATTGAATTGTTATTGTTTAAAGTTATAGGAAATTATTAATAACAAAAAACGATGCATTTATAAACATGTTTTAATTTGTTTTTTTTAATATGTGTAAAAATATTAAAACATCAATCAATTAAAATAGATAGAATATGTTGTAGCCGTATTTATAATTTTTTTTATTTAATAAATACTTCTAGTTTTGCCATTTTCCATCGTGTCTTGTCCCTTTCCTGTCTCAGTGCAAGATAGCTAATCAACTCATTCTTTTTGTTTTATGTTATCTACATTAACATCACCTCTATTTCTTAGTAAAATACATGTAACAAATAAAATGCTTAGTAGTTAAAAAACAAATAAAATGTTTTCCAAACTAAGGAAAATCCAATGACTTTTTAATTTGCCAGGGACTTGTCAAGTAATAGTCTGTCCGGAGGAGTGCCTGAGTTCTTAGCCAACATGAAATCGTTGTTGAACATGTAAGTTGCTCCATATATAAGCAGAACACCAACCTTTTTTTTTGTTTGCTTCATATTAATTTGTGTACTCGGCTTGTGTACATGAACGGAGTTATCTGATTCGTGCAGTAATTTAAGTTGGAACAATCTTAAAGGTAAAATTCCTCAGGCCCTCCACGATAGAGAAAAGATCAATGGGCTAAAGTTAAGGTATAAGAGTCTCCAAATATAAATTCGTTTTTGGTGATTCTGCATCCAATTTTCTGAATTCATTTGTCTTTTGTCCATGGTACTTGTGCCTTATACGTAGTACTCTAAACAATCCAAAGCTTTGTCGGGATGATAAATGCAAAACTAGCAACACAAGAATTCTTGTACCTGCTGTTGCATCAACTGCTTCCTTGTTCGTTATTGTAGCTGTGATACTTCTCATTTTCTTGGCCAAAAAGAAAAGAAAGTTAAAAGGTACATATAAGAGATTTTTACAATACAATAATCTTATAGAGTTCAATTCTGATATATGATTCATCTAATTCAGTTGGACGCAAATGGACATTTGCTAAGTCAGTAATCTTAACCAAAAAGAGAAGGTTCACATATTCGGAGGTGGAAGCGCTGACAAATAACTTTGAAAGAGTTCTAGGAGAAGGAGGATTCGGAATCGTCTATCATGGTTCATTGAATGATACTGAACAAGTAGCTGTTAAACTTCTCTCTCAATCGTCTACACAAGGGTATAAGCAATTCAAAGCAGAGGTAAACCTTATATAAATCTCTATTAATAATGAGCGTAATTCACATCTAAAAGATAACTCTTAACTGGAGAGTTGCCATGCACATATATATATATATTAATCCACAAATCTTTCAAGCTTCAATGTGGGATATTTTAATAGATCCCCTCATGCTCAGGATTAGACATCTGAAGCGTGAAGTTTGTGGGACTGGACATCCAAGGGTGGATCACAATCTAGAGATATTGAAAATTTGGGCTATGATATCATATTAGTAATGAACTTAACTCACATCTAAAAATTAGCTCTTGAATGGAGTATTGTCACACACTTATATATTAGTCTACAAATCTTTCAAGTCTCGATGTGGGACATTCTAATAAACTCCATCTCGCAATGTACACAAAACACTATCTTTATATAAATTGGCACTGAATATAAAACTTGCGTTCTTACATTCATGATAAGGTCGAGTTGCTTTTGAGGGTTCACCACACAAATTTAGTAAACCTTGTTGGATATTGTAATGAAGACGATCACCTGGCCCTCGTCTACGAGTATGCTTCCAACGGTGACTTAAAACAGTATCTCTCAGGTAAATGTGTGAATTATTGGCACAAAACAATCTTCACTTGTTAGATTTTGATGCTTCTTGTGCAGATAGTAACATTAAAAGTTATAATTAAAAGGATTTGACATTTATGTTATGGCAAATACAGGAGAATCAGGTGGAGCTGCTTTAAATTGGGCAAGCAGACTTCTAATCGCTACCGAGACTGCACAAGGTATATGATGGATGTATTTTTGTTTACCTATTATGCATCCCTTTAACAGTTTTCAAGAAAATGCATTTCATGATATATCTATTACAACAGGATTGGAGTACTTGCACACTGGATGCGAACCACCAATGGTCCACAGAGATGTCAAAACGACAAATATACTTCTTGACGAGAACTATCAGGCGAAACTTGCTGATTTTGGACTTTCTAGATCTTTTCCAATCGGAGTTGAATCTCACATCTCAACAAATGTTGCTGGTACTCCTGGATATCTTGATCCTGAGTAAGCATTAGTTTACAACACCAAATCAAACTACAATCGATATACCTTCTTCAATACTAGTTTTTAAAGATTTTGTGTTGGTATTCATGCAGATATTATAGAACAAATTGGTTGACGGAGAAAAGTGATGTATACAGTTTGGGGATTGTTTTGTTGGAGATGATCACAAATCAACCTGTGATTCAGCAAACCCGAGAAAAGCCTCACATAGCAGAATGGGTGGGATTAATGCTTACAAAGGGAGATATTGACAACATTATGGATCCAAATCTCAATGGAGATTATGACACGGGTTCTGTCTGGAAGGCTCTTGAGTTAGCAATGTCATGTGTCAATCCCTCTTCTTCGGGAAGACCAAGTATGTCTCAGGTTGTTATTGAATTAAAGGAGTGTCTAGTATATGAGAACTCAAGAAAGGGAGGAAAGTCAGACATGGATTCAAAGAGTTCCCTTGAACTAAGTACTAGTTTCACCCCTGAAGTGACCCCTGAGGCACGGTAATCTCTACCAAGATTTTGAAATTTTTATCAGCTCCATACAATGTTGAAGGTTTTAATTTCATGTAAATTTCATTCATTTCATGTCTAAAGTGTCTGAAGACAACAGCTGCACTTCCACTTAAAATTATGTTTAAGACAGAGATTACCTGTCTAACTTTCATTTCGATATATCTTTGACAGCAAAGAAAATGGTATCTCATACAATTGGATTTGTCAAAATTTAGGAACTAAATACTCTTTCTGTTGTCTAGCTCTCAGTGTCAATCTCCAAAAGAACATGAGTGACTGAAAAACATTTACAATCTTAAATGCAGAGAGACCAAATTTGTAATGTGTTCATTGAGCAAGCATCCCATCTGAATTTACTTATTCATTTATCATTGAATTTTCTATATCCAAACAATGTAAGAGTTTGAGTTATTTTTTTTTAATCAGAAGTTCATATCTTTTTTTCATACCCAGTGTTCTACTAATGTTACACTTCCCTATAAAACTCTGTGCAAAACAGAGTACCCATCTAATTACCCTATCTGAGAGAGAGAGACGCAGAAAATGTATCTAGAACAAGTAGATAGGAGGCTATTCTCTTTTTTTGTTCATTTTGATTACACGATCACAAATAGAGTTTGGTTTGATATATTTTTTATATCAGGGTCATCCTAAGGCGAAACCCGGAAATCCCGAGCTCCATAGAAACCCATAATTTGGTGTGCTATTGACGAGTTAATATCATAGCATCCGAGATTCAAAGTTATACAGAACGTTATCAGGAGTGTATTAACTTAACCACATGAAACCATACACAACCAAAAATGTTACATAATAAGTCAACCAGCTTCAAGTTTTAGGAATCATTATCTCAACAAGGAACTCTTCTTTTTGGTTATAATAACGCATTACTTATGTCAAATTCTGTTACAGTTTTATGTTGTTGTTTCTTTTCATCTAAATCAAGCATAAGATTGCAGTTAATTAAATAATCTATAGAGGAATAAAGGTTGTAAGCACGTTGTGTGGTCATGGTAACCAGTTATCGTGGTTGTTTCTGTTCTGTCAACAACCTTTTATAATCTAAAAGTCAAGTCAAAGATCAACCTTAATCTTGACTTAAAATGAACGAGGAACTAAACACACAGGCGAGAACTGTTTTCTTCCTGTCTTAAAACTCCTCAAAAAGAAAATGGAGAGTCTTCAAGGTGTTTTGCTAGCTCTGATCATTGTTTCTTTTGCCACGACTACACATCTAACTCAAGCTCAGTCTGATCCCAAAGGTACACTCTCTTAAACTATTTGCTATTAAGAAGTCTTGAAATCTAAATTCTCCTTGTTTCTATATATTCGACATCGATTTCTGTGTTGTCTCTTACCAGAATTCATCAGCTTGGATTGCGGATTACACCCCGCAGCATCTCCTTATAATGAACCATTAACAGGATTAACATATACATCTGATGCCAACTTCACTCAAGGTGGTCAAAGTGGCAGAGTCCAAAAGTTCTATGAAGAGGGCTTTAAGCCATTCACAGTTCTAAGATACTTTCCAGAAGGAATACGAAACTGCTACAATCTAAAAGTCACCTCAGGCACTAAATATCTTATCAAAGCTCTTTTCCTCTACGGGAATTACGACGGGCGCATTGATGGCCCGGAATTCGATCTTTATCTAGGTCCAAACAAGTGGACAACGGTTGATCTTTTAACCTCTACCGGTTCTAAAACAGAAGAGATCATACACATCCCAAAGTCAAGCTCTTTGCAGGTTTGTCTTGTTAAAACAGGGAAGATGATATGAACTCAGCAATATCTTGAACAAAAACTGTGAATTACAACTACTCGCTCTTCTATTTATACTCTCTGAGTCTTTCTTTACAAGTCTAATAATAGGTTCTTCTCTTCTTCTTTCTTGCAGGTGCCAGCTCAGCACTCTCCTTTGAAGTAGTCTACTACAAGCTCTGATCATATCAGAAGACTACACCAATCATTTCAGCCTTGGAACTAAGACCATTGAGAGATGACACTTACATCACTACAAATGGTTCCTTGAAGCTCTTAAATCGCTATTATCTAGAGATGATTTTCTCGATCCCTCCTCAATTCGGTAATATAATTTTCTTACTCTACCAGCTAGCAAGAAGTTTTGTAAACACCAACTCGCTTTGGTCCAGTGGTAAAGGAAAAGTCTAGTAGGCTTTCTACCACATGGGTTCGATTCGGGTTGGCCATCGAGGTATTCATATGGTCTTTCTGGGCCTCAGCATTAGTAGGTGAACTTTGAGTTTACCCTCAGTGTCGGAGTCTCCGGTCCTTGATAAGGATGATGCGGAGACCCCACTGCTCGGAGTCAGCGGTCGGATCCGGATTACTTGAGTTATTAAGAAAAGAAAAGTTTTGTAAAAGATGACAAAGGTTTGAGTATTTTTTTTTATTAATGTTCAGGTATCCTGCAGATGTGTATGATCGTGAATGGAAGCACATAAGTTCGTTGAATTTTATAAACACAAATCTCAGTGTAAACTCTTGTGCTTCTTATGAGCTACCACAAGATGTAATTTCAAAGGCAGTCGTTAACAAAAACGTGACTGAAAAGTTATCTTTCGACTGGTATGTTGATAACCGTGAAGAACAGGCATTCATGTACCTTCATTTTGCTGAGATACAAACACTCCGAGACAACGACACAAGAGAATTCGACATTGTATGGAAAGGAAACGATGGAAACATTACAGTTTCAGCTTATCGCCCTCCGAAGTTACAACTAGAGACTCTATACAACACATCACCTATGAAATGTAGGTTTACTGAATGTACAGTGGAGCTGGTTAAGACTCAGAGCTCAACTCTCCCACCAATGATCAATGCTATGGAAGCTTACATGATTATGCAACTCCCAGAGGCAGAAACTAATCCAGACGATGGTTAGTCAAATCAATCATCATTAGTATCGATTTTATGCACGCGGTATTATATTAATAATCATGTTTCTGAAGTATTAATTTTGGTTTTATTGCTAGTCGCTGCTGTCCAGAATGTTAAAGATACTTATGAATTGAGTAGAATTGATTGGCAAGGAGATCCGTGCGCTCCTTGGCTGTTTAAATGGGAGGGTATAAATTGCAGCTACACAAATGCTTCTGTTCCACCAAGAATCATATCCTTGTAAGATTATACAGTCACAAATTTAGTTATATTATGTTAAGTTTAAGTTTTAATCCCTGAAAATGTGTATGGACATAAACCAGAGACTTATCATCAAGTGGACTAAACGGCGTCATAGCATCTAGCATACAAAACCTAACCCATCTACAAGAACTGTGAGTTAATAGTATGCATGCATTTTGATATGCTTGAAGCTCTTAGATTGGTTCTTAATTTCAATTTTAATCTAAAATGCTAGGGATTTGTCCAATAACAATCTGAGTGGAGGAGTGCCCGAGTTTCTAGCCAACATGGAATCATTGTTGATCATGTAAGTAAGTATATTCCCTGGTAAATAGTAAGTGATCCCATAATTTCACCAAATATATGAATGTTATCTGTTTTGACAGAAACTTAGGGTGGAATAGCTTAACCGGTCCAATTCCTCAAGCCCTTCTTGATAGAGAAAAGAAAGGCCTGAAATTGGCGTAAGTTTCTCCCTAACAGTATTTTGTTTTTCCTGAATATTTTTTTTATATTCAGTAACGTTCTTGTTCTATAGTGTTAAAGGAAACTCAAATCTCTGTGTCTCCGGCTCATGCAACAATAACAACAAGAAAGTCTTAGTACCAGTTATTGCTTCGGTTGCTTCAGTGGCTGCTCTTATCGCCTTGTTGGCTCTCTTTTTTGTTTTCAGAAAGAAAACCACCTTATCAGAAGGTACATACACAGGGTTGGTCATGAGATTTATGAGCTATAAACATATTAATGTAAATCTTAATAATTTTTTTTATAATTTGAATACCATAAAACCTATGTATATTAATTGTATAAAATTTGGGAGCCAAGGCTAATGTTTCATCCCGCTATGCTCAAGACCAGCTCTGTATATACACACACACACATATATTTAAGTGTCATAGTATGATCTTTGGATGTACAGGCACAGCTGCTACACCCGAGTTACCAAGAAAGCTATCAATCTTTTCCAAAAAGAAAAGGTTTGCTTATTCAGAAGTAGTAGAAGTTACAAACAACTTCAAAAGGGTTCTTGGAGAAGGAGGGTTTGGAGTTGTCTATCACGGTTCTTTGAGTGATACCGAACCAGTAGCTGTTAAGGTTCTCTCCGAATCATCAGTTCAAGGCTATAAAGAATTTAAGGCAGAGGTATGTTAACGTTTTTCCACTTGTTTGATCGGAAAAACAAAGTTGTATTATATCTTATTGAGAGTTTCATATGTATGAGATGGTTCCAAAAGGTGGAGCTTCTTCTACGAGTTCATCACATAAACTTGGTAAGCCTTGTTGGTTACTGTGATGAAGGAGGCCATTTGGCACTTATCTATGAGTACATGGCTAATGGAGACCTTAAACAACATTTATCAGGTAACTAATCCTTAACACAAGACCTGTCTCTATTAGTATATGAATCAATAATCTTGATGTCGTTAACATGATGATTTAGCATTTTCATTTACAGGAGAATCTGCTGGATCTACTTTGAAATGGGCTAGTAGACTAAAAATTGCTGTCGAGGCGGCACAAGGTTAATGCATACTAACTTTCACATTTCAAGTCACCTTTTAGTACATCAAATTCATATATTTTTAACCCCGTTTTTAATATTTTGCCTTGAACTTTACAACAATCATTTTAGTCAAAACAAAAACATTACAACAATCACCCAACATGGATATGATTTTGTGTCTACAGGATTAGAATACTTGCATGTTGGGTGTGAGCCACCAATGGTTCATAGGGATGTCAAAAGTACCAATATACTATTAGACGATCGCTTCGAGGCCAAACTTGCGGATTTTGGACTTTCTAGATCATTTTCGGTCGGAGCTGAAACTCAAGTAGCAACAGTAGTTGCAGGAACACCTGGATATCTTGACCCCGAGTAAGTTCCCTGATATATACATAGAAAACTAATATAGCTTCAACTCTTTTTTTCCTTCACTAAGCTCCACAAAACTCTTTATTTTACAGATATTACCTAACAAATTGGTTAAACGAGAAGAGTGATGTCTACAGTTTTGGTATTGTACTAATAGAAATCATCACAAACCGATCTGTGATTGAGCTAACACGAGAACAAGCTCATATAGCAGAATGGGTAAAGATTCTTATAAGCAGAGGAGATCTTGAGAAAATCGTTGACCCAAACCTTGGTAGAGATTATGACTCTAATACAGTTTGGAAGATTCTTGAACTAGCAATATCATGTGTGAGTCATTCTTCATCTTATAGACCAACCATGTCCAAGGTTGTTAATATCCTTAAAGAGTGTTTGATCTATGAAAATTCGAGGATAGGAGGAAAGATTCAAAATAATGACTCAAAGAACTTAGAATTGACTGTGGATTTTGGAACTCAAGTGACCCCTGATGCACGCTAGGTTGTGACAAGAATCCCGTACTTTATCGTTACATAACAGAGGAATTGTTCTTCTGTATTTATTTATTGTTTGTTTTGTTTACATCTTTTTCAAATTGGTCTGATTTTTTGTTTTTCTTGAATTATAGTTCTTGTTCTTTGAATTGTCTTGTTTATACATCGATCTTGATTTACATTAGTACCACTAAATGATCGAGGTTGATTTTTTTTTTATCTACAAAACCGTGTGTTACTTTTTATACTAGGTGATTCAGCTATATAAATATTTAAAAAGTAACTGAATCATAATATAATTAGTTAACATTTTTATTTCATTTGGTTATAAATTTTCAATCATTTTATAATTTATATATAAAAAGAATAGAAGAATGTTTAAAATAATTTTATGCTGTTAACTTAATTAAACATGTGATTTCGGATGTAAAAGTTCAGACCAGATACATAATTTTTAACATGGGGGATGCCTAATTTATCGGGGCATCAGAAGTTTTGGTACTCTGAAAACATGCGGACTAACGGAAATTATTTTGTTAATATAATCAATAATGTTTTGTTGATGGGTCATGAAAAGAAAAAGATATTTTTTTAGGACAAGAGAGATAAAATTGTTATAATGGTGATGTAAATGTTATATTTTTTTTTTTTGATTTAAATGTTATAAAAGGTTATAAAGGGTTCAGTGAATATATTTTTTTTTTTTTGATTTATCTGGAGGTATCCCGAGCCTATGGAAGGGCTCAGACTAATCTCCAAGGGGAGGTGCAGTCCATAGATAGACCCTCTCTCCGGGTATTCAAATGAGCCCCTAAAGCAAGGCCCATATCCATGTGGGTGTCCTTAAACAAATGTGACTTAGTTTCGCATGGAAGGAGGATCGAACCCGGAACGTGTTAGCGTCCAAGGCCCGTCCCCAATCACTTAACCACAAGAGTTTGGACGGGTTCAGTGAATATTAGGATAAATTTATCTCCAAACACTAATATGGACTATTGAACATATGAAGATTCTTCAACAATCTCACATCATATTTACAATAAATTGTTCAGAATTAGTAAAAATTGTGTTTGAACAAGAAAAATGATCAATTTTTTTATCCACTTGGAAGGATTTGAACAAAGACAAAAATACTTTTCAACCTTTGAATTCAAGTATATATTTCGCATAAGAAATTTGACATTAGATAAGTTAGCACAGAATACGAGTCTCAGACAGTCGACGAGATTCGTTGATCAGAATCACTACCATGGATAAGCTATAGATATGTCCTGTTTTTATATCATGTTGTAAACAAAAACAGTTCACACCAAACTGGTTGATGCATATGTGACTTTGATGAGACTTAACTTATCGTGAATTCGTGATCGTAAGACATAAGAAACTACTTTTCATATAAAATAAACTGATATGGTTAAAATCAAATTTTGCATGTAATTTCAAAATATTTCATACCAAACTTTATATTAATTGAGAAGTGTTTTTGGTTTTATATTCACTTTTAAAATTGTTGATTATTAATTTATTATTAATAAAATTGGTCATATATTAACCTTCATTTATATAGGTAATTTTATTATATTTTTTAATTTTATTATACAGATATACATAACTTTGGATAAAAAAAAAAGAGATGCTAAATATGAAATATTTATGAAAAAATTAAATTTTATTTTGAGATATACAAACCCCTAAATAAAAAATGAAAAGGTAGGAAGATAAATATAAAAATATTTATGAAGATTTTAATTTTATTTTAAAAATATAAAAACATTCAACTAAAAATAAAAAATAAGATGATAAATATGTTTATAGATATTATTAAATATTATTTTTAGTTTTTATATTAAATTTATATTATTATATAAATGATAAAATATTTTAAATAATATATTTTGTATTGATTTTTATACATAATATATAATTATTATTATTTTATTACTATTTATTTTTATAATAAATTATAAAATATTTTATTAATATAATAATTATATGTATGTTTAATTATAAATAACCTCATATAGATTTTTATAATATTATTATGGTTATTAAATTTATTGATAATTTTTTAAATAGAAAATTTATGTTTAATAATATTTGTGTTCGCACATGGTTACTATACAATTATATTCGATGAAAGCATATCCGGTTGTTTATGAAAATATCACCATATATTTTATGCAAATTATCCTTCTAGACTCAAATTTGATTACATAGCAAATTTACCTTTTCTATTTTTTAAAAAACAACAAAAAGTAATACCTAGAAAAAAATACTTTGGATGATGAAAAAACATAAGACAAAAAAATATGTAACACATTATTGTGGTATTTTTCTGAGACAATTGGATGGAAAATACAAATAGACTTTTAAATTAAGTAGATAGAAAATTGTTTTTTCGAAACAAAAATGCAACGTATAAAGACTACAATACCCCTATGTCTACCATGTGGTTGAAATAATTATATTACAAGTTTGTTTTCTTTCTTTTTTTGCTTTTTATCTCCCTCCCTCCCTCCCTCCCTCTCTCTCTCTCTCTCCCTCTCTCTCTCTCTCTCTAAATAGAGCAACCAGGTTTTTTTAGATATTTGATCTTTATTTTTTGAGAAAGATCTAGAAAATTTTGATGAAAAGATGATGACAAAAATCTAGTAAAAATAAAGTTCCAGAGAATATAAAAATCTCAACTATAACAAGTTCTTATTTTTTGTTGAGAACCATGATGATCCGGTGAAGATCCAACAAAAATTCCTCACAAGTTGATTCATATCCATTGAGTCGACTCAGTGAATTAGGCATTTGTTAGTGCAATTTTGGAACAAGTTAAATCAACTATTAACTAGTTTAACTAGTTTTGTTATTTGTGAAGTTATTAAGTATCCTACAAAATATAAATTTCATTGATAATTGTTTCATCAGCGCGATAAGAAAATCGTTTTTATATAAAATATGTATGTGTTATCACAATGATCAAACATGTTAACTCAACAATTAATTAGTTAACTTTTGTGGAGTGTGTTAAGATATTAAGTATCATATAAAATCTAGAAGTTTACTGATATTTTTTATGTAAGAACGTTGTATTCTATTAATTTATATGTTTTGAAGCCGTCCAGAGACAAGAAATATGTTGTTCGATATAACAATTCTTCTATCGTTGATGAAATTTTCGACGAGTAATCCGCCGTCCTTCTTGGCAAGATTCTGCTTTTGAATTATTCAAACTGCTTTCATCATTGATCACCATCTCACCTGAAAAGGAGGACGAAGCCTTCCGTCGTCAATATATCATTTCTGTATTCTCAAACTTTGACTGATAACGTAAGTCCTCATTCTGTCATCATCTCTATCATTGTATCTCCAGATAACAAAATTAAGAATTACTTACCGATTTAGTTGAAAAACACGGTTTGATATCTTTTTATGGTTATTTATCTCATCAATTTCTAATTCTGATCTTTAATATCATAGATTTAAAAATAGTAAAAATCGTCATGACAGAAAAAGAGAGAAAAAGAGAGAAAAACAAAAACAAAAAGAGAAAGAAAGAAAGAAAGAGAAGGATAAGAGAAGACAAAGGAAAGAGAAAAATGGATTCAATAGATAGTTAAGATAAAATGAGAATATGTAAGTTGGGTAGAGAAACATGGGCATCTATCAAAATATACTTTAATTATGTCTATGTACCCTAATTTCACTATTTCTTTTTTTTTTTCCCAGCTGCATTATTGTCACGTGAGACTACTTACAATGGAGACTTTTTCAGGAAATATTGCACTGTGTATATTTTTTTTATTTTTAATAACATTTTTGTATATTTCCATGTTTAGTTGCAATTTTGTATCTTTTTTTTTTAGGGTCCATCGGCTAGAGACCACAATATCCTCACAGGTAAGAATAGCCCACGATGGACACGGATCGGACATTGTTCTCGTCTATCCATGCTGGCTTATTATAATTTTTTCTTTTTTTTCTTCACCTTTCTCTTTCTACCTTTTCATTTATTTTCCACCCCTCTATTTTTTACGGTGGATACGCTAACAGAGTTGAGGTTTCCGGCCATATAAACCTTCAGAATGGAGATATAATTGGACGATGTACCGGAATTCAAAAAAATGCAAGCTTAATACGGAAATCTCGAATGGACAGTTAGACTATGTGTCCACAATATCGGCTACTCGTGGATACTACCACAATCATATAACATGAAAGACACTTACTATGTATTGAATATTCTTGAACAAAAGACGGTCAAGAGTTCTACTATGTATCGACTATTCATGGACACTACCATGAATCACATGCTAGACGCTTCTGATGAACAAAAGGTGGTCAAGAGCTCTACCAACATTTCCAACGAACAGAATGTGGTCAAAAGTTCACATGATTGTGAATATTTGGAAACAAAGTACAATAAAAAATATATTAAAATTTGTGTTTCACTATGTATCAACTATTCGTGGACACTGCCTCGATTATATCACATGCTAGACGCTTTTGATGAATAGAAGGTGGTCAAGAGTTCTACCATGTATCGACTATTTGTGGACACTACCACGATTATATCACATGCTAGACGCTTCTGATGAACATAAGGTGGTCAAGAGTTCACATGATTTTGAATCTGTGGACACAAAGTACGTAGAAAACATTAAAAATTATGTTTACTATGTATCGACTATTCGTGGACACTACCACGGTTATATCATATGCTAGACGATCTGATAAACAAAAGGTGGTCAAGAGACACTACCATGATTACATCACATGCTAGTCGCTTCTAATGAACATTATGTGGTCAAGAGTTCTACTATGTATCGACTATTCGTGGACACTACCACGATGACATCACATGCTAGACGCTTTTGTGTTAACTATGTATTGACTATTCGTGGACACTACCACAGTTATACCACATGCTGGACGATCTGATAAACAAAAGGTGGTCAAGAGACACTACCACGATTATATCACATGCTAGACGCTTCTGATGAACATAATGTGGTCAAGAGTTCTACTATGTATCGACTATTCGTGGACACTACCACGATGACATCACATGCTATACACTTTTGATGAAAATAAGGTGGTCAGGAGTAAACATTATTGTGAATCTTTGGATCCAAAATACGTGTGGACCCCTATCCATCCAAAATCAACATTTTTTGCTTCGCCACCTCCTATACATGGTAAGCGACTTGCATGTAATATGATCGCAGTAGTGTCCATAAATTTCCGATATTGGGGACACATAGTCTAACTGTCCATTCGAAAATTTTGTTTTAAGCCCGAATTTTTAAAAAAATTCTGGTACATCGTCTGATTACATCTCCATTCCAAAGGTTTATATTGTCGAAAACCGCAACCCTGCCATCGTATCCACCTTCAAAAAAAACAAGGGGTGAAAAAAAATGTAAAGTAAGAGAGAAAGAGTGAAGGGAAAGAAAAAAAAAATAATAAAAAAATTGGTGGATAAAAGAGAAATTGCGACGCCTATCCACCAAAAGAGGTATTTTAATGCTTTCTCCTACCTGCGATGGATAAAGTGGTCCACCTGCTACATAATAAGCTACCAAAAAATACAAAATTGTAATTAAACATAAAAAATACTAAACTGCACACAAAAAAGATAAAAATATACAAAGAGTCCAATTCACCCGACTATTTCAACGGTGTTTAAACTTAAATGGTGGGTTTTTTTGTCATATTGCACATATACATTGGTCATACAATTTTATTGTTTAATATTATATAGATAGGGATAAATATTGTATTTTTATTGGCTGCTGATTTTTAATATTATTTTCACCGCAATTCTTTGAAATCAATTATTTCATGAAAAATTATATTTTATTCTAACCTCTATATAAAAATTTATATTTTTATACTTTATAAATTGAGACAAGTTTCGTTTAATTTGGATACAAAAAATCCGTCTATTTATTATATTTTTATTAGCCTCTTATTTATTGTTATTAGTACATGTAATGAATTTTTTAACTAAGAATAAAATATAAAAATGAAAACAAAGGCTATTTTAACTTTTTATAACTCATAATTAATTAGTTTTAATCTCAACTGATAATCATGAATATGTATATATTTTAATAATGATTATATATATTAATCGTTTTTATCACTTGTAATTTTAAAAATAAAAATAATATATATAACTATTATTAAAATATATAATCACAAAATACAAAACATAAAGAAAATAAAAAAGTAGATATAGTGTTGTGATTAGGCTTGTGCAAAAAAAAAAACTGGAACCAAAGAACGGAACTGGCCAAAAATTGTGGTTCGGTTCCGGTTCCGGCCAAACTACCTGTTGGGTTCTGAGGTTGGGGGACCGCAGATATCAATTCGGTTTTTTTTTACCCGGAAACCGAAATAAGGAATTGAATATCCGGACATATATATACATTTACCCATATAGTATTAGTGTTATTGACTTTCGAGTATTTTGTTGAGATGTTGGGTATTTTATTGGTATTTCGGATAATTTATTGACATTCTGAGTATCGGTTCCGGGTATTTTTGGTTATTTCGGGTATTTATTTGCATTTCGGATAATTTATTGATATTCCTAGTATCAGTTCCAGGTATTTTTGATCATTTTGGGTATTTTATTTGCATTTCAGGTAATTTATTGATATTTTATGTTCGGATTTTATGTATTTTAAGTGTTATTTCGGGTATTTTTTTAATTTCGGGTACAATTTTTATTATTTCGGTTTCGGATACCAGGAACCGTTTTAAAACGAAAAAACAAGAACCGAACCGAAACCGAACCAAAAATTTATAAATATCTGATATATCTGGAACTGAATGATTCTTACCCGAAACCGAATCGAATATCAGAAGGCCCATGACTACTTGCAATTTTATTAAAAAAAATAATTGTGTGAGTTAGAAATTTAGGATGCAAATGGTTGCAGAGCAAAATCTTGTTGAATAAGTTATTGTGTTGAGTTACCGTAAAATGTATTAATTTGTCAATTTTAAACATTTAGGGGAATTAAATAGTGTCCATGTTTTAAGTGGAAAAATAAAAAGTTTTGCTGAAAATTGTTGAACTACTTCTAAGAAGAAGAAAATATGAGCTTAACATAACTTTAATTCTACTAATTTAATTCTACTAATTCTTGTTCCACTCATTCACTGTTATTTGCACATTGAAAAGATGTGTTGAATTATGGTGTGAAAGAAATAGAAGATGGGGTGGAAGAAAGAGAAAATAAGTTGGAATCGATATGAGCTATTAGAAATTTTTTGACCAAGCAATGTAGATAGTTTGTCTGAGTGGCACAAAAGCGAGAAGCGCATGTGGTCTACTGGAGTTGGGTCCACCTTTGCTGCTCTCTTATCTGGAGTTCAACTCTACTCTCCTTTATCCTCAGGAGGGATATAGACTACTGGACCGCTTGTAGTGGCCCACAAAATTGACGGCCCACAAAATTGACAAAAAAAGTGGCACAAAAGCTGATATTTAAAGAAAAAGAATTAAAATGAAAACTAAAAATTTATAAAAGAATTCCGGTTATCGTAGATCCAATGTTTTGAAACCCGACCCGGTCTATGAACCGGATTATTTACCGGGTCACCGGGTCACTGGGTCAACCGCGGGTCAACCACGGGCCGACCGCGAATCCAAAACTATTAAAGTTTTGGATTATAGTTATATATATATATTGATGTGTACACTTTTTAATCATACAATACACCATTTTACTAAAATGTAAGAACTATACATTAAAGAAATTTTAACAACGATTCTTAAAAAGTATAAAAGACCATAATCCCATAAATCTTAAGAAAGAAAATAAGAAAAATAAAGTTTTGTAGCGTAGTTATAACTAGACAAAAGAGAATTATACTTACTTTTCTGTGACGAAAGTTTGAGAGTATAACGTTTTTGACGAAGGTGTTTTTGACGGTACAAGTTTTACGAGGTTGGCGTACATGAAATGTTTGTGAAAAACTTTAGATTAAAATTCTATAGTTTATCACAATAAAATCTTTTTTTTTTGGTTTAAAAGGTTTAAAAAATATTTATTATTCGGATTAATCGGTTCGACCGATCTATCGGGTCGCAAATAAACCGTGGGTTTTTCCGGGTTTTACCGGGTTTTTAACTAAGTGGGTTTTACATATAACCCGATCCGGAATATCTTCCGGGTCGCCGGGTTTACCGGTTCGACCGCGGATCCGGGTCGGGTTTCAAAACACTGCGTAGATCTGAATCATCAGAAATCTCCGAAATCGGTAAGAAGTAAATATTCGATCGATTCCAGGCGTGGGCAGGGTTCTGAATCTCAATCCTGTCTTGTCAACTGGTATCGATCTTTTTATCTAGAAATCACGTCGCAAATATGAAAGAAGGGAAATCTGCGAAGTTGAATCATCAAGACCAGCATGAACAGATTGACCACCAAAACAGTCACCTGGGTTCGTTCAAATTCGCCAAATTGTTTGATTCAGAAGCTTCCTGGGACAAGGTACATATACAGTTCTGTGATTTCTAGGTCTAAAGTTGATTTCTTTATACGATTACTCAATTAAGCACTTGTTAATGGAGAAACAATGAATATGTTTCCGTATTGGGGATATTAGCTTAAAATTCTGATTAATTTTGCCACTATCTTAGAGTGTGTTTCCTGGACAATAAGGCAATATCGCAAGCCTTGGTTTTGAAGTCTGTGGTTGTTGTTGGATTGGGACAGGATCAACTAGGAGATGTGTTGCATTGGATCAGGCAAGTGGTTGGATTACTCTGCGGATTGCTTTGGGGTGCCATACCTTTGGTTGGAGGCATTTGGTTACTTCTGTAAGTTTCTTCATTTCTGCAATCTACAAGTGTGGCCATAAAGAATGGAACCTCCTCCATTGCATCGTTTATTTTCCCTGGCTTTGTTCTTTATTGTTGATCAGGGAACACCATATTTTTTAAGACGATAATAAGCTACAGCAGTTGTTATTTTCCTTATTGATCTACTACTTACTATGAGTTTTGCTCAGAGTTGAACTTCAAAATTGTGTACCTGTTTGCAAGAAAAGATTCCGCCTTTTATCAAGGCTTATTAGTGTTCTTATTTGTAGGTTGTACCCATAACATCTAGGTGGACTTTTGTTTCTATAACAGAGCGATGGGTAACCATCAATACCTCAGTGTTCAATATTAGTTTTTGTTGGATTGGTTAGCTAAGAGTCTTGACTTTTATCTACAAGTGTTTTCAGGGACATTCATATTACAACCACACTACATAGGAAGCAAATAGTTTAAGTTGATTTCTCTTATCAAGTTACAATTGAAAATCTGGCAGATTTCTGGCAATCTCGTCAGGCATAGTATATGGTTACTATGCATTGATTCTAAAGATCGATGAAGAAGACTACGGGGGTCATGCAGCTCTGCTACAAGATGGTTTATTTGCTTCTCTAAGTGTATGCCTGGTATCTACATTTTCTTCCTCTCTCGACAAACTCTTTATCCTCGTTATTCATCTCTTTATACAACCTAAGGTAGTAGTGTGTATTAAAAGTTGATTTTGGTTGTAATGAATTTTACGTTTCAGCTTGCGTGGATTCTGGTGTATAGCTTGACTAGCTTCTGATAGAGACACACTGTCTTGCGCTTAAGTTTGCTTTAGCCTCTGCTCGGAAGAAGTTTAGCATAACGTGCCTTTCATGGTTTCTTCTTCTTTACGTTGTATTGGGTGCTTTTTGTGAAGATGGGAACTAGCATTGTTAGATTTTTCAAATTTTCGATGGAACTTGTGAGTTTCGTTTAGTTTTCTCAAGTAATTTCGTTTATTTTGTGTAATAAACCAAATTCACTGCCATCTAGCTGATTCTGCATATGAAATCGAGAAAATGTCGCTACACTCGAGGAGATACAATCCTCTAAGTGAAGTTGAATCAAAATGGTAATTTTTCCCCAGGGTTTCTCTAGATTTGGGGGGGCCAAAAAGTCACTGCATCGAACTGTTTCTAGCTTGTTCTGCACAATATTATCGAGAAAATGTCAATAGACTCGAGACACAATCCTCCGACTTGAGTTGAAGCAAACATACTCTATTTTATATGGACCAAGGTGTCGGGAAAAAAGGAAAGTAAACAAAAGACTCAGGAATGCGTCTGCCGGGAGTCGAACCCGGGTCTATTGCTTGGAAGGCAATTATCCTAACCGTTGGACTACAGACGCTCTGATGCTATGTAATAGTTTATGTTTTTAATGAAACAGAATGCTTAACCAAAGAACATAAGGTTAACGAATTTATAGTCGTTATTATATCCGATTGGTAATTTTTTGTCCTAAAAATATTTTAAGGAAAAAAAACTCACAACTCGCGTTGATTTGGCTTTCTGTTCTTGTTCAATATTTTTGTTTGAAGTTACACAACTCGACAAGCATGACAAAAATTTCTTCAATACAAATTTTACAGAAATGCCTAGCCTAACCAATCAGGCCAAATTTTCAAAAAGGGGATTACTGTTCTAGTCTCAACCATTTAAGGTATGAACTTATTGTAGTCTAAACCAATGAACACCAGTTAATGCGTTGAAATCTAATCAATATAAATGAGAAGTCATGTGAGAGAAAAAATCTTACCTGGTCCAATCAAAACATTTTATTTTGCTGACGTGTCAATAATTTGCTGACGTGTCAATAATTTGAATGACTATTCTGAAATCAATTTGGATGACTATTCCAACTTTTTTTTCATCTCTCACGCGTTCTTTCCAAACTGTTCATCTCCCTTTCTCTGGAAACTGTCTATCCATCACCGTCTTAGATCTCTTTCTGTTTTGTCCCAAAAAAAAAAAAATCTCCTTCTGTCACCGTTTCAAGTTCAAACCTTGAAATCGTCTGATTCAGGTTTGTATTTTTGTATCTATCAATTCCTATTATCCCATTAGGGTTTATGGTCTATGATATCGCAATGGATTATCTGATTATCTTAATTTTCATGTATTCTTCGATTTGAAACTAATGGGGAGTTATAGCTGCCGACGATTTATAAAACCCTAAGATTCCTCTTTTCAATCTTCTTTAAGGTGCTCGATACCAATCACAAAAGGCGCTGGATTTCTTCTCAGAGATCGAGTCAATCTGCTGAGACTTGAAAGGTGTGATTACGAGAGGTCTTTTTTCTAAAAAATTGATTTTGATTTTCAGTGCGATCATGATCATGATCAGGTCTCTACTGCGTATTAATTAGATTTCTCTGATGTTTCTTTATGATTTTTGTTATCGCCAGTGAAACGTCTCTTGTGTGTTTGGTTTGATTCTCTCTGTGATGATGATCGTGTATGTCTGTGTTGATTGTAGAATTGCAGGAGAAAACCCTAAATTGTTGTTGTTGTTCCAATTGACTCTCAGTTGTTGAAACCTCTTCTCCTCTTTTTTTTCTTCTGGGTTTGTCTGTAATTGGGAAATCAACTTCTTGATTTTTAAAGACTTGAATTTTGATTTTGTATAGTTTGATTGGAAGATCAAAGTCATGGAGAACAGAGGCCAAAAACGAACGGAGGTTTTGAATACATCATCACTGGATTCTTTTCATTCTTTTCCATGTTTTTTTCTCTTTCTCTCTCTCTCTCTTCTTCATCTCCATCGTTTAATCTTCTTTGTTTTTTTTTTATGTAGCAACAAAAAATGGCACAGGTTTGTAATTTCTCTTTAATCAATGGCGCTGCATCGTCTACCTCTTCCTCTCGGAAACCTCTGACCATTTCTGCAGCGGCTCTCAAGGCCCCTTTTAAGCCTTCCGGGAATAACAGAGGTGGTGGAAGCGTCAGCGGGAACAGCCGGATTAAACCGAGTTCTACTCTTAGCTCTGTCATACCAAATCATTCTCTGCATCCAAGAACAACAAGGGATTCTCTGGGACGTTTTAGCACAGCGTAGGTGTTGCGACGTCAGACTTCGAAGTTTGTGGAGCTTCTCCTGCTGCTGTTCTTTCTCCGGCGTGAAATCTGCGATTAATTCCCAAATATGTTTGTTCCTACGATTTACAAAGGTAGCATCGAATCGTCTTATTTGTTCTTCCCAAGTCTGCTATTAATTTCTTCTTAGTTTCTTAATTGTAATTGTGTGATCTGAAATTTTGTAAATTGAAGCAATTTTCCCACTGTTTTTCCAATGGATCAGTTATTGAGACAGAAAGAGAGCAGATAAAAAAAAAGTTGTATACGTCCCTAATTAGAGTCGAGAATAATTCAAGCCAGGTCGGAAGCATGATTCTGAATGGAGAGTATTCTCGGACTACCATGATGATTAAGAACATTCCAAATAAGTAAGCTTTTCCTTTCGTTGTCGTTACTTCTTGTGAAATATTGCTGTGGAACATAACTTTTTCATGCTTTTATCAACAGATACACCTCAAAAATGTTGTTAGCGACGATTTATGAAAAGAACCAAGTAACTTACAACTTTCTGTATTTGCCCATTGAGTTTAAGGTAAAAGATCCATTAAAGCTAGGAAGTTATGAATTCACTAACTGATACAATGAGCTGTTGAGAAAACCTTCCGTTTTGCAGAACAAAGTGAATGTTGGCTATGCATTCATCAACATACTTTCAGAAAATATGTAATTTCACTTTCAGAAGATGAACTTAACATACAATCATCCATATTTGCAGGTTTTTAACGGGAAGAAATGAGAGAAGTTCAACAGTGAGAAAGTAGTTTCATTGGCATACGGTCGGATACAAGGAAAATCTGCCTTATAGCCCATTCTCAAAACTCAAGCATGATGAATAAAGACATGCGTGTTTTTTGTTCGCTTCGACGATGTCAATAATGAGGTAAACAGCTCGGTCTCGGCCTTTTATGTTGAGTGATGTGGGAAATATCCACTAAGCTGTGTTTAGCTATATGAACATGATATGTTTTGATTGTGGATCATTGGCTCCTAAACGGGAAGCATTATGCAAATACCAGGTAGAGACTTTAAAAATTGTTGTGATAAGCAATAGTGTGATTCTTGATACTTGATGATACAACATTGTAGTGAAGAGTGGCTCAAAAGAATGGACAAGGAGATAGTTGCAATCAAAGAGATAATGGAAATGACTTATGGGAAAGAGGAGGCAGTGAAGTGGATGGTTGGTTTACTGGAGAACTTTTTTCATGGCTGTTGCTGAGCTTTTTGGATACAACAATGGAGAAGAGTGGATGGTTTCACACTTCCTGTTCAAGTAGAAATGATCATATATTTCTTCTCTTAATAATCAGTTTTTGAATTTGTGTGCCAAATAATAGATTCGTATGCTTTCCTATCAAAAAGTTGTTCATTGGATCTGTTTCAACGAGACAATGTTGTCAAGAAACATTTAAGGGTCAAGTATCATCATCACTGGATTCTTTTGAATCAGCTTGCTTTGTTGGATTCAGGTCACCATCGACCTCCAAAATGTGAGTGTGAAGTTTAGCATCTAAATTCTCCTATTTGAATAAATGGATGGATATCTTAAGCAGGGAGGTGTTTTGCAAGCTTTTGAAGACTCTGATGAAGAATATTATGCAGCAATCAGTGAAGGATGGAGCAAACCCGTACAGTAGCTGATGAATAAGTAAGTAGGTTTCTATTCTGGCTCTCAATGATCCTTTTAGTTGCCCTGATTGCTTCAGTTTCCTAATGGAAATTGTTCTGGTTTGTGTATCCTCATGACTTATACTTGCAGTTTATAAATTGAGGGTGGTGTTCTCAGTTGTGATGGTTCTATTCACGCCCAGGATTTGCATCTTCTTTTTAAAGGAAACACAAATAGCATGACATTACTGTTAGATACGTAGTGCCTTACTTAAGGCTTTGGACGGTGGGGTAGGTTGAAAGGCTTTGGACGGTGGGGTAGGTTGAAAGTGAATGGACGGTGAGGAGATGTGAAAGTCAAAAATGTTGGCTTGCTCTTTGTCAACAATTTCAACTCACGTAACCTTCAACTCCCCCTATAAATAGATGATGAAACTCTCCATCATAAATCATCCTAAAACAAAAAAAAAAAAATAATAAGAGAGAGAAAGAAAGAAGAGAAAAAGAAAAAAAGAAAAAAAAATCTTGTCTTTATAATTTTCTTAAGTGTATTCGGGTTTTGGGTGTGAGTTGAGAGAGTTGTAATTTTTCGGTGATCAATACAAAGATCTGTAGCAGGTCCGGAGACGTAGGCACGATTGGCCGAACTCCGTTAACAAATTTGTGTGCATTTTCTTCGGTCTCATATTTCTGGTTTTTGAGGAAATTCGAGTTTATTTCCTAACAACTGGTATCAGAGCACGGGGTTGCGGTAATCTCGGTAAAGTTTTTTGCGGGGTTACTATTCACGTGAATAGTGTATTCGTGAATGGTAATATTTTGTCGGTAACATCGGTTTGTCGACAGAGGTGTTTTAATACACGGTGGTTCGCAAAAAATTAATCGGAAACAATGGGAGGCGAAGATGGTTCGGCGCAACGGTATCGGGAAATTTTACGGTACAGATTATGCATTCTGGAGAATGCAAATTGAAGATTATCTGTACGGAATAAAGCTTCATCAACCACTGAGCAAGAAGCCTGAGAAGATGGATCATGATGGGTGGGAGCTCCTTGACAGACAAGTTCTTGGTGTTATCAGGTTAACACTATCGAAGAATGTCGCTCACAACGTTGCGAAGGAGAAGACCACGGAAGGGCTCATGAAAGTTCTCTCGGATATGTATGAGAAACCTTCAGCAAATAACAAGGTATTTCTCATGAAGAAACTTTTTCATTTAAAGATGGAAGAAAGTGGTCATGTTGCAGCACACGTGAATGAATTCAACACGATTATCAACCAATTATCGTCCGTTGAAATCGAGTTTGAAGATGAAGTGCGGGCATTGAGTTTGTTGGCATCTCTGCCAAATAGTTGGGAACGAATGAGGGCAGCGGTTAGTAATTCTGTGGGAAATCATAAACTTAAGTTTAATGATGTTCGAGATTGTATCCTTTCCGAAGAAGTTCGTAGGATCGACTCTGGTGAAGCTTCAACGAGCTCTGATGTCATCTTGGAAAACAGAGGCAGGAGCCAAGACAAAAACAACCGGAACCATGGCAGGGCGAAGTCAAGAAATGGAAGAAGTCAGTCCAAATTCAAGCAGCCTGCTGAATGTTGGAACTGTGGAAAAACGGACCACATAAGAAAGAATTTCTGGGCAATTTCAAAGAAGGAAGGCAAAAAGGGAGCCGGAGCCAATGCACTCACACATGAAATTGGTGATGCATTGGTAGTATCTGCTGATTCTCCAAGAAAAGGTGAAGCTCATGATGCGGCTGTAAACACCAATGAAGCGTCGATCTCCTATGTTAATAGCCCGATTGATTCTTGGGTTCTAGACTCTGGAGCATCATTTCACACGACACCACACCACAACATAATGGTGAACTATGTTGCTGGAAACTATGGGAAGGTATATCTAACTGATGGTTTACCTTTGGACATAGTTGGTATTGGAGATATCAACTTGAAGATGTCAGATGGTCGTGTATGGAAGATCGCAAAGGTTAGGCATGTGCCAAAGTTGATGAGAAATCTTATCTCAGTAGGTCAACTTGACGATGCGGGGCACGATGTCAATTTTGGTGATGGAGCATGGAGTGTAAAGAAAGGTTCCATGGTGGTTGCTAGAGGTCATAAAAGAGGTACTCTTTATATGACGATGAGTCATGAAGATACAGTTGCGGTTGTGGAGAATGCCAAACAGACTGAGTTATGGCATTGTAGGTTGGGGCACATGAGTGAGAAAGGATTGAAACTTATGGCGGCAAATGATGTGCTTCCAGATCTGAAGACGGTGGATCATCAGATGTGTGAAAGTTGTATCTTTGGAAAGCAGAAACGGGTTAGTTTTTCAAAAGATGGAAGAGAGCCCAAACCTGAGAAGTTGGAGTTGGTGCACACTGATGTGTGGGGACCCGCTCCTGTCGCATCACTAGGAGGTTCATATTACTATGTGACCTTTATTGATGACTCCACAAGGAAAGTGTGGGTTTACTTCATGAAGAACAAGCATGAAGTGTTTTCGGTTTTCAAAAGATGGAAAGTCATGGTTGAGATTGAGACGAATCTCAAGTTGAAGTGCCTAAGGTCTGGTAATGGCGGAGAGTACATCAGCAAGGAGTTTAAAAGATATTGCGCTGATGGTGGATCAAGATGGTGAAGACTATTGATATATCATGGTTTTTACTAGTTTTAGACCATGATATAAGTATGTTTTAGAGTCTATTTGTGTTTCTTTAGAGTCTTTTACAGGTTTTATTAGGTACAAGTACATTTGGAGCAGAAGTGGAGATTTTGGAGCTGTTTGGTGCATTTTGGAGATTTGGTCCGAGAAACAGAGTTCACTGTCCAGATTTGAGGATTGCGTCGATCGTTGCACACCTGCATCGATCGATGCATAGCGCGAATGGGCCAGACTCGGCAGTTTAATGAAGAATGCTGATATTGCAGAAAAGCCCAGATATTTACACAGAAGCCCAAAACGTGTTTTAGACTATATATTAGGGTTTTTAGCCACTTGTTTAGGCTAGGCTTTACTTAAGTTTTATTTTATTTCAGAAAGCCTTAGGGGCTGATCTTGTTCTCGAAAGAGACTTGATTTCGAACCCCTGTTGATTATTCTGTTTAATGATATTTGGTTTTCTACTTATGATATTTTCTGTCTCGATGAACATGTCTGAGTAGTTTACCTGTTAGGTTGAAGGATTCTCATTAGGGATTTCATGGAACTATAGTTTAAATCAATCTGTAGGGATTCATATCTGCTAGTTCTTTGTTTAGGTTGTTCTTAATGCTTAATCTGAAGTAGCTAATCAGAATTATGATGTTAGGTTGATTGATACAACGAGAGTTGGTTAATTAGCTAGAAAGAACCTAGATGAGCAATTTGATCTACTCGCAAAGAGATTTGGTTTAGGGGAATTGTGAACATATCAAACCTGATCATTAATGCTAGTTTAATCTGTTAGTAATTGCAAAGAGATTTGGATTGCTGCACTTAGACTTAGAGAATTCTCGCAACGAGAGTTGGTGAATTCTATATCCGTGTTTGAGTTCTAGAACAGTTATTGATTAGATCCTTATTGACTGATTGCTTGTGTTCCTGATTTCCTGAGAACTCCTGAAACCTAACGTTTCGCTTCCTTGCTCACAAACTCGCTCGATTTACTTTTCTGCTTTGATTTACTGCTTTCCCATATTGCTTTCTCCTAGTTTTAACTTGATCGTTCTAAATCTATCGTTGACCGGAGTCCCTGTGGATTCGATACCCTAAGTACTACAACTACATCACTGTGCACTTGCAGTTAGTATTGGGTTAAAACTAGACCTATCAACTATTCCTGGAACCACGTGAGTGCTTCCATTTACCACCACCGAATAAACTGTAGAAACCCTCATCATCAAGTCTTCTTGTAGAAATCAGATTCAACCGAATATCTGGGACATTCTTAACTCCCTTAAGCATAAGTCTTATACCAATACTAGTCCCCAAGCAAATATCACCAATGCCAACAACCTGAGCCAAACCATCATTACCCATCTTCACCGAACCATAACTACCTAGTGTATAGGTAGTGAACAAATCCCGCTGCGATGTAGTATGAGTAGTAGCTCCACTATCAACAACCCAACTGGTGTCTTGGCATGCACCATTAATGGCATCACCCTCAAGAAGAATAAGAAACTGATCCTCGGTGACAGTCACCCGATCTTCACCATCTCCTTGAAGATTTCCTTGCTTGATGTCCTTTTTCAACTTCCAACAATCTTTCTTCATGTGCCCTTTCTTATGATAGTAGTGGCACTCCAAATTCGCAAATTTATTAGATTTGCTTCTGCTCCTGTTCTTGTCCTTCTTGGGCTCTCGATATGAACTCCTTCCCCTTGACTCAGTAACCATAACATCTGAACGCGAGGAACTAGGATTCGACTGCCTTCTTGTTTCCTCATTCAAGACACTGTTCTTCACTAAGTTCATCGAAATAGCACCATTCGATGCGGAGTTACAAAGAGACATCGTAAAAACTTCCCAAGAATCTGGTAACGTACCAAGAAGCCATAAAACATGAATCTCATCTTCAAACGTGATACCCATGTCAGACAGCTTGTTGATTAATCCCTGAAACGCATTCAAGTGATCCCTAATCGGAGTACCATCCTGATACCTCAACTCAATCAACTTCTTGATCATGAACATCTTATTATTCCCGGTCTTCCAAGCATACAACTGCTCTAGCTTCAACCATAAAGAACGAGCATTAGTCTATGTTTCAACATGATGCAGAACAATATCAGTTATCCACTGCCTTATCGAACCACACACTTGCTGATGCAGCAACTTCGACTAAGCATCCGTTTTCTCATCGGGTTTCTTCTCCTGAAAAAACGGTACGTGGAATTCTTTCACGAAGAAAAAATCTTCCATCTTGCCTTTCCATACATTATAATTAGCACCCTTCAGACTTATCATCCTGCCCATATTTTCCATCTCTCACACAAGCAAAACCAATAACCAAAGTTATCGAAATCCAAAGTTCACAACCTCAAGCTCTGATACCACTATGTTGGAAAAACACGGAACGCGACAGCGGCGCAGCGGAATAAAGCTAAAATGCAATGAGACGAGACCAACAATTTTTACGTGGAAAACCTCCTCGATGTGAGAAGGAAAAACCATAGGACCGTAGTCCACTCTAAATCCACTATATCAAATAGATTGAGTACAAACATGTCCTCTCTGTTACACAGAACAACACCAGAGAGTAAGGCTTAACAAAGAGCAATCTCCAGCTCAAAGAATCAACAAGAGCGCTATACAAAAGCTCAGAAATATGCAGCTTCAAACGACCACATGTTCTATAATATTTCGGTCACCATTTCCAATCTCCACGGTACAAATCTTATATAAACAATTCAAGAACACCTCTGCAAAATTTCAGCTCAAGAAGAGAAGATCTCACCGTTGGATTTTCCAAATACCCAACACAGGTCTCAATCGCTTCAAAACAGAACAACTACACTAAAACTCCGGTCTACACCAAACCAACCGCTGAAAGAAAAACCCACCGTTGAATCTTAAGATCACTGAGTCATGAAGCTTTTCCCGAAATTTCAGCCAGATCAGAACAGTTTTGTTTGCCCGATCGACTCCCTGAATCAGACTGACGAACTCTATTTTTCTTCTTCTCTTCTCCCTCTCATCTCTCTCTCTTCTTCCTTTTTTTTCTTTTATGTCGTGTGTCTACTGAAGAAAGTCACCAATCATACTCATACATAATATATAAATATAAAGTATATATTTACACATACTTTATTCTCTCTTCTAATAAGAGGATACTGACATTCTTCACGCTCTACTTTGTAGCTGCACGACCTTTGTTTGATTCTTAAAACACGTATTGGTTGGTTTAGAGAAAATACATCCGTAAACAAAGTACAAAATACAAAGTGACCAAGTTTCTATACAAGAATAAAGAAGTCATATTTGTAGTAATTTTTAAATATATAAATGGGTTTCAAAAGGCTTTTGAACCTTACGGGCATTTAACTAAACGGGTCTTAGCGGATATTTATTTAAACTGACTTTAACAGGCAAGATTTCAACAGGCAGAGCTTTAACGGGCAAGGCTTAAACGGGCCAAGGTAGTCCATATTAACATCTCTAATTTAAGCATGAACTTATTGTAGTCTAACCCAATGAACCCCATTAACATGCGTTGAAATTGTGTGAATCAAACAAAACCAATTTAAGGCCTCATGACTTCTTTCTACCCTCACGACTACATTCACTTATCTCCAATAGTTAGAAAAATAAGTAACACACACACACATCAAAAACCTATCAAGGCCTATCGAAGTAAGAATCCCACTCATGCCTCTCAACATTCCCAAACACATTATATTTCCAAGAATACTTCTCCGGAAAATCAAAAATCTCTCCATTCCCTTCCTCAATCCTTTTCCTTAATCCCTCCACTCTCTGCAACACTCCTTCCACAGCCACATCAAACGCATCTTCAAACCTTCCCACATCTCCTCTCTTACCCGACGGGTTAAAATACATCAACCTTGGTATCAACTTGATCACTTCTTCTCTCATCGCCACAACTTTCGCCCTCGGAATCCTACTCAAAACCTTCTCTATACTCGCTTTACCTTCTTTAACATTCTTCCCCGGTATAAAAACAGAGTATTTACCGATATCTTTCGGTAGATGCCAAATGTACTGCGCGTAAGCTGATCCTGGATGGAAGAAAACCGGTATACAACCAGCTAAGATCGAGTCGAAAGTGGAGCGTCGCGTGTATGAGTCACCAGGAGGTTGGAGGCAGAATGTTGAGCTCAAGAAGAACTTCATGATCTGGTCGGGTTTGTAGCATTTTTGAGAACCTGAAACGCATTCAAGAAGCTTGCATTTTCTTCTTGAAGCTTTGCATTGGTCCATGATCTCGGTTCTTATGCTGTCACCGAGGTTTGGACGTGGTGCACCCACGAAAGAGAACATGTAACGACGTTTGATTCTTCTCATTCGGTTCTGCCATTGGAGGATCTCTTCGTTGGTTGAAGGGTGAAAATAGGTTGGGTAAGGAACCGCGAATCCGTGGTAGTTCCATGGGCTTGATTCTATTAGTAACATCGTCATGTTTCTTATCTCCGGTAAAATCATCAACCTGGATAGGTACAAAGAGAGAGAGACAACAATGAGAAAGTTTGTCCAATAAAGAAAAAACTAAAACATTCAAGATTGTTCTCTATTATGTTTCCGCAAGTTTAATGACAAATGTATAAGAAATTTGAGGTAAATGCAGTTTACCTGCTTAATCATTTTGTCATTTCATTGCACTAATTTAATTAGATCTTCAAAACCAATTAATAATTATACAGAACTTAGTTATTCTGTAACGTTCTAGTCAACTTAGTTTTCCTCTAAACCATTGTGTCATTCCTTTCTACATATCTTTTCAGTTTATACCATGCTTTTGTAACTCCACAATGTCACCAATTGAAATCATCACAGTGATAAATGATATGCCACTTTTCACATTTTGACTATTTGAAATATGATTATGCAACTATTTTACTACTCACATAATTCATCAACTTTTTTTTTTTAATGTTTTCATGTTTTTGCAATGCTATATAGTAACTAGCAAGAATGAAACCTTACCAATGATCACTCTTGCATGTGTTTCTCATGCTTCATTATGTTATGTCGCCACTACACTATACATTTGATATACAAGTCATCACCTTAAGTTTAACCAACAAATTAAGATTGGCAGCTTACCTGTTGCCCCAGTCGGATTCATTCTCTGGTGTACGCATAAAGTCCCAAGTAGTACGACCAGCCACCATGAAATGATCTCGGCCATCCATTCTCTTCCACTCCGATCTTTCCCTCAGCCACTTCATCAGATCAAGCGCAGCTGCATCTCTCATGAAAGGGAACGGTCCCCACAAAAACCGCATCAAGTCTAAACCTGGATAGTAAGGAACATACACAGCAGAAGCCAGAGACGAGTCTTTGGTCAAGCACTTGTACTGCTTCATCCTGTTGTGGAATATCACTTCCAATGTGAATTGGTTTGTAGCAAACCAACCAGAAACTCCCTCCATGTTTGGTAGACGAGGACCTAAACCGAAATTCGATGTTAACTCACACATATCTGTCCACCTACTCAATGTCCAGCAATTCTTGAGAAGCTCTTCGTTAAACAAAGCAGGAACATCGTGCATATAAACGTATTTTCCTCGACATGGATCGTTACGTCGCGTTTCTCTTGGCCGGACCACAACTTTAGCTCGGTTCCTTCTAGAGGTTACTCTGTTTTTGGCCTTAGATACACTACTATTCGATGCAAACTTCGTCTGAGTTTTTGATTCAGATACTATTTCAGAGGTGTTGTCCCCTTCGAGATCACTGTTGGACCAATCATTCAGCAATTCCTTGTCTTTCTTACTCTCGACATCCTCATTATCATCAACTCGCTCTTTCTTTGATTCAACATCGTTCTTAGGCTCGAAAAAGTTCAGTTCTTTGTCGAGTGATTGATGATTCTCAGCAGTATTAGCCACATTGCTCTCCTCATCATCTTTATGGCGAACCCTTTTCTTATCTGCGTCCAACCTACCGGAAGGTCTCGCCTTTCGCGAGTCACGATGTCCTCTCCTAGCCCTCGTGGACCTACTACTCAAACCCGAATCACCTCTCTTCTTCTCATTCTCAACTTTTTCTTTCTCCAGTTCCTCAACGAGATCAGTCACAACCTTAGCGTCCTCTGAAATCTGAACCTCCGGAGACGAATCATTGCCGGTAACAGAAAGAGTGATGTTATCAACGTCAGAGACAACAACTTGATCGGGTTCGTGGTGGTGTTGTGGGAGATCGATGACGTTTTCTTGTCGGAACAATCTCTCGTGGTTATGAAAGGTTTTTGCGGAGGAATTGAAAAGGTATAGCAAGACAATCCAGAGGAGGAAAGAGGCCATTGCCACGTACCAAAACTGTGTTCTGTACTTTAAGCTCGACTTCTCCATCGCCATGGCTCCTCTCCTTTGTGGTTTTCTCATGCATTAGCCAATTCTCGCCTGATTTGTTTGCTTGTGACTGAAGAAAACGTGAGAGGATGTGATGATTTAGATTCTGAATGAGAGATTTAGGGCAAATATGGATCTCTTGCAGATTCAGAAGACGAATGGAGGCTTTGAGAGAGATTGGTGATTGTGAGGGTGTTGAAGCGTTCAAAGGTATAAGTTTTGTAGTAATTAATGGAAAGATGTGTCTTTTTAACAATATACTTAGCGTTAATTAGAAACATTTGTGGGGTGTAGATAATTAAGATTCTCTCGTACATGTGTCCTTAATAAGAAATGATTATGCGGCCAAATTTAAACCTTCTTTAATTAATGTTGAATACTTTATGGTAAGAAAATAACATTTATTAGAAAATACTTACAAAATACTGGATTGTAAATGGTATTTAACCTGTGTTTTAAGGGGTGATAGCAAAAGTATACAACAAATTTTGGTTAAATACAAAACTGGACCACAAATTTAGGTTATTCTTTTTTTGCCATTTATTTCTGATATTGACCTTTCATTTGACATATATTTACAAAGTAAACTTTTTTGAGAAGTCTATTCAAAATTTTGAGTTCTTTCGAATGACTTTAGTAACTTTTCATGTACCTCCTATTTACCACAATGTCATCGTTATCAATTCTTCTAACTACCATTAACAACCGTTTTTGAAGCTGTAAATGTTTCAACAACCTAATTTAACCTTTTATAACTCATTATTTGTTTCAGAAAATTAATATTCCTTTCAATTTTCTCTCTTTTCATCTCAACAACTCTAAATTTTAGTTTAAAATTTTTCGATCTCTTCAGACTCTACTGATCTCGGCGTTTAATTCAGTCGCAGTGGCCAATTTTATGTGTTAGTGGTTGAAACCGAAATTTTGGGGTGTTTAAGTAGGTAAAAAACACATTCATGTAGTTTTCTTTCAATCCAAAAGTATATTGGTCAACGTGTTGTCTAGTTTTGTAATTGACTTTTTAAAAAATTTCATCACTAGAATTCTTATCAAGTATCGGGAAGTCTACTAATTCCCTTTGAAAACAAAAAAGTGTAGTAGACTTCTCGTAGTAGCCTCTTGTCAATTTAGGGTCTAGTTTTGAATTTGACTTAGTTAAAGTATTTTCCGTGAAGTTTGACTTAGTCAAAAGGGTCTAGTTTTGTATTTGATCAATCTTTGACTTCAGAGGTAGACTTCTTCACGAAATATACTATTGTTTATTTCTCGATTGACCGCTCGTTGGAGGGTTGACCAGTGTAGTAGACTTTGTTACTCCTCCATGAAGTCTACAATTAATTTTGAATTTTTTTTTGAACTCCAAAACTATACCCCAATAGATTTATGAGGGAAGTTTATCCAGGTCGACTTTGCATAAAAGTCTACTTTTTGATTTTTTACCCTTTTGTGTCAGACTTCATAGGTAGACTGCCCACGAAGTTTACTTGTTCCGACGAAGTCTACTCCTAAGAAGTCAAATTTTGGTCAAATGAAAAACTAGACACTTCATTATTTGCAGACATCTCTACGAAGTCTATAACTTGATTTAATTCCAAAACTAGACCCCTAGCAGACTTCACGAACAAATCCCCTTGGTAGATTTGTTGACGAAGTCTACCAAAAGCAAGTAGACTTCTCGAAGAAGCCTACTCTTGACACATCATGCTGGCCTTATTTTGACGTCACTAATGTATTAAAAAGGTCTTTTATACAATATATAATGAATTTATTTTTTTATGCTTTCTTTATGTAATATAATTGGTTGTGAAAAAGTTTGACATCTTATCTTTATTCCATGTAAATATTTATAATCTTAATCCTAGTGAAATTGTGAAACTAAATTATTTATGGTAGATATCATGGAGAACTCTACTATTTTATTTAGTTTTTTTGGCAAATGCAGTTTAGTGCATATTTTCTTATGATAATTCTTTTTATTTTGAATTTTTAAATTGTGTTTAGGTATTATTGGTACATATATATAAGTTTCACAAGATTATATATTATGATTTAGCTTAAAAATTGAATTTATGATTTTAACATTTGTTTGGAAAATTTGTGTTGGAAATCGACCATGTAGACTTCTCCACTCTCGACACATCATACTGACATCTTTTTCACGGCACTATCTTTTAAAAAGAGTTTTTATATACAATATATAATGAATTTGATTGTAATTTTTTTGTATGTTTGTTTTAGGTAATATACTTGATTTTGAATGAGAAATTGAGTAATTGAGTAACTAACTCATTTATAGTAGATTTCTAGTAGAAGTCTAATATTTATTTAAATTCAAATAAATGCACTTTATTTTTGAATTATGAAAAGTTTTTTTTTTTAAATCTTTTTTTTCTAGATTCTAAGTAGGTGTTAATGGTATTTATATCTAAGTTTCAAAAATTTCATAAGTTTATATATTTTAGTTTAGCTTTAATTGATTTTTTTATTTTAGTTATATTTCCATTTTGAAGTCTAATGTGGTTGGTCTTATTTTGTTTTAAATGAATGACTCAGCTGGTAGTCATTTATTGAAAATGGGTGCTAAAAAACTTGGCATGGCACTTTGATGTTGACAATCTTAAAGGAGGTAGAATGTTCTTCTTGAAAGATGGTTGTACACATTGTGAGCTTCTTGAAATGGCTCATGATGAGTTTGTCCTGAGTAAGAAAACCTATGTAATTGATGTATCATATTCCCTACCAGAAATGATTCTTCAACAAATGCCTTCTAATACCTCTCTTATATTTGTCATCAATGACACACATAGTAAGATGCATGTTGTACGGCTTTGCGTTTCTACTTGGACTATGTATGTGTGATTGCAATAAACTGGCTGATTTATGTTGGAAATCTACCTAGGTAAACTTGTACGAGAAGTCTACTATATGTATATTGGATTACAACAATATGACTAAATTGTTTTCTCTAATAAACTCTAAGATCAGTATGTCAGGTTTTATCTTATTTATCCATCACATATGATCAATTTATACACTTCTCTCAAACGTTTACCATACGCAACTGATTCTGTTATAAATCCTACAACTGAAAGTTCGATTGTTTAGCAGTTCAAACATCAAACTTGGAATTGAATATCAGAAGGGAAAAACATATATTATGATATTAGTTGGTCCAAAAAACAGAGTGCTGAAAAACACATAAAATGGAACAATTAACTAGGAGTTTTTTATATATGAGATATGAAATATTCGAGAAAGAAACCAAACTAGTCCTCAATTGGCCATTTATGAACACACAAGTGTATGTTCGAATGGAAGTTCCACTCCTAATACTAAAGGAAAAAACTATCGCACCTCCACATAGTTGTAATTCCATCGGGTCTCTCTACCCAGTGTGGTTCTTCCCTAAAGCACGACAATCGAAGACTGCGTTTCCATCTATTTTTCATGATTTCGAGAAATTTAGCAGGCTTCTCGTAATCCCAATGACCACCAAGCTGCCAACTCGTGATCATATTTGACATGCGATAAACATAATCACGAGAAAAAACTAGGGTAGTTGTGAACCCTTCATTTGTCATCATCGGTGAATGCTAACTCCATCATAGTATCAACGTAGATGGCCAACTCTCATCCTCTCTCACTAGCTAGACGTATTTTCCTCCTCCCTTACTCAAACATATGAAGCAAAAAGAACTCGCACAACCTGGAAGATGGGTTGCCTCTTCATTCCCCATACGGTAGCATCTAAGCCCGAAAGTCCTCACAGCACTCCATTCCCATATGCAGTCGTTCAGGTAGAGGATATTTTCACTCCTATAGAAATCATCTTCCCTCCCTACTTCATTGAATCCACGAGGCCGCACTGTGATCACGAACACTTTCTGTACACACTATTGACATAATTTTATGAAGCATCGAGGGAGGGAGGGAGGGAAGCCAAGTTGAAATTCGCCATGTCTATTCCATAAAGATCTAAAGAGTTTAGAATGAGAAAATAAACAAAGGGGTGATGCCACAAGATTTAATTTAATTAACCGCTTACCCATGCAAACGAGTGCAACTGAAGGGACACACCCTTTTGTATCCAATAATTGCAACCGTCATTACACTTAATCTATCTCTTCTCTCTCTAATATCTAGTCTTGTCAGGAATAATTATAGCCTAATCCGAATTGGAAAAGAAAGTAATTAAATGCATGATTTACATACCTGCACCAACGAAAAGACACGTAAAAGAAGCCTTCTTGAGAAGTCTGCCAGAGAAGTTTATAGTATAAGTCTATGGTATAAGTCTACTACATAAGTCTACCACATAAGTCTTCTTAAGAAATTAAAATTAAAATTAGAGTATTAAAAAACAAATTAAAATAGGAACATGGTTTTAAATTAGGGTTTTTACACGAAAATCTAAGAGAGGCAGCGAGGAAAGAAAATCTCAGAGGCGGCGTTGCGAAGAAATCGAGTGACGGCGATGGGGGTTACTGACAGCCGACAGATGTCGAAAAACATAAATTGGAGTAAGGTTATTTTCATCTCGTTTCAATATTTATAAGAAAAGAATAGATAAAATTGTCAAGAGAAGTTACCGACGGCGAAGGAGACATCCGAGGCGACATAGTAAGCAACCGATGATGACGACGGCGACACTGCGCTAAGTAGAGATCGACGTCGAGACGAAGTTGACGCCAACACAGAGAGACGGCGCTGATTAGGGAGGCGAGATCCACCGCCGATGGTGACGGATTAGAGAGACAAAATAGGCTATAATCACATTAGGGTTATGAGTAAAGACTTGAAAGAAGTTTATATAGGCATGTTAAAAAAATTCGGATAAGTCTTGGTTATCATCGGTTTAGCGACGGTTTAAATCGGTTATATTAAATTTACGGCATAGTTTACTTAAATTTTATACTAATAAAAATATTTTGGGTCACATCATTACAATATAATTGCAATTCCCGCCCAAATCGATCCTGTCAATTTTCCGATTCCCACCCAAATTTTGAAAAGTAGGCTTCACCACGAAGTCTAAAAAATAGAACTCAAACAATTTACGTTACCGGTTAACTCATTTTGGTTCGATTAAAAGCCCATTCTTATATTGGTTCAATCAAAATCATTTTAATTTTCGATTGTAGACTTCATATTGAAGTATACATTAGAGGTCTGCAACAATTTACGTTAGCGGGTTACTCAATTTGGTACAATCAAAATCCTATTCATTTATTGGTTCATTCAAAAGCATTTTAATTTTGGTCTGTAGACTTTGATAGGAAGTCTACAGTAAAAGTCTTTTTTATAAGTCTACTAAAACCAAACAAACAAGCAACTCACTGAAATCAATCATCATGGTTTATTAACGTTATACAAATCTCTGTCAATATCAAACCCGACCACTAATCAACAACTTTAAATGGCAAAAACTAAGAATACCACAGTTAAAAGGACTACACCGAATAAAACCGCGGTTTCCAGTTCCACGACTCCAGAACATTGTTGATGAATAATATCCTTCAGTAGAATGCTTTGAGCCTCAATCCAAGCTTGTAATACATGATAATCACTACCTTCAAGAAAACGGATGCATTCTCCTTGATTTTTTAAGGCACATTGAAGCTTTTGCAATTCCTCCATAATAACTTCATCCCACCATTTAAATAAGTGATGGCTATCATCCTATACGTAGATATTAAACAATTTATTATATTGAAAAGACATGATCCACAATCGTAAAACAAACAACAACACATGAGTTATTACTTTATAGTTCTTGCATCCAAAAAATAACCAACCAGGATTTTAGTCGGTAGTGGAAACTTTCATTATAGTCAACAACTCGTAGAATTTTTTTGTCAGGAATCCCTAGTTTATTTTGAGTACCAGAGTTCACTTCGGGCAACCCTGAACTCCACAAGCTCCTCATGGAGCCGCTTGACGGTTGACTGTAAGAGTATCTCACCATATCGATATATTATGAAACAAGACTCATTAAAAGTCAAACAAAAAGAAAATGTATTATTACACAAACAAATTGAAAAAGAAATAATACCACAAAAAACAGTGGTGACGTCGAAAAACAAGGCTCACGGCGAGGAGAAAGAATTTTAGAAAGAGAGATCAGAGATTTTATTTTTTACCAGGCCGCAAAATAACACTTACCCTCGATGCTTTATATAGGAGATGAAATTTCAATGTAAAAAATCGATAACGGTAGACTTCAGAAGAAGACTTCTCAAATAAACTTAAATAGTAGACTTCTTTTTCAAAATAAAAATTATCGCCAAATGTATTTTTAGTTCCCGCCAATTTTCATTGTATGTCTAACTTTAGAAGGTAGATTTCTATCGTAGAGTTCTACGAAATACTTCCACCGTAAACTTCTTCTTTAGAATTTACAATTTGCTATTTAGACATATTTGTTAAAAAAACTTATTTTATGTCAAATTTTATTTTTCATAGATGACAACTGATTGTATTTTGATTATTCAAAAAATAGTTTAACAAAAATATTTTTATTAAATTTATAATTTAAATTTAAGATTATATGAAAAAATAAGAAGTCTACCATGCATGCTTTTTGGTACACTTCTTAAGATTTAATACGGTAATTCAAAATTTTATTTTATTGTTTGGTCGCGAAGATGTTTAAGATAATTTCTTAATTTTAAATGTCTAGTTTTGCATTTTTTTTTTAAGTCTATTTTATTTTTTTCAAATTACCTTTATAATAAAGGTCTAAAAAATCAATTCCCCCATTATTTAAAATATTCTTTGAGAGATTAGCATTTACTCAAATTATTGAGAATTTAGATAATGATTTCAGTTATTCTTGTGGATCCATTTATTTTGTCAACAATAAGAAACTTAAACAATTAAAACGTTTATGTCATCCAAATCAGTGGTTTAGTTGATGGCTCTGTTCTTTTAGTAGCCGCTGCGGCAGCAACCATAAACATTAAAATACAAAGGAATTATTTAATTATTTCTCTTCTTTTTGCCGCAGCGTTCACTTTTGCTGTATGTTGAGTTTATGGTTTAAGCTGCCGGTAAAAATGGCGTCTAGTTTTCATCAAGGATGTAGAAGAACTTTAATTCCCAGCGTTTAATTATCTCTCATCCACGTGTCATTTGCCTCGGTTTATGTGCTTTTTTTTGGACGCATCTTGCTGCGGCAGCGGCTACTAAAAGAACAGAACCAATATGTGTGGTTTGAGACGGTCGGGTACGACCATTCTTTGTTAGCGTCTCTGCCTTCATGTTTTTAGTTGTGGGTGGATCCATTATTATTACTTATTAGCGAGCATTTCGTAACCTCAGATCAAACGAAATTATCGATAAGAGACCTCTACCATTTCAAGATCTTGTCTATAAGCATATTTATATGGAATCAATACTATTAACAAATTAGAGTCAAAATGAAACTAACCTTTGGGATATGTGTTATTTACAATTTGTACCATTAGAGATTTAAAAATGTCTTTAATATTCATTAAGGGTAATTAAGGAATATAACAATTTCTCTACATTCCATGTTTCCAAACAAGACAATTACTAAACATATATCCAAACAAGCTAAATATAATGGATTTCACTTTTCTAATTAAGTAATATATATATAACTATTAAAATTAATTGATAAATATAACTAAATAATTTAAACATCAACTATTTTGTATATATAATATAATATTTTTTAATTATGAATATATTCAAAATTCAAATATAATATATTTTAATATCTTCTTTATTTTTATTTCAGATATAAATGTTTATGTTTATATTATAATAAATTTTTAAAATTATATTAAATTAATTTATTTCGTAAGAATTTGTTTTTACGATTGCATTTTAGCGGGTTGTTACATCATATTGCAAAATATTTAAACTATTATAAGAGAGGGTTGAAAAATAAATTAGTCAATTTCGAATTCTAAAAATGAACTTTGCACGAGTTTAAAACTTATAATAAAATATCTAAATTATTCAATATTAAAACTTATAATGCAAAATCGCTATTTCAATCTCTTTATCTTTATGATACACCTCTTCTCAAATAACACACAAATTTTTTTTAAACCTAAATTATTAATTTATTTTTATAATGCGGATTAAACAATTATAAACAAAATTAGATTGCATAATTAAAAAATTTAATTACTAATAACAAAATAAATATAATTTAAATCTGTAAAGAAAAGTAAATCCGCGCTTTCTAAGCGCGGGTAAAAATCTAGTTAATTATTACAATTATTTTAACGTGTTTGACGGTTTTAGAAGCTAAGTCAAATTATCATTAGTGCATCTCCAACCCACCTCTATATTTGTCTCTAAACTCTATTTTAGAGGCAAATCTATTTCAACCCACATCTATTTTCACCTCTAAAATATAGATCTCTATTTTTTCCTCTATATATAGAGGAACTCTATTTTTTCCTCTATAATAGAGGTGAAATTTTTAATTTACAAATCAGTCCATTAACTTTTAATACTTTTATTTATGACCAAAATAATTGAATATTAATATTTTAATAACTAAAAATATAAAATTAATAAATTATAAATTACAATATTTTAATAACTAATATATAATTTAAATAATATTATACTTTTATAATTGTAAAAATAAAATAAATGGGCTAAATTGTAACTTTTATAAATAAAAAATATTATTAGTAAAATAAAAAAGAATATTAGAAGAGGAAAATATAGAGGAATATATTGGAGCAAAACCCACCTCTATTATAGAGTTTCTCTATTTTAAAGGTAAAAATAGAGGAATACATTGGAGATAGTCTTACGATTCGAAGGGAACATATTTTCTGGATTTACAAGAAACGGAAAGGAATATTTTCTATTTTTAACTCAACTATATAATATATAGGTTGATCTCATCATGTGGTTAATCAGCCAACTGTTGCGCAATTAATATTCTACATGTGATTTAATCTAAGATAAACTATATATTATGAAACAATGAATAGTTACTATATTTGCCTTAAATTAATTTAATTAGCTTTTTCACGAGGAATGCCCAAAAAGAGGAAAGACGATTGATTCATCTTCTCCCCCTTCCCATCTGATTCCTTCGCTTCTGTAAACAATGTCGTGAAAGCTCGATCCTTTCGTTTTGGGTCTGCTTTTCTCGATTCGGAGGAAGAAGAAGAGATTTTGTCTCTCGAAATGGCTCGCGATCGGCGGGAAGGTCTAGAGATCAAGGTGGTAGATCCACCGACAAACAATGTATCCATACAAACTTCTCCGACGACTCGTCAGCCGAGGCAACGCACTTCTTTTGCGGAGTTTCGGCCTTTCAAGCTGTGGTTTCCATGGCTTGTGCCAGCTATCGTCGTGGCTAACATTACTCTCTTCGCCATTTCGATGTTCATCAACAATTGCCCTAAGAACTCGGCTAATTGCTCAGCTAGGTTTCTCGGGAGATTCTCGTTTCAGCCCATGAAAGAGAATCCTCTTCTGGGTCCTTCTTCTACTACGTGGGTAACCTCAAAGATTTTAACTTTTGACATCATTGAGAAACAAATCTTCTGAGATTCGTGTTTTATGAAAATGTATTTGGAATTGGAGAGTGGGTACTTACTTAGTGGTGTTAATCTTTTCGGTTTTGATGTTAAAAGCGTTACTAATTATGTGTTCTCTTCTTCCATACCAGATTGGAGAAGATGGGGGCTTTAGATGTATCAATGGTGGTTCATGAGCACCAGGTGTGGCGCTTGTTCACTTGTATATGGCTACATGCCGGGGTGTTTCACGTCCTTGCCAACATGTTGAGCCTTATCTTCATCGGCATTCGACTCGAGCAAGAATTTGGATTTGGTATGAGAGGATAAATCTGTTACTCTCAACTTCGGTTTTTTCTCTTTCGTGATGGAAGTCTCATCCGCTTTATATTGTTGTTTCCTCGACAGTGCGCATTGGATTGCTCTATATGATATCTGGATTTGGTGGGAGTTTGTTGTCTTCTCTCTTTAACCGGGATGGTATATCCGTTGGTGCCTCTGGTGCATTATTTGGTTTGCTTGGTGCCATGCTTTCAGAGCTTCTCACTAACTGGACTATTTACGCAAACAAGGTGAAAAGAAGAACAAAACTTTTAATGTCTCCCATCTCTATGAATGATGTTTTCTAAAAGATTCATTCCATTTGCAGTTTGCAGCTCTTTTGACTCTCATCTTCATCATAGCTATTAATCTAGCAGTAGGTATTCTTCCACATGTAGACAACTTTGCACATCTTGGAGGATTCACATCTGGGTTTCTTCTAGGCTTTGTTTTCTTGATCCGTCCTCAGTATGGATACTTCAACCAGAGGAACAATCCTCGTGGCTATGCTGCACCGTCTGCTAAATCCAAACACAAGCCATACCAATACGTTCTCTGGATCACTTCTTTACTGCTTTTGATAGCAGGGTATGCTTCTTTTACTCCACCATGAATCGATTACAAAAACTGAAACACAGAGTTTAATGCAAGTTTATGAAATATGGTGTTAGATATACCGTTGGGCTTGTGGTGCTTCTTCGAGGGACAGATTTGAACAAGCATTGTTCATGGTGCCATTATCTCAGCTGTATGCCTACGTCGCTATGGAACTGTAAATCACGAAATGTGTATTGTGAGGTAAAAACTGTTCATAATTTTGTACTCTTTTAAGTTTATAAAGCTAAGAATGGTTGTTGAATTGGTGGTTTGGTGCAGTCGAGCCAAATAGGGAAGCAGATGAACATGACCTGTATCGCAAACGGGAGAACAGAGATGTATAAGCTTGGTAACGAGAACCCGTCACAGATTCAGCAGTTGTGTTCCCAATTATGCAGCTGATACCACTAAACATCTAATTTCTATATTCTTTGTAGAAAGTAGGGAATATCTTGGAAAGGGAGAAAGATTGTTCACTTAATTTGATTTCATCATGCACTTGTTGATCATTTGTTTTATTGCATATGTAAGACCTTATTCAGATTCTTAGAATCAAGCTGAGGACAAACGACAACTCTGTTGTGGTGCAGACCAATGAACTCCCTCATTAACTTTTGAAACAAACGTCGTTCATCTTTTAAGAAAACAGTAATCCAAATTTTACTATATCCGATGGACTCGAAACAATACAATTTTGTTTTACCACTTTGATAAGTGTCTTCAATACAGAGAAACTAATAAAGAGAAAATGAAGCAGACTGCTAATGGCATCTGAGCTGGACAAGAAGTAGAGAAAAGTAAAGACTCCATATGGGACCAAAGGTTTGCCGTTGAAGGCTGAGAGCTGAGTATAGGTAGAACGTCTACTGTAGAAGACTCGATTGTTTACTTCCATCTTAGGCGAATTATGAACTGTTTGACATGAGATGGTGATCCCTATTGTATGTTGTTAAGATATGCTAAGATCTAGTCGTTAGTATCTCATCTAGTTGTTAGAGTCTTGTTGCATATCTTATCTCTTGTTAATATTGTTAGTAGTATTACGATCTCGTGATCTTGTGATCTTGCGGATCATGTATAGATTCTTGTAACTCAGTATATATAAACAGGCGATTGCCAATGGAATACATAAGAAAACATTTTCATAAACTCTGTTTTCTGACATGGTATCAGAGCGATAAATACAAAACATCGCGTTTGATCTCCTGTTTTTCTTAAAAGAAATTTTCTAAATCTGTGTTTCTCTCTTTTCTTGATACTTTGATCATGTCAAACAACGACGATATGTCAAGTTCTGATGAGAAGAATGCTAGCACAACAAAAATAGGCGTTGAAACTCGACGTCGTACCATTTCACCGTACGATCTCAGCTCGAGTGACAACCCTGGTAACTTGATCTCTCAACCCTTGTTGCGCGGAAGCAACTATGACGAATGGTCGGTCAATTTGAGATTGGCGCTATCTGCAAGGAAGAAGTTCGGCTTTGTGGACGGGTCGATCCCAAAACCAAGTGAAGATTCGGGAGATCTGGAAGATTGGTGGACCAACAACGCGTTGGTGGTGTCATGGATCAAACTGACAATTGATCCGACGTTGAGATCCTCTATCTCACATCGTGATGTGGCGTATGATCTCCGAGAGCATATCAAAAAGCGCTTCTCTGTGAAGAACGGTCAGCGTATACAACGGCTGAAGGCTGAGCCTGCGGTGTGTAAGCAACGAGGTCTCGCGATAGAGGCTTACTATGGAAAATTGATGCGAGTGTGGACAACGCTCGATGACTATCGACAGACGACGAATTGCGGTTGTCCTGTTGGTGATGATATCGAAAAAGAAAGAGCAGAGGACAAGCTGCACCAATTTCTCATGGATTTGGATGAGAGTGTGTTTGGGGCTGTGAAGTCATCTCTGTTGTCACGTGAGCCTTTACCTTCTCTAGATGAGGCGTACAACGTACTTGTTCAGGATGAGGAGTCCAAAGGGATCGTTGCAAGTGGTGAAGCTCAAGTCGAAGGTGTGAGTTTTGCTGTGCAAGCAGCAGGGTCCAAAGGTCGACAGATTGGTGGAGTTGACAAAAGCATGACGTGCACTGGATGTGGAAGGACTGGACATTCTGCCGATCAGTGTTTCAGGATGATTGGTTATCCTCAGTGGTGGGGAGATAGACCAAGAGGCCGAGGAGTGGTGCGAGAACAAGGAAGTGCTGCCTCTGGAAGTAGATCTTTTTCTGTTTCGCGTAACAAAGGAAACAGTGGAGGAGCAGGAAAAGGGCATTCTGTGAATGTTGTACTCTCGGAAGCAGATAAGGTTGGGTTCAGTGGCTTGAACGTTGATCAGTGGAACACACTGATGCAAATGCTTGGAGAAAGAAAGCAAGATCAGACGCTGTCAGGTAATTCTTATCTTGAATCTTGGATAATTGATATAGGAGCCTCCAATCATATGACTGGAAGCTTAGATTACTTGACTGAGACACATGAAATGTATCCGATGTCTATTAAATTATCTGATGGAAGATTTACAGTAGCTACTCGACAAGGCACAATGAAACTTGGATCGAGACTTAGGATTCAGAATGTGTTTTTTGTCGATGGTTTGAAATGTCATTTGATCTCAGTATCGCAGCTTCCTCGGGAAATGGTTGCATTTTTCAAATCTCTGACAAGATTTGTGTGATTCAGGACCACATCATGCGGATGCTGACTGGAGCGGCTGAGCAGAAAGATGGACTGTATTTCTTTAGAGGTTTGGAGACAGTAGCAGCTATGCGGCAAGTGGAAGAGTCATCTGGGAGCTTGTGGCATAGAAGGCTTGGTCACCCGTATTCTAAAGCAGTTGAATTTTTAAGTGTTTCTGATGGTGTTTCTTTGATAATAAGGCATGTGATGTGTGTTACCGTGCCAAGCAGACTAGATTTTCGTTTCCTTTAAGCAGTAATAAAACAATCAGTGTTTTTCAACTTGTGCATTGCGATTTGTGGGGTCCTTATCGTACTCCATCCTTGTGTGGTTCTAAGTAATTTCTTACTATACTAGACCATTACTCGCGTGCGGTGTGGCTGTATTTGCTTCCGACAAAACAAGAAGCACCAGCCTCTCTGCGAAAATTTGTTCAGTTGATTGAACGACAGTTTGATAAGAAAGTCAAGACCATACGTAGTGATAATGGCTCAGAATTCCTCTGTTTGAAATCTTTCTTTGCTGAAAAAGGAATCATACATGAGAATTCCTGCGTTGGAACGCCTCAGAAAAACGGTCGAGTAGAACGAAAACATCGTCACATTCTGAATGTGGCGCGAGCTCTGAGATTTCAGGCAAATTTACCGGTGGATTTCTGGGGGTATTGTGCGATGACTGCAAGATATCTGATTAATAGAACACCAACGAAGATTCTGAATGGGAAGACACCTTTTGAGATACTTTATGGTCGACCACCACCGTTAGAACACATTCGTGTGTTTGGTTGCGTATGTTATGTACATAACCAGCATCATCACGGTGACAAGTTTGCCACAAGAAGTACGAAGAGCATCTTTTTGGGTTATCCTTTTGGCCAAAAAGGGTGGAGGGTTTACGATATTGAAACAGGGAAGATATTTGTTTCACAGAATGTTCTGTTTTGTGAATCTGAATTTTATTATTCCACTTCTCTACCTGAGACTGAAGCTAGTGTTTCTCCTGATCTTCCGAACTTGTTTGAAGAAGATTCCGACGAAGAGGAGGACGTACCGGTGGCGCCGTTATCAAATCTAGTCGACACTGTGTTACCCACTGTCGAGATTGCACATGAACAAGAAGTTGCAGAGGTGAGTACGACTGAAACATATGCGGGTTGTACATCAGAGTCTACTGCAGTGTCAAGCTCAGAACATGTGGTATGTGACAGTGAAGAAGTGGTTCCAGCAGTAATTGAGGAGCTTGGACGTGGACGTCGTGAAAAGACAAGATCTACCCGTCTTGCGGATTATGTAACAAACACCATTCATGTTACAAACGATGTCTCTTCTACAACCACATATCCGATTGGAGAGTTCATCAACTGTGATAGATTTTCAGCTTCTCATACTGCATATTTGTTAGCAATTTCCTCTGTGGAAGAACCACGTCAATATTCACAGGCAGTTCGTGATCCACAATGGTGTTCAGCAATGCGCAATGAGATTGAGGCTTTGGTTGAGAATGAGACTTGGACAATCGAAGATTTACCTCCTGGCAAGAAAGCTTTAGGAAGTATGTGGGTTTATAAAGTGAAGTATAAATCTGATGGACCGCTTGAGCGTTATAAGGCTCGACTTGTGGTACTTGGGAACAAGCAAATCGCAGGGTCTGATTATGCAGAAACTTTTGCACCTGTCGCAAAGATGACGACGATACGTTGTTTTTTTCAAGTTTCAGTTGCTTTGGATTGGGAGGTACATCAGATGGATGTCCGCAACGCCTTCATTCATGGTGATCTCACTGAGGAGGTTTATATGCGCTTACCTCCGGGGTTTCATGCTAATGGAAAGTCGAAAGTATGTCGTTTGCGGAAATCCTTGTACGGACTTAAGCAAGCGCCTCGGTGCTGGTTTGCTAAGTTATCCTCTGCTTTACTGGTATATGGTTTTGTGTAGTCAATATCGGATTACTCTTTGTTTACCATGAACAAGAATGGCGTCCAACTGCATGTGTTGGTCTATGTAGACGACATGATTATTACCGGCAACTCAGCTTCTGTGATTCAGAGATTTAAAGAATATTTGAGTTCCTGTTTTCATATGAAAGATCTTGGGATACTCAAGTATTTTTTAGGAATTGAGGTTGCTAGAAGTGCGTCAGGTATATATCTCTGCCAAAGGAAATATACTCTCGACATTATCTCAGAAATGGGCTTGTTAGGTGCGAAACCAGCTCCAGCGCCTATGGATCAGAATCACAAGCTGGCGTTGTCAGAAGGTGTTGTCATGGCTGATCCGAAGAGGTATAGAAGGTTAGTTGGGAGACTTATTTCTATTGGAGTAACTAGACCGGAGCTTTCTTACTCAGTTCATATTCTGTCCCAATTCATGAAGAATCCACGATCAGATCATTGGGATGCTGCCTTGCGTGTCGTACGTTATTTGAAAGGGACAATGAATTCTTCTTGGTGTTGGTTCACCTCTTACTTTGACAGCTTGGTGCGATGCTGATTGGGCAGGTTGTCCAGTTGCTCGTCGATCACTTACGGGTTATTTCATACAGTTTGGCAACTCTCCTATTTCGTGGAAAACGAAAAAGCAGGACACGGTGTCCTTGTCCTCTGCGGAGTCGGAGTATCGTGCAATGTGTTTCGCAGTTCGGGAAGTAGTATGGCTTAAGGCATTGCTTCGTTCGTTTGGGATAGATCATACAACATCTATTCCTTTACATTGTGATAATCAGTCTGCGATTTACATAAGTGCTAATCCGGTTTTTCATGAACGGACAAAGCACAATGAGACTGATTGTCATTATGTGCGTGATCATGTACTTGACGGGACAGTTACTACGACTCATGTCCCTACTCGATTTCAGCTCGCCGACATCATGACAAAGGCACTTGGCAAGCGGGAATTTGATGGTTTCATTGTCAAGTTGGGCGTTACGAATCTCCACGCTCCGATTTGAGGGTGGTGTTAAGATATGCTAAGATCTAGTCGTTAGTATCTCATCTAGTTGTTAGAGTCTTGTTGCATATCTTATCTCTTGTTAATATTGTTAGTAGTGTTACGATCTCGTGATCTTGTGATCTTGCGGATCATGTATAGATTCTTGTAACTCAGTATATATAAACAGGCGATTGCCAATGGAATACATAAGAAAACATTTTCATAAACTCTGTTTTCTGACATATGTAATCGTTGTTTTCTATCAATAAAGTGTTCTTTATTTTCATACTCCGTAGCTACACCAATTTATAACTTTCGTCTCTACATTGCAATTCATTTACTTAGGGGGGTGTATTGAACTAAACATTTGGAGTGATTTGAATTTAATTAAGATTTTAGATGATTTTGATAGTTTTTGGTGATTTTAAGGAAGTTGTTGTGATTTTATATTAAAATACCCTACAATACCACTTAAAACCATGAGATTTGGATCTTTTTATTTTTAACTAAGAAAGTCATCTAAAATCTTCTAAAATCCTCTGCAGTCGTTAAAATCCCAGTACTTTAAAAAATTCAATAACAGTGGATTTGATATGATTTTAACAAATTGTTGTTTGAATAACAGAGGATTTTAAGTAATTTTAAGTGATTTTAGATAAATCTCATGTTCAATAACACTGGATTTGAGAAAGCATTTTAAAATACTTAGTTGAATAACAGTGAATTTTAAGAAAACCTCCAAATCACTCCAAATGTTTAGTTCAATACACCCCCCTTAATACAACTCTTCCTCTCTATCTTCTGGTTCAACAAAATTACACGGTTTACATTTTAAAAACTCCAAACCGTGTCCTTAACCCGTGGTTTTTGAACTTGGCCCAATAATCATAAATTCTAAACCGATATAATCAAAGATTATAAAACATTCATGCGACAATAGGAAGTGTATGTTTGCTTTTTATATGGATGTTGCATCTAGATTCCTGCATTTAGATGCAGCTTTCAAATGCATCATCTAGATGTTTTCGTTTTCTTAAACTAGTTTTACATCTAAAAAATGTGTTTAGACCCCTAAAAACATAAGCCAGACACTAAACTTTTTTTAACATTAGGACACTGAACTTACAACTCCATTTGATTATCTATTTTTTTTTTTTTTTTGTGACAACCTCATCTTCCCTTCTCGAGCCAATCACTATATATTGAGCCTTCAAACCCGAGTACCTTCCCGACCTCAGTCATCACTCTCGAGAAGCTTTTTTCATTTCCAGCTGAAATTTCTGTTCTTTTCAGTGTATGATTGGACGTGGATTGTGATTGTAAATTAATTGTTGTAGAATTTAGTCAGTACATCTTCCTCTTATAGCTGTAAGTTAATTTGCGGTAAGAAAACCATACAGCTTCTAAAACCTCTGAATAGTTGCTTAGGAAAAAAATGTTAAAAGTCGAAAGTATTATATAGAACCCACTAAAATATTTAAAATTGACTTAGAAAAAAATGCTGTCAAAATGTTGTAAAAAATATACGAAATTTTTACAACCCAACCAATCATACATACACTTAACTTTTTTTTTGTCAACATACATACACTTAACTGAGTGGTTTTGTTTTTCCATGCATGTGAAATTGGGGTTAAAACATTTACTATCGAAGTTAGGGCAGGACTTGGCTCCAGGAGGGATGTTTTAATTATGTTCGTGTTTACTGAGAGCGAGTGCAAGTTATCTTCTAGCCCGATCACATGTTTCAGTTCTCTCTTTGAACCACTAATCAATAGTATATTGATTGAATACTGACTCTATGATATTTATCTTTTTGTTTTGTTTAAAGAAATTATCATATCATAGTGGGACGTAAAAGGTTGATATTATTAGTTAAAAGTTTTTTTTGAGCAAAGTTAGTTAAAGTTTATAATCATATTTTAAGTGTCTTGCTTACATGCATGGTTAGTGCGAATATGATAATCCCACCACTATCTCACTTTTCCAAACAATAGATTAGGAGTTAACAACCAAGATATAATAGTGAGTAAAATATTATTTTAGTTTTTCTTTAATATATAAAGGATCACAGACTAGATTTGAGTTTATCATCTTGAGTCTTCCGTGTAATATCATGGGAATTTTTTTTCTTTGGAAAGTGTTGACAAGAACATTTTCATCATAACAAACTATGAATATGTAAATCGAAAAAATTTGAAGACAAAACAAGAAAAGATTTTTTTAGCTTTGTGGATGATAATGAAATACTAATAAACCAACCTCCGATTAAAAACCAAATATATGCAAAATATTTATTTAAGTCTTCCTTCAAAAAAGAAAATTAACATTGTAAATAAGACTAGAGTTTGCTTTTTTTTTTTTGGTCAACAAAATACAAATTAGAATTTATGACTATCTGAGATGAGTATTTTGTGCTAATTTATCTGCCATTAAATTTTATGTATGAGATACGTGATTGAATTTAAATGCTGTAAAGTATTTCTTTCAAACTTCTCTAGGTGAATCGAAAAGGTTGACTATTTTTCTGGTTTTAACACTATTTTAACCAATTTTAAATAGTCCGTTGGAAATGTAAAAAATAGTGGAAGCCTCTTTAATTCAACTTCAAAAGTTAATTTAATGCTAGTTGGATTCAATTCCTAGAAGATAGTATGATTTATGCAGATTAATAAAAATAAATTTATAGAAATATCTCCAACGTGATGAAAGTACATATATTTATCATAGTGTAATCATTAGGTCTGGGCATTTTTACTTGGATCCGAGGATTTGATCCGGAATTGACCAGAAAAAATTGGATCTGGTCGGGTTCAAATTTAGGTATATTAATTTGTTGGGTCTAGCACTTGAAGATTTACAAGTACATATTCGAATCCGGGTATTATATGTGGGTCTTTCAGGTACACGTATAAACATGTATAAATATATCTATATATATATATATATATATATATATATTGTATATATTAATAACCTGTTCTAAATCTGTTCCAGACTTGTTTTAAATTTGTTCCGAACCTGTATCCGAATCTCTTCAAACATGTTCGAATCTGTATACGAACCTGGTCCGATTAGTATCCGAATAAAAACGGATATTGGCAAAAGTCCTAAAACCCGACCTAGCCAGGACCCGACAGTGCTCGACCTGAACCGATCCAAAAATAGCAGATCCTTAAATGGATCTTTTATTTCTTCTATCCAGATCCGATCGAACCCCGATCTGAACTCGACCCGAAGATCCAAATGCCTAGACCTAATGATCATCGATGTTCTAAAATATGCTTTATACGGCTATATATAGTGCATATACATTGTACGGTGCAGAACTATACCATGTTATATATATATTAAAAATACGTTCAAATTATACAATCGATTTTGTGGTGTATATAATTTATTCAACCGTATATACCGTTTATACATGTATATACAATATTTATAGTTTATAAAGTAAAAAATTATAATTTTAACTAAAAATTTATAATATCATTTATTAATTGAATTATATTTTTGTTTTTACAATTTTGATTGGAAAACTTTGCTCTTTCTTATTCTTTGTAATTTTATCTTTTTCCACCATTTTATATTTTTCTTTTAAAAATAATAAAATCTGGTAGTTCCAAATTATCCATTTTATTAGATAATAATGATTATCTATCTAAGAATAATTTAATATTATTATTATAAATATCTTGACTAAAATGACTTGCTAATGTCGATTTGTTTCTTATATATAAACATAGTTCTTTTATATTAGAATATACACTCGATCTAAGAAATTAAAAAATATAATTTCAAAACACCTCTTTCTCGTCTCTTTTTTTACCAAAGTAATAATATAGTACATATATAAACACATATATCATAATAATATATACACAAAATGTTATCAGATCGTCTCGATCCGTTTATATACCTAAAATGTGAGATTTAAATATGATCAATTTATTTTATGAAAATGTCATATCTTTTATATTTATTTTTATTTTCGGAAAGATATACATTGTCTTCTCCGAACTGATCGTTATGGTAGATTATGCCTCCATAATCATGATCACATAGTATACTATATCTCCTCAAATCATATTTTTAAAGTGGTAGGTTAAGCCTCATCCTTAATCAAAATTATCGTTATGGTAAGCTATGCCTCCAAGATCATAATCACATGGCAGACTATGTCTCCTCCGATCATATTTATGGAGTGGTAGGTCAAGCCTCCTCCTTAAGCAAAATTATAGAGTGGTAGGTTAAACCTCCTCTTTAATAAATTTTATGGAGTGAGAAGTTATACCTCGTCCTTGAATTTATGGTAGGGACTTATCTCCTCAATTATTTAATCTAGATTTTTAATTACATTTAAATTCCGCATTTATATTTATACTTTTACATAACTGCATTTCAATTCACCATATTTCTTTAAAATAAAATTAAATTTAATAAAAATTTAATCATATAGAGATAATGTCGAACTTGAAAAAGCTCAAGATCATTGTCCTTGATATTGTTGGCAAAAAATTATATGACATGAGCAACAGATGCAAAACGGCGTCTGGGATCAAATGGTCTTCTCGAAACCATTGATCCGTCGAAAATGATGTCTGATGAGACTAAGGTAAGGCCATGGTGTTTTTATGCAACCACATCCATGATAATTTGAAATGAATACATCACGAAGGAGGATCCATCGTATCTCTAGCAATCACTTAAAGATAAGTTTGATCGTCAAAAATATGTGATCTTACCAAAAGTCAGATATGATTGGTTGCATATCTGATTCACGGATTACAAAAAATATTGAAGAATATAATTCCATATCGTTCGTAATTACTGCCAAGATGATATTATGTGGAGCACAAATAAATGATTATGATATGATTGCGAAAACACTCTCCACATTCTATTATGGAAATGTAATCTGGCAGCAACAGTACTGGGCAAAAGGTTACACCCATTACTCGGAGTTGATGCAAGTCCTTCTTGTAGAAGAACAAAATAATGAACTTATGATGTTAAACCATCTGACTTTTCCAGCTGGATCAATGATAGTTCTAGTTTTATCCCTATTCTACTGCAAGTGCACAGTTAATGCAATCGTAGTATATAAGGTATCGAATCCCACAAGGACTCTCAGTCACACAATAGATTATTAGTAGTTCAGATTTAATTTAGCGAAGCAGGTATGGAAACAGTAAACGAAATAGCAAAGCAAATCAAGTGAGTTTGTAAACAAGGGGGCGAAGCGTTAGGTTTCAGGAGTTCTCAGGAAATCAGAAACGCAAGCAATCAATCTATCTAGATCTAATCAATAACTGTTCTAGAACTCAAACACGGATATAGAATTAACCAAATTCCTTTGCGATAATTCTCTAAGTCTAAGTGCATCAAACCAAACTTTCGTTTGTGAGAACTAACAGATTAAACCAGCCTTAATTCCAAGTTTGATATGTTCACAATTATCCTAAACCAAACTTCCGTTTGCGAGAAGTTTAATTGCTTATCTAGGTTCTTTCTAGTTAAATTAACCAACTTCCGCTGCATTAATCAACCTAACATCATAATTCTGATTAGCTACTTCAGATTAAGCATTAAGAACAACTTAGATAAAGAACTAGCAGATATGAATCCCTATAGATTAATTAAACTATAATTCTCTGAAATCCCTAATGAGAATCCTTCAACCTAACAGGTAAACTACTCAGACATATTCATCGAGACAGAAGATATCATAAGTAGAAAACCAAATATCATAAAACAGAATAATCAACAGGGGTTCGAAATCAAGTCTCTTTCGAGAACAAGATCAGCCCCTAAGGCTCTCTCTGAGTAAAACTTAACGTAAGAAAAGCTTGTAAAAGCGTAGCCTAAACAATGGCTTAAAAACTCTATTTATAACCTAAAACACGAATTGGGGCTTCTTTGTAAATATCAGGAACTTCTAGGCGAAACTGCAATTTCATTATTCTTCATTAAACCGTCGTTTGGCCCATCTCGCATGTGCAACGATCGATGCCACAAGTGTGTCGATCGTTGCGGCTCTGAAATATTGACAGTGAAGTCTATCTCTCGGCCAAATACTCTAATTAGCTCCAGAAAGTGCCATAATCACCAAATATGCTCCAAATGTGCTTGTACCTAATAAACACCTGAAAAGACTCTAAAACATAGTAAAAGACTCGATAAATGACACATATACCATGGTTAAAAACCCTAAAATCCATTGTATATCAACTCCCCCACACTTAGCTCTTGCTTGTCCTCAAGCAAAACAAAGAACTAAATGTAGTTAAGAGGTTTGAAAACTTTCAGAAACTCTTTTCGTCATAGAAGCAACAACACTCAGATTCCCCTTAGTAAACCACTGCAAGAATCAATCACAGGATATCAAGACCAACATATACTTCCCCCACACTTAGCAACTGTTCTAAGTAAACTCCACAATCACATTCAAGCATTCAAATTCTCCCTACTGACTTCTGCAAGTATTTAAGTGCGGTCTCACCTAAGGAGTATCGATCAAAGGGCACATAGATTCTTACCTTATCAGCTCTAGACTACCATACTATCTTTCTCTAGTCCCTTTCTTCTCTTTCCCTTCTTTAACAACTGATTTTTCCCACATTGGATATCATTTTTTTTTTTATCAGTGTTCTTCCCGTTATGGGGTGTACTTTGGACACATACCATGGATCGCATAAGAGATAATAGTGTTTGCTACTATTCCCATGACCACTTCGGAGTTACTAACTCATCCTCAATGTATTATCTTTTTTTTTTTACTTTATAGAAGGGGAGAAGGGAACTAAATAGGATAAGTTTATAGGCTGTGTCAGAACTAACAAGGGAATCCGACACAAAGTATACCAAGCCCTTAGGTGAGAAATCTAAGTCAGTATTAAGGTTTGAAGTCAGTAAAAGGATCCTCTGATACCTGAAGTGATGTGGGTGTTCCCAGTAGGTTGATCCGTGTCTGGGTTTTCAAATAGTCAGAGATAGATTCTGCAATCTTCATCCCAATGGTTACTTAAGTTCCTGCAAGTGCTGCTAAACTTCTCAAAAATTCACTGTTTCTTACTTAAACAATTTTGACTCAATAAAACAAAAATTTTAAAAAAATGGACTGACTCTTAAGAAAACAGGAAGATAAATGTCAGTAGCACCTCCCCCACACTTAAGACACACTGTCCCTAGTAGTGTCAAGCGAAGGATCGGTAAAATAAATAAAAATTGTTAATGGATGTGTTGATTTCTGTCGTATTTTACCTCTGTCGTTCAAGCACCGATCGTTGCACATAGTGCATCGATAGTTGCTAGGCGATTTTTCGTTGAGTGTCGATCGTTGCTTATAGCAGCAACGATCGTTGCAATGCGTGCATCAGATCAGTCAGCAAATTAGCAGGTTAGTCCGTTGGAATCTATCAAATTTCGAATCCTGCAAGCTGGAAACACTGAAAACAGAGTAAAATCGAAGCAAATAGCGTAGCATATCAAACATATCATCCAAAAACAACAACATCCTAAAAATCAAAAGGAAAAAGTGCAAAGAAAAATAAGAAAAGGATAAAAAGTACAGAACTGAATGTCTGAAAATGGAGATCAATCTCACTCGCTCTCATCATCTATCCCACCATACTGCTCATCGTCATTGGCTGCCTCAGCTATGCGATCAGTACCACTCGAGGAACTAGGAGTCGGGGATCGTCGTCTGCGTCGAGAAGGTCCTGGAACGGGCTGGTGAACCTGTGGCTGTCTCCTGCAAGTGCAGCTGCGCAGGAAACCCCAAATGGTCTGAAACATACCCTCCTGACGCTCTCTCCAATCACCCTCAGACATCTCACGCACAGGCATAGACGGGGCTGGATATGGACCGATGTCTTGTGTAGCAGAGGCAGCAGCAGGTGCAGAGGAAGATGACGCTCTCGTAGAAGGCTCTCCTAGCGGATGAGCCATAGTAGGCACTGCGCGTCGAGCTCTGGCAGGAGGACGGAAACTCAAAGCATCAATGGTATCAATCTGAGTCAACCTAGCAGCAGGAAGATCAATGCCATACTGTGTATCCTCAGGGTCGAAGTAAACCCACACTCGCCCCTCCTTCAGCCACGTAGCACTCTGCAAGTGACTGAGATCCAGGAACTCTCTCTCAGTAACGCACTCTGTATCCCCCATAGGTATCCTGCAGTGTATGAAAATAGGAGTAAGAAGACTCCCTACTGTCTCCTTGCGAACGCCGTCATAAGGCTTCTTCTGCAGCTCGCAAAGATGATGGGCAAATAAAGCTCCCAGGTTGACTTTCCTAGCTGGGTCTCTCACATCGGTACCCCTGAACTGCTCCCTCAGTCCTCTGAATAGAATCTCCAACTCATTCTTACGCATCTTGTTGGCCTCATGCTTGCACAGTAGAGTGCGTCCCTAGATACGCAAGACATACCTGAGAGCCGGATGTCTAACCTGAATCACCGGTGTAGTCCGTGAGTGATACCGTCCACCACCAACGAACTCCCAGAACTGCGCAGCCTCTGCTGGTTCCCATGGAAGGGACATATCAGTGCGTGGCTGCTCAGTGCTAAACCCATAGATCCTACAGATATCGAGAAGGGGTACTCGATACCTGGCGCCAAGGCACATGAAAGTAAAAGTGCCTCCTTGAGCATTCCGGCTGTCCGGGTTCGGGTATACAACCCTGCATGTGGCAAGCAACTGTCTCACCAGCTCTGGGTATAGATCGTAAGGCTGCATCGGCATTGTCCCCAGACCAATGCCTCTGCACAGATCCATAACCTGCCTGTCTATGCCGAGACCATGACAGGTCGAGTAATCAGCAAACTTGGTTGGCGATAGCTCCATGCCACACCAACCGTTATACAACAGTGTGTCGTACTCGTCCCAGTACTCGTGTAGCGGCCTCTCTGTGAAATCAGTCGTAGTGAGCAGCTTCTTGATAGCCTTGCCCCAGTCGCGATCAGTCCGAATCCGAGCCTTATCTGCTCTTGGCCATGGTGGCCCAATGGTCGCATGAACCAACTGATATGGCTCTGGAGGATCAGAATCTCTGTGCAGCCATTCCGGTGGTGGAATGTACTGTCGTGAGGCGCTTGCGGCTGTTGCTCTGCGCTTGCGGGGTTGATTCTGAGTTGCCATCTGCAAAACAAAAATTTAAGCAAATTAGTCACGGCAGACTCTCTGTGAAATCGTCGAGCAACGACCGTTGCACTAAGGCAGCGATCGTTGCAAAGCGATTTCGTATAATCGAACATTTCCCCAGAATCGCAGAGCAACGACCGTTGCACAAGTGCAATGATCGGTGCAAGGCGATTCTGGCCGCAATCAACAGTCAACAAAATCGTTCTAAAATCGTGTAATCAACCGCAAAATCGATAACAATCCATCACTAAACAACCTAAAGCATAATCATTTTAACATGCATTCATCAATTTTGAACCAAAATTCCCAATTTCTAAAACCCTAAAAGTGAAATCCGAAAATCATCAAATAGTAGTACATTACCTTGATTCCGTGAGATATGTGTTGGATAAATAGATTGGGGGTGTAAAAATAAGTGAAATAGTGCTTTGAATCAAAGAAATCGATGAAGAAATGATGATTTTAGGTGGATGCTCTCGGTGTTATCGGCGGTGAGAAAATGGAGAAGAAAGAGAAGAAAAAGGGTTTAAGGTAACTTACCTTGGTCGTGGGTGCAACGATCGTTGCGTAGCAGCAACGATCGATGCTGGTTGAACCAGCTCGATTCTGGTTTAGCGCGACATACCTTAATTTTCGATTTAAACCAATTGCAACGACCGTTGCACATGTGGGCAACGATCGTCACACATCTCCGGGCTTTGTGCTCTGTATCTAAAAACTAGCAAAAACAAATAAAAACGTGAAATCCTAAGAAAAACACCAAAAATGAAAAGGAAAAACAAATAAACCTAACAGTGGGTTGCCTCCCACTCAGCGCTTGTTTTAAGTCATTAGCTTGACTTTTTGGAAAGAGGTCAGACTGATGGAGGTTTCAACAGAGACTTTGAGTGTCTCTGTGAATGCCTTATCATCCATGGTGGTGTGTAAGCAGTAGCAGCATGATGTCGTCCAAGGAACGTAGGAAGGAATGTAGGGTGGGATCGACACTCGGGTGGTTTAAAGCTTTTTCCTGCATTCAAAACAGTCGAGTCAGGAGGTTTAAACTTAGAGGGTTTATGTTTTACCTTTGGTAGAGATTTGATGTTCGGAGCCTTCTGCTTATGAGTAGCTTTAGGCCTTGAAGATGTTAGAGTAGACTCCTGTGGAACCACCATCTTCTTGTCAACCACTACTGTGCACTGAACAACATCTTTAGACCTTACAGGGGTTTTGGGGAATGGTATTGGAGGTTTTTAGATTCTTTCCTTAGTAACTCCACGAGGTATAAGTGAAACTGGTCCTTTACGGGGTGCAACGATCGGTGCATGTGGTGCAACGATCGACACGGATGTCTTAGCTCGAGTTTCAACTACAGCCTCGGGTCCATCAGCTTCCTGGTCTAATTCAGCAATCTCAAACTCAAATTTCTCCTCTTTACTTAGTCCAGTATCAGTCTGAACTATCCAGGCCAAGACATCCATGTCAATTTCTGTTGAGTCAGGTCCGTTGAAGCTCTCAAACTCAGGGTATTCAATATCAGACTCCTCTCTGTTTTCCACAAATTCCATAGCCTTAACTGCTAGATATGGTCCATGATCCATCCTGTGGTCAACCTGAATAGGAATGTCAACGACATGGGCTTTATGGGTATCCTTCCTTGTGGTAGGACTTGAAATCTGATCCATCTGTGTATCTAGCAACTTCATATGAGTGTTCAAGGACTCAAATTTCTCATTCAGATTAGTGTACAAGCTCTCAAGCTTCGAGTTGAAAGACGCTGTGGTCTGTTGTTGTCCTGCAATGGACTGCTCCATCATGATCTCTAATCTGCTCGTCTGTGCAGGTACAGGAGATGCTAGGCAGGATGTATAACCATAATCTCTTGATCCTTGAGCATGCCTAGAACCTTGTCTCTGCTGATGTCCAAATGTTTGTCCATAAAAATCAGCTTCAGCCATATAATTTACCTCTGTAAATCCTTCAGTTTCTGCATCAGCTCGGAACTGTCTCTCCCTCAGTAGGACGTCGTGGATGTCATCTATCTTATTTCTCATCTCAGCTACTTGCCCAACCAATACATGGTAATCTGGCAAGATGGGGTTTCCTTCCCCATCTAGTTTCTGACCTTTTGCGTTGCATATGTGACCCTCTTGGTCTCGTAAAACGCCGTTTTCACCGCGAATCAGAATCACAAGTTCCATAGAGTGGAACCTATTGAACGTCTCAGACCTTGGCATCGCTGTTCTCGCCTTGTGTCGATCGATGCAAGGTAGGCAACGATCGATGCAATGCAAATTCCTGCAGTCCCAAAAATTAAAAACGTGAGTAAACAAGAAAATTAAAAAATGCTTAGTCTAAATCCTAATACTAAATCTATTGGTGAACTCAAAGAGTCCCCGGCAACGGCGCCAAAAACTTGATAGTTCTAGTTTTATCCCTATTCTACTGCAAGTGCACAGTTAATGCAATCGTAGTATATAAGGTATCGAATCCCACAAGGACTCTCAGTCACACAATAGATTATTAGTAGTTCAGATTTAATTTAGCGAAGCAGGTATGGAAACAGTAAACGAAATAGCAAAGCAAATCAAGTGAGTTTGTAAACAAGGGGGCGAAGCTTTAGGTTTCAGGAGTTCTCAGGAAATAAGGAACACAAGCAATCAATCTATCTAGATCTAATCAATAACTGTTCTAGAACTCAAACACGGATATAGAATTAATCCTTTGCGATAATTCTCTAAGTCTAAGTGCAGCAAACCAAACTTTCGTTTGCGAGAACTAACAGATTAAACCAGCCTTAATTCCAAGTTTGATATGTTCACAATTATCCTAAACCAAACTTCCATTTGCGAGAAGTTTAATTGCTTATCTAGGTTCTTTCTAGTTAAATTAACCAACTTCCGCTGCATTAATCAACCTAACATCATAATTCTGATTAGCTACTTCAGATTAAGCATTAAGAACAACTTAGATAAAGAACTAGCAGATATGAATCCCTATAGATTAATTAAACTATAATTCTCTGAAATCCCTAATGAGAATCCTTCAACCTAACAGGTAAACTACTCAGACATATTCATCGAGACAGAAGATATCATAAGTAGAAAACCAAATATCATAAAACAGAATAATCAACAGGGGTTCGAATTCAAGTCTCTTTCGAGAACAAGATCAACCCCTAAGGCTCTCTCTGAGTAAAACTTAACGTAAGAAAAGCTTGTAAAAGCGTAGCCTAAACAATGGCTTAAAAACTCTATTTATAACCTAAAACACGAATTGGGGCTTCTTTGTAAATATCAGGAACTTCTGGGCGAAACTGCAATTTCATTATTCTTCATTAAACCGTCGTTTGGCCCATCTCGCATGTGCAACGATCGATGCCACAAGTGTGTCGATTGTTGCGGCTCTGAAATATTGACAGTGAAGTCTATCTCTCGGCCAAATACTCTAATTAGCTCCAGAAAGTGTCATAATCACCAAATATGTTTCAAATGTGCTTGTACCTAATAAACACCTGAAAAGACTCTAAAACATAGTAAAAGACTCGATAAATGACACATATACCATGGTTAAAAATCCTAAAATCCATGGTATATCAATCAACTTCATTCCTGAAGCGAATGTCGTAGCATCCAAAAATAATGATAACTATCATGGGCGAAGACATGGAAGTGGCAGAGGCCGCTGTCGAGGTTGTGGAAAATATCATTGGCGTGGACAACAAAGAGGTTTCAACACTAGAAGAAATAATAATATTCAGATAAATGAAGGTAGTTGTGCCATAAAGAAGCCGACTAATAATGCTTGTTTCAAATGTGGTATGAAAGGGCATTGGAAAAATATATGCCGCACACCAAAGCACTTTACCGATCTGTATCAAGCATCACAAAAATCCATGATCAATAATGTTGAAACAAACTTCATGAATGATTAAGCATGCCTTTACTTTAGCGGCATAAATGAGGACACAGGATGTTGCAGATTTCCTCGTCGATGAACCTTAAATGAGTTGCCAAGGATACTATATATAATAAATCTTAATGTTTTCATGTTGTTTAATATGTTTTGTAATAAAACCTATTAACAGTTTTAATAAGCTTGTGTAATATGCTTTTATTGTAATATAAAAATATATTACTATATCCTTATCTTAAGACACAAAAGTTGTCGCATATTGAGAACTAGGATAAAGATATATTTCTAGCAGGCAGTGCTACAACACATATTGTCCTTAAGGATAGACGTAATTTCTCATATCTCAAAATTAAAGACTCCGCCGAAAGCATGAGCATCATTTCTGGTAATGAAAAGATAATACTAGACTCCGGAGAAGCCATTTTTCAATGCCAAAGGAAACTAATTTCGAGATAAATAATGCATTATATTCTCCTAAATCTCACAGAAATTTGATAAGTTTCTGAGATATCCGTAGAAATGGATATCACATAGAAACTATGGATAAGAATGGCATTGAATACCTCTGCATTACGTCTGAGAGAAAATATGTATTGGAAGAGCTACCGATGTTAGCCTCCAGATTATATTGCACAAAAATAAACATTACGGAATCATATGCTATAATAAATTAAGAGATTTACAATACCTTTAAAATCTGGCATGAAAGGTAGGGACATCCAGGATCAGTAATGGTGAGAAGAATTGTGCAAAATTCTAGTGGTCATCCATTGAAAAACGAAAAGATTTTCAATCGGGAGAGTTTCCATGTAATGCTTGTTCTCAAGGGAAACTCATCACTCGACCATCGGTAACAAAAGTTGGGAATGAATCCCCATTATTCTTAGAAATAATACATGGAGATATATAGTGACATATCCATCCACCATGCGGACCATTTTGATATTTTATGGTAGTAGCATATGTGAACACATGTATGTCTTTTGACCACAAGAAATACAGCTTTCGCAAGATTCATTGCCCAAATAATCAGGTTGAGAGAATAGTTCCCTAACTATCACATTAAGAAAGTAATGCTTGATAGCGCTGGTGAATTCACTTCACAAGCTTTAGATAATTATTGTATGCCAATTAGAATCGATGTTGAGCATCCAATACCCTATGTGCATACAAAAAATGGCATGACCGAAAGTTTAATAAAACAATTGCCATGGATTGCAAGACCACTGATATTGAAAACAAAACTCTCAATTTATGTATAGGAATATGCTATATTGCATGCGGCCGCATTGGTCCAGACAAAACTAAAAGGCATATAATAAATATTCCCCATTACAATTGACATCTGGTTAAGAACTTAATATATCTCATCTTTGAGTTTTTGGGTGTGCAGTTTATGTTCCTATAGCACCACCGCAAAGAACAAAATGGGGCCGCAACGGATATTGGAGATATATGTCGGGTATACATCATCAAGTATAATAAGATATCTGGAACCATAAACCGGTGATATATTTACAACATGGTTTGCTGATTGCCATTTTAATGAAGATGAATTCTCCACGTTAGGGGGAGGATTAAGAGAATCACCAAAAGATATTACATGGTGTACACAATATTTGGCTTATCTTGATCCTCCTACCAATCAAAGCGAGTAGGAAGTTAAAAAAATTATACATTTACAAAGTATGACAAATCAATTACTAGACACATTTACATATACAAAGAAAGTGGCCAAATCGTATATATCTGCTGCAAATTCTCTATCTAGAATTGACATTCCAAAAGAACGCAACGATGGAAGCATTGCTACCTTTAAAAAGAGAGAGGCCATGGGTTTCTAAAGGTAAAAAAATATCCCCGAAAGAAAAGAAGTTGGGAGAACAAAATGAAAAGATTCAAGATGAACCATACCATAAAAAGTCCAGAAGACAGTTGTGATGAAGTTCATGAAGAACCTAATGAAGAGAAAAGCCTCGAAGTCAAGTATGATACAAAAGTGTGAGATTTCTATCAATTACGTCCATGATGTAAAAATATAGATTAGATATGAAATTGATGATGTGGATGGAACATTCTCCTTTTCTATCACCAATGGCATTGATAATGATAATGATGATCCAAATCCAAGGTCCATATCAGAGTGCAAGAAAAGGCCCGATTAGGAGAAATGGAAAGAAGCCATGAGAAATAGATTAATATCCCTTAATAAGAGAAATGTTTTTGGAATAATTTTTATTACAACTGCAGATGTAATACCAATCAGATGTAAATGGGTCTTTGTGAGGAAAAGAACTGAAAATAATGAAATCACCATATATAACTCTCGACTTGTGGCACAGGGGTTTTCTCAAAGATCGGGAATTGATTCTGATGAAACATATTCCCGGTAATGGATGCAATCATATTCATGTACTTAATGAGCCTAACAACATCGAAAAATCTAGAAATGTACCTCATGGATGTTGTGACTGCATACCTATATGGATCACTAGATAGCGATATATATGAAAACCCCAGAAGGATTTAAGATCCCAGAAGAGTCAAAGATTCCAGAAGAATCTGAGAAAATTTGTTCGATCAAGTTACATCGATCACTTTATGGACTAAAATAATCAGGACGCATGTGATATAATCGCTTGAGAGAATTTTTTTGAAGAAAGGATTTATCAATGATGCGATATGCCTTTGCGTATTTATAAGTAAATCCCCATAAGGATTTGTGATTATTGTTGTCTATGTTAATGACCTGAACATCATTGAAACTCAAAAGAAAGTTGATAATGCAAGAAACATACGAAAGAAGATTTTGACATGAAAGACCTTGGAAAGACAAATTTTTATCTTGGGCCCCAAATAGAGCATTTCCAAGATGATATACTTGTGCATCAATCAAATAACACCACAAGGGTACTAAAACATTTTAATATGGATAAAGAAAATCCTTTGAGTACTCCAATGGTCAACATATCACATAATATTGACAAGGATCTATTTCGACCTTGTGAAGATAATGGGGAAATATTAGGTCCATAAATACCTTATATGAGTGCTATATGTGCACTCATGTATCTTGCAAACTGTACCAGATCAGATATAGCATTTGCTACTAATTTGCAGATACATTTCATCTCCTACGAAGAAATATTGGACCGGGATAAACATATTCTTCACTATCTCCGAGGTACGATTGACTTGAGATTATATTATCCTTGAAATTTTGTTGCAGATGCAGAATATTTATCTAATCCGCATAAAGTTCGATCGCAAACCGGATACATTTTCAAAATTGGAGGACTTACGATCTCGTGGCGTTCTCAAAAGCAAACTCTAGTCACCACTTCTTCAAATTATGTGGACAATTGAGCTTCATGAGGCATGTTGAGAATATATATGGTTAATATTTATGACTCATCATATACAAGAAGGTTACGGGATCATCACGAACAAAAAACCAACAAAATTACTTGAAGACAATTTTTCATGTGTTTCTTAACTCAAAGAAGATTATATCAAGAGCGATAGAACAAAACATATCCCCCCAAGATTTTTCTTCTATGTTCGAAAGCTCGAGAAAAATCAAGAAGTGAACATCCAGTATATCCGCTCAAGCGATAATGCCGCATATCTATTCACAAAGGCGCTTCCCACTACAACATTCAGAAAACATATTCAAAATATTAGAATACATCATTTGTGAGATTTATGAAGAAAAGATCATCTCCATCTTCTAGGGGGAGTTTACGTCTCTGTACTCTTTTCCTTATCATGATTTTATTTTACTAGGTTTTCTATGATAAAATTTTAAACGAGAAAATACGTAATACAAAATACATAATCAAAGAGGAATGTTGGATAAAAGTTATTATCCATCTAATAATAATTTAATATTATTGTTATAAATATCTTAACTAAACCGACTTACTAATATTAGTTTGTTTCCTATATCAGCATTGTTCTCTTATATCAGAATATACACTCATTCTAAGAAATTAATAAAAATATAACTTTAAACACACATCTCTTTCGTCTCTTTCTTTACCAAAGTAATAATATAATACATATATATAAATACATATATCATAATAATAAATACACAACAAATTTCTATTTTCTTTTGCAACTAAGAAATTATAGATTTTCATACTCACTGGGATTTGATTAAAGAAAAGGTTACAAAAGAGGTCCAAATCTTCTTCATACAAGGGAGACTACCCCAACATATCAACGCCACCCACCTGAGATTAATACCAAAGATAAACAGTCCAAAGAGCGTTAGAGACTAAAGACCCCTAGCCCTATGTAATGTGTATTACAAGACATTTTCCAAGATCATCACAAGGCGGCTAAAACCGATCCTGAGCTCAATAGTAACAGAGAACCAGACAGCCTTCGTCTCAAAAAGGGCCATCACGGACAACGTGTTGATAACACACAAGATGTTGCATCATTCGAAGAAATCGAAAGCTACCAAACACTGCATAATGGCAATAAAGACAAACATGTCCAAGGCTTATGATCGCCTAGAGAGGACATTCATAAAAAAGGTGATGCAACAGTTGGGGTTTGCAGACAAAGTCATTGGCTGGATTCTTCAATGCATAACAACAATAAGCTTCTCAATACTTAACAATGGAGAGGCAAAGGGCAATATAAAATCACATAGAGGAATTCTCCAGAGAGATCCCTTATCTCCATTCCTTTTCATTCTCTGCAGCGAAGTGTTAACAAGATTATGTGGAAAATCCCAACATGATGGGAGTTTGATGAGAATCAGAATAACTTGAAAAGGAGAAAGGGTAAATCATCTGCTTTTCGCAGATGATACCATGTTTTTTATGAAAACAGATATCAAGAGCTGTGCAACTTTGTTCCAGATCGTCCAACTCTATGAGGAAGCCTCAGGACAAGCTATCAATTAAGAGAAATCTGTTGTGACGTTCTCAGGGAAAACTCCTGGTAATCGAGAAAGAAGGAGGGCATGGTAAGTATCTGGGCCTGCTATAGCTCTTTGGACGAAAGAAAAGAGACATTTTCACCTTTGTTGTGGACATGATCAAGCAAAGGGCTCTCAGTTGGTCAACAAAGACTGTCAAATGCAAGAAGGTTGATCATGTTGAAAGCAGTATTGTCGGCTATACCAAAATACACAATGTATTGCTTCCAATTCCCTATGAGTCTATGCAAAAGGATTCAATCAGCACTAACTAGATATTGGTGGGACTCCTCAAGTGAGAGAAAGGAATGTGCTGGGTTGGGTGGAAAACACTAGCAAAATCGAAGAGAGATGGGGTATTGGGGTTTAAAGAAGTGAAAGCTTTTAACACTGCTCTTCTAGGAAAGATCAGCTGGAGAATTTTCACACGACCAAACTGTCTTTTAGCAAGAATTCTAATAGGGAAATATTGTAAGAAGAAGGATTTCCTGTCAGTAGAAGCATCTAGGACAGCCTTTCATGGATGGAGAGGGATACTAGAAGGCAGAGATCTGATTACAAGGAAGCTAGGGAAAGTGATTGGAGACGGAAGCAATACTGAAATTTGGGGAGAACCGTGGCTGGCAACAGAGAAACCAATGTCCTTTATAGGACCGACACCTCAGTATGCAGCGAATTGGAAAGTCGAAAGATTGATAAAGAATGGCACAAATGAATGGACTTTGGAGTTGATAAAGAGACTGATACCTGATTATGAGAAGGAAATCAGATGCATACAACCAAGCCACAAAGGGATAAAGGACAAGTGGATTTGGACAGAATAAGAGCATGGCGAATATAACGCTAAAACTGGATACCATGAAGCCATGAACGTTGAAGAGGAGGCTTGAACTAGGGATCAACACCAACATGGCTTTAACTGGGAAAAACACATTTGGAAGAAGAAGTTGGACCCGAAGATGGAACTGTTCTTATGGAAAACAATGAGGGGAGCTTTGCCAAATGGAGAAAACTTGAAGAAAAGGAAGATAACCTCAACAGATGAATGCTGCAGATGCGGAGAAAAGGAAACAACATAACATGCTTTGTTACACTGCAATACTGTTAAAGATATTTGGAGAAATGCTCCTTTCCAGCTGCAGATAATGTCTGAAAAGTGAAAACTGGCTGACTTTCAAAAAAGCTATAGAAAATGCAAAGAAGATGATCAGTCTACCTAGCACACAAAAAAAGATGATCAGTCTACCACCGACTGGAATAACATGAGGCCTAATGATTGTATGTCTATGCTCGGAAATCTGAAATAATAGGAACAAGTTAGTGTTTGAAAACAAAGAAACATCATGGGAAGAAACAATAACAAAGTCCATTGCAGGGGCTCGAGAGTGGATAAAGGCGAACACACACGATACAACAATGAAGCAAAGAAAATTGGAGATGGACACAAGGAAACATGGATCCAACCAACAACTCTTGGCTACGTGGATGCAACTTGGAGCAGAAAGGATAAGGAAGCTGGACTGGGATGGCACCTACCAGACATGAGAGGACAAGAGGTAACAAGAAATACTCAAAGAAGAAACCATGTAAGCTCGTCTATGATGGCGGAAGCATTGGCGATTTTGAAGCCTTGAAGCAAGCAAGGACGTTGCACATAAATAAGTTAAAGATGTCTTCGGACTCGCTTACACTGATCAGAATAATCAACACAAAGAACTACCCAAAAGAGCTCGATGGAATATTACATGACATCAATGATCTATCTCTATCTTTTATATCGATTTCTTTTGTTTATGTGCCAAGAAAGCACAATGTAGTTGCAGACTCTTTGGCGAAAAGTGCTTTAAGAACCTTTGGACCTTGCTCTTCTAATGGCTAAATGCCTTGTTTGGAATGAAATATTTCCCGACAAAAAAGAAAGAAAGAAATTATCGATTTTTCATATACTTGCCTGCAGTAATTTCACACCATATAACAATATATTTTGTTGTTACCAAAAAAGCCGTCCGACATGATCTTTCTAACTCGAATGGCCGGTGAAGTTTCCTGACCTAGTGGATTTCTGATTCACATCAACAAGACAGAGTACAAACAAAATGTCCTTTATTAAATAATTGAAAATTGTATCTTTCATCATCCATCTGTTCTTCTCTATAGTTTATAATACATAGAAAATACATCTCCATCACACACGGACCATTTACTCCAACACAAAGCTTTCTTCCACAAGCATCTGAATCAGCGCATCTTAATCTCAACAGGTACGCTTGCAAAATTTGTTTCTTACCAAAAACAAAATTCTCTCATAGGGATCAATAAACATGATCGCTTTGTGATTAGGTTCTCTGTTTTTCTTTTGCTGTCTATTATCTTGATCTTTTAAACTGGTTTTTATCTCGTAGACTTTTGAGGATTAAGGATTTGCGTTTTCTTGTGGAACAATCTCTAGGGCTTATTAGGGTTCTTGAGAACACACTGATGGGTTCTTACTTTGCTGGATTCCCTGGATCATTTGACCACTTCGACTTCAATAACCAGATTGATTTTTCCAATTTGGGAAACGGATTCTCTCTAGATGATCAACCTTTGTTTGAAATTCCATCTCCTCTTCCTCCTCATCCAGAGCCATACTCTCAACAGAATCTTGCTTCTGCTGATGCTGATTTCTCTGATTCTGTACTGAAATACATAAGCCAAGTGCTTATGGAAGAAGACATGGAGGACAAGCCTTGTATGTTCCACGATGCCTTGTCTCTTCAAGCAGCTGAGAAATCTCTCTACGAAGCTCTAGGCGAGAAGTACCCGGATTCTATGTCTCTGACTACTACTAGCCCTGTTCCATTGGCTCATAGTCCTGACGGTTCTTTCTTAGGTTATGCCTCAAGCACCACATCCTCTGATTGGAGTTTTGATTGTTTGGAAAACAATAGGCCTTCTTGGTTGCATACACCGATCCCAGACAACTTCCTTTTCCAGTCTACCTCTACTAGATCCAGTCCCATGTCCGTTCCGGTTTTCAGGTCAAGTTTTAGTGATGATTTGATTTCTAATATGTTTAACGGTAGCGAGTTGGCGTTCCAATTCAAGAGAGGTGTGGAAGAAGCAAGTAAGTTCCTTCCAAAAAGTACTCAGTTGGTTATAGATGTTGAGAATTACACCCCGGCTTTCGGATCCATGGCAAATGATCCTAAGAAGCATAACTCTGTTCCTTACAGATTGACCGGCAAGAAAAGCCATTTGCGTGAAGATGAACACTTGTCTGAAGAAAGAAGTAAGAAGCAATCAGCTGTTTATGTCGATGAAACTGAGTTATCTGATATGTTTGATAAGATTCTGTTATTTGGCCCGCCTAAGGAGCAACCTGTATGCATTCTTCAGGAAAATTTCAAGAAACCTGCCAAAGCCTCATCGAGTCATAAAGGCGAGACAACACAGGCGAGCGAACCACACGGACAGAAACCAGCTGCGAGTGGTAACAGTTATGTGAAAGAGATACCTGATTTGAGGACCCTTTTGGTTTCATGTGCTCAAGCTCTGTCGGTTAATGATCGTAAGATGGCTGACGAATTGTTAAGACAGGTTCGGCAACATTGCTCATCTTATGGCGATGGAACAGAGAGGCTAGCTCATTACTTCGCAAACAGTCTTGAAGCACGGTTAGCTGGGACAGGTACACAGATTTACACCGCTTTATCTTCCAAGAAAACATCTGCTTCCGACATGTTGAAAGCTTACCAGACATACATATCGGTCTGTCCGTTCAAGAAAATCGCAATCGTATTCGCTAACCACAGCATTATGCAACTGGCTGCGATTGCTATGCCTAAAACCATCCACATTATAGACTTTGGGATATCTTATGGTTTCCAGTGGCCTTCTCTGATCCATCGCCTTGCTTGGAGACGTGGTGGGTCGTGTAAGCTTCGGATAACCGGTATTGACCTGCCTCAACGTGGGTTTAGACCAGCCGAGGGAGTTATTGAGACAGGTCATCGCTTGGCTAAGTATTGTAAGAAGTTCAATGTTCCGTTTGAGTACAACGCTATTGCGCAGAAATGGGAAACAATCAAGATAGAAGACTTGAAGCTCAAGAAAGGTGAGTTTGTGGCGGTTAACTCTCTCTTTCGGTTTAGGAACCTTCTAGATGAGACGGTGGCAGTGCACAGCCCGAGAGATGCGGTTTTGAAACTGATAAAGAAGATAAAACCAAATATCTTCATCCCTGCGATCCTCAGTGGATCCTACAACGCGCCTTTCTTTGTAACGAGGTTTAGAGAAGCTCTGTTTCATTACTCTTCTCTGTTTGACATGTGCGACACGAATCTGACAAGGGAAGATCCAATGAGGGTTATGTTTGAGAAAGAGTTCTATGGGAGGGAGATCATGAACGTGGTGGCATGCGAAGGGACGGAGAGAGTGGAGAGACCAGAGAGTTATAAGCAGTGGCAAGCGAGGGCGATGAGAGCCGGGTTTAGACAGGTTCCACTTGAGAAGACATTGGTTCAGAAACTGAAGTTGATGGTGGAGAGTGGATACAAAAGCAAAGAGTTTGATGTTGATCAAGATGGTAACTGGTTGCTTCAAGGCTGGAAAGGCAGAATTGTGTATGCTTCATCTTCTTGGGTTCCTATGTAGACGTTTTGTCTTACATTCCAAGAAACTGATTCTCTATGGGGTTTGTTGTCTCTTTGTTCACACATTGACATTCAGATTTGTATATTTTGTACAGGTTTAGGGCTCTTTCCTTCTTGGGGGGTTTTTCTATTTCTGTAACAATATCAGGTTAGGATGATTAAGAGAGAGTTCTCCGAGATCAATTGATTTAAAATGTTAACACCACAATCTGATCATTTACTCAAATTCAATCAGTGACAAAGAAAACAAGAAAATTATGATTAATTTATATGTTAAAAAGGAGTGAAATTTCTGAAAACCCATCTACAACAAACCATCATCATCAATTCATCATCAACAAGAATCGAACCTCAGAATTTACAGACAATGGTACTAGAGAGAAGAAGATGTGGATTTCTACTCAGGAGATAAAAAGACAAAAATATCAAATTTATTACACAGATCTGTTGGTATATCATTACACAAGTAAACCTAATTTCAAACTCTTAAGAAAACTGCCGAGTGAAAGTATATATGCTTAATTCCTTATTCATAAAGAAAACAAAGTCGGTTATTGCTCCATTTTCGGTTTAGAAGACCGGACCAAATACTACATCGATGTACTACTTGCACATTTCAATCAAACAATTATGTGAGATTGAAATGATACATTTTATTTTACAACAATCAAAACACTTATCTTCAGTTCACTGCATCCGAAACAGACCATTTTTTGACGCGCACATGTGCTTTATGTACCTATAAATTTGATATAAACGATAAGACAATTTAAAAATACGTAACTAAAATAAACCATAAACTAGATTTTGACCCACGCTTAAAAAACGCGGATTTATTTTCTTTATAAATTTTAATTTTTGTTTATTTTTTATAGTAATTTAGATTTTTAATTATGTAATCTAATTTTGATTATAATTGTTTAACCCGTATTATAAAAAGTGAGTTAATAATTAAGATTATTTTAAAAATGAATTGTGTGTTATTTGGGAAGAGATATTAAAATAACGATTTCGCATTATATATTTTAATCCGTGTTGTATCGTAAGATCATGGTTTAATATATATATATATATATATATGTGTGTGTGAAAACAACCATTGTAAAAGTTACGTGGTATAAGTTTAATTTATTGCATTTATATAAAATATTATTTTATAAAACAATAGATAATTATAAAAATTATTATGTTTTATATTTAATAATTAAATATTTACGAAAGTAGAAATAAAACAATCCGTTTATATGTATATTTAACACATGTTGTAGTGGTATATATAATTTTCAAATTTTATTGAACAACCCGTTAAAAATTGCATTCAAACATAAAATATAATTTAACGCCTCAAATATTTGAATAATATAAATATGGAATAATTTTAATATTTTTATTAAGTTTAAAATATATCAACTGAAATTTTATATATATATATATATATATATATATATATATATATATATATATATATATATATTAAACTCATGCGAAGATTTTTTTTAGAAAATTTATAATCGAAATTGGCTAATTTATTTTTCAACTCATTCAATGATTTAAATATTTTTCAATTTGATGGAAGAACCCGCTAAAAAGTGCAATCGTAAAAACATCAATTGTAATATATATATATATATATTTATATTTTTTTACAAAAATAAAGAAGATATTATAATATATTATAAATATTTTTGAATTAAATCATAAATTATAGAATATTAACTTATATATATATAAATAGTTGATAAATAAGTTATTTAATTGTATTTATCAATTGATTTAATAGTTTAATGATTGTATATACATTTTTTCAATTTTAATTAATTAGGAAAGTATGACTCATTATATTTTGGTTGTTTGGCTACATGTTTAATAATTGTCTTGTTTGGAAACATGGATTGTAGAGATAATGTTATATTCCTTAATTACCCTTAATGAAATTTAATTAAATCATTAATGTGCAATTGCACAAGTTGTAAATAACACATGCCCCAAAGGTTAGTTTCCTAACCACTCTAATTTCTTAATAGTATTGATATATATACTTGAACCAGAAGCAAAACAAAACAAAAATTTTGAATTACCTCTTTTTCCCAGTCGCATCTAACAGTAATAAAAATCAAAATCAATGTTTGAGTTGCAGTTCCTCCCAATATCATACCAGCCCAAATACCCTATTAACATATAATCACAATAAACATATATACAAATTAAGTAGAGATTAGCATCAAAAATATTGAAATCAAATTAATAAAGATAAAGGAGATTGGCTAACCTTAATACCAAACTTGAAAATCCAGCCAATGACAAATCCAAGAGGAAGTCCAATGAAATAGTAACATCCCAAATTTACATATGCCACAAATGATTGCCAGCCTAAACCAACCGCAACACCTAATCAAACATTCAAAACATTTAACACACAACCGTTGATACGCTCCGGTTAATTTTGTGATAAAACAAAATTGTATGGCGTACCGGATAAAACCGGTTGGATACTGTTGAGAAGAATCGTTAAAGCTAAAAGAATAGAGAGATCATTGACTGCTTTTATAACCGTTTCACTTGAAGTGAAAATCCAACTGATTTGATCAATAAGAAATATTATGAGCACTGAAAATATTAATCCTATGATTAAGGATTGTGTCACTGATATAATCATCGCCAGTTTTGCACCTTTCCCGTTGCCTGCTCCTAATTCATTTGCCACTCGTACGCTACAAAAATAGTATTTTCTTAATATATAGTTTTTTGAACAAAGTTTTCTTAGTATATAGTTATTGTTATTACATATATGCATGGCCAGTAGTAGTACAAAACTAGCATGCTAACTTAGGACAACAAAGTTTGTTTCTCCGATGATTCACTATTCCTGCATTCTAGTTGAAACAGAAATATATGTTGATCAGGTCATGAATTAGTCTAACCAGATAGCTTATAAACGATTATTTATGGGTCACTCGTCTAACCAGATCTAATCTATATATCTAATCTATTAAAACAGGAAGGTTTGCCATGGTACATAAATGTTGTTCCCGAAATTTGCCCTTGATATTATTAGGATTTGTAACCTTCATTAAGGGTAAAACTGTAAAAAAATTTATATTTGATTTATTATCTCTACAATCCATGTTTCCAAACAAGACAATTATTAAACATGTAGCCAAACAACCAAAATCTAATGGGTCCCACTTTTCTAATTAATTAAAATCAAAACAAATTAATTGATAAATATAATTAATAATTTATACATCAACTATTATATATAAATTAAGATTCAAAATATATTTATAATATATTTTAATATCTTTTTATTTTGTTTCAAATATATATATATATATATATATACACATATTACGATTGATGTTTTTACGATTGTACTTTTTAGCAGGTTTTTTCATCAAACTGAAAAATATTTAATTAATTAAACGGGTTGAAAAATTAATTAGCCAATCTCGATTATAAATTTTCTATAAAAAAATTCGCATATAGTAAATAATTTCAGTTGATATATTTTAAACTGAATAAAAATATTAAAATGATTTCATACTTATATTATTCAAATATTTGAAGCGTCAAATTATGCTTTATGTTTGAATGAAGTTTTTAACGGATAGTTCCATCAAATTTGCAAATTATATATACGACTACAACATGTATTTTATAAAATAATATTTTAGATAAATAAAATAACAATTAAACATATACCACATAACTTTTACAATAGTTGTTTTCACATATATATATATTTTCCAAACTATGATCTTACGATACAAAACAAATTAAAATATATAATGCGAAATCGTTATTTTAATCTCTTAATCCTTACGATATATCTCCTCCAAATAACACATAATTCATTTAAAAAAAAAACTAAATTGCTAACTCACTGTTTATAATGTTGGTTAAACAATTATAATCAAAATTAGATTACATAATTAAAAAATCTAAACTACTATTAACAAAATGAATAAAAAGTAAAATTTGTAAAGAAAATTATACCCGCACTTAGAAGTGCGGATCAAAATCTAGTCTTTATATTAATTGTGAATGCTTTTAGTCTTATATTCACTATCACAATGGCTAATTACTAATATAACATCAATGAAACTAGGCTAATTATTGTGTTCATTTTAATTTATATTGATAATTTTATTATGTTTTAAATTTTTTATTATAGATATATACATAACTTTGGATTAGAAAAATGAGATGATAATATGAAATATTTATGAAGATTTTTTTAAATTTTATGTTAGAGATATACATAATCTTGAATAAAAAATAAAAAGTGATGATAATATAAAAATATATATGAAGATTTTAAATTTTATTTTAGAGATATAAATAACTTTCAATAAAAAAATTGATAAGTAGAAAACGTTTATGAATATTTTTCACTATATCCGAAACGAAACATTTTTGATGCGCACATTGTTAATTATACTAGTGCGAGCAAATCATACTAGTTAATTAATATTTAGATCATGTAACATGGTAATAATAGCACGTTTCCTCACAGGCCCGCAAACCAAGAAGTCTAAACCCGTTTTCAGATCTGCGCGACTTTGACGACGAATGCCGCCGGAGTCGTCGTCCTTTCTCTCCGCAGGTGACTGAGACCTGCCTCGTTTCCCCGGTGTATTTCGAGTCCTCCCTCTCCACTTCCATGGAGTCATCGTTCGGATCTCCTCCTCCTCCCCTAATGCATGCCGCCGATGCCGCAGATTCTCCATCTGCTCTGACACTAACTCCCGCCGCAGCAGCTTTAGCTTCCCACCCTCATATTTTGTTTGTTGCTCCAAGTACCTCTTCGCTGCCGGAGTCGTCAATTGCTCCCATGACAGTGTCTCTTCCTCCGGCACAAACTCAAGCCGCCGCATCCATTTTGCCTTCTCCACTGTCGAACGCCACTTCAAATTGGCCTCCACTACCTCTTGAGTCGTCGATTACTCTCTGTGTCTCTTCCTCCATCTCAATGTGTTGCCATTGTGTATTCACCATCGACACAACCTCTAACTACCGATTTATGTTTGTTGCCGCCTAAACCTAAGCCAACAACATATGTTGAGGTTGTAAATGCTGGGTCAATGTCATTTGGTCCTTAAGAAGTGATTCATGCTCTACGAACTCTTAATAAAAAATTGTAAAACCTCTTACGGCTTCACGTGTTCCCATTTTCTCGAACAAGATCATAGGAGTCTATACTCTAGAGCAGTCATAGGTCCCTTTTATCCCTTCTCTTGGAGCCTGGAACAAGAGGATAAGTATTATGCCGGAACTAAAAGACCAATTCCAAAATGATCCTCCAATTGATACTTCTCCAAAATCGGAAGCTAATGCTCAATTAGAACCCAACATCCTTCCACTTGAATTTAAAGCAGATGGACATATTTGATTTCCTTGGGCAGCGAATATGGATCCGAAGAATCGTAATCTTCACCGCATTACTTCACCTTCCTACATAGAATAGAAGATGGTACTCCCATTGTAGAGACTTCAAATCATGTTCTTTGACAAGGGTTAGATAATCAGAAGGAGTATGTAATTGGCCAATTCTATCGATGTAAGGCACCTTCAGGAGGCCTTGTTAACGCGGTCTCCAATCGAATTTGGGGTAAAAATGTAAGATATTTACTCGTCCACTTGGTGATTCATCATTTTGTTTCATATTCCGGATGCGTCGACTAGAGCTTGGGTACTAGAGAGAAAGCTATGGCACTTTGATGATTGTATTATATTTGTTGGTCCTTGGACTACGGCATCTTCGTTGGCATTACCCGAGATAACTTTAATCCCTTTGTGGGTCACTTTAGAGAACATCCCAAAATGTCTCTTTTCATATTGGGAAATCAGTTGGATAGCATCTAGTTTAGGAGCACCTATGCTAACTAGTAAGCCAAGGTTGGATCCGACTCAAAAAATTGGAGAAGCTAAGCTACTAGTGGCTACGGAACTAAATAGGCCTCTCCCGCAGAAGATAGCTGCTGGAGATATTTTTGGGAATGTCTCGATGGTCTTAGTGGAATGCTCTTGGATTTCAACTACTTGTGAGCGCTCTGGGAAATTAGGCCATAAAGTTTCGAGGTGTCTCTATAATGCTATTATAGGGGGACGCCATATTTCTTCTATTGGAGTTACATGTGCATCTACTCTACGGTCAACAGTTTCTCACCCTCTTCTACTCCTTATACTAGTGTTATTGCTCCACTTTTGGCTACAAAGACTTCAGTAACCAGAATTTTTAACCACTACTGCTGCACAGTTCTCTCCTACTACTCTGTTAGTAAGTGCTAGTATTATCCCTTCATTTGGTCTTCCTCCTTTGGTTTAAAAGGATGAGAGTAGTCAGGAGCCTTTCTTATTCGGTACTCAGCATGAAGTGGACTTTTTTGTCTGCATCTTCACAAAGAATCTTACGAGAATGGCCAGTCAAACCAACACAAAAGGTTCAAAACATTTTGGGATGGATTCCGGCAAACCATGGCAAGCAGGGCCGAGGTCGCGGAGGTCGGGGTTGAATGGCTAGTCACTCGTCTCACCCTCTAGTCTTTGGATTCTCTTAAACATCTTTATCTATTTTCATATGATTATCTTTTTCTTTATTTTTTTTTGGTCAACCTCATATGATTATCTCAATTGTATATTTTCTCAATTATAAATGTTTAACTTCATGTTACATTTAATCTAATGCACAAAATTTGGTAATAATATATATATATATATATATATTAAAGTTATAACAGTGATAGATTTGGTTACCCGGCGCCGGCAAAGAAAGCAACTGGAATCATTATCTCCAAACCATTTATCGACATGCTGCCGATGAAAATTGTATTATAAAATTTTCAACACAAAATACATATATTTATTTTTATATGAATACGATATGATATACTTCGTATACAATATTATTTATAGAAAACATATACATATTACGTACCAAATAGACAAAGCGTCGACAGCAATTTTGGTGTTCTCCAGATTTCCAGTCATCAGAATTAAAATCCTATAATACCAATACTCCAAGCTGTCTCGATAAAAACTACTATAAGAAGTTGTTTTGATATGTAAAATCATTAAAAAAATGCGACAATAGTGACATTTATACAAACAATACCAGATCATGATTCCGGAGGAGGCAGAGAGCTTAGTGAATTCCCAGAGTCCGGTGAAAGCTTCGATGGAGAAACCGGTCCAAGTGAGCGGACAACCGCCGCAACTGATGTAAGTAAATAAAATGAAGAAATTGAGCCACCATGACACGCTAACAGTAAGCGTGGTCCCTATGACTCCAAGTTTAAGGCCGTACACAAATAGCCAGCACACAAATATGTGAACTATCAGTGTCACTCCACCCGTAATTGCCATCACCTGGTGTTAATATTGTAAGAGAATTATTAATCAAATAGCAATTAATATAAAAAATGTTCACTCATTAGATTTCAAAGAGAAAATATAGAATATTGTGATATATTTTGGAAGTGCCTGGCTACCTAAATTAATGAAATGCATTATTGAAAAATGTATTTGTCAAAAAATTATTGAAAAATGTAACCCTCTTAATTATCAACAATTAAAAATAATAGTGGGAAAAGTATAGGGAAAGTTGCTACAATAAACCCAGAAAATATTATAAACAGCCAAAATCATCACTAAGATTTTTAAAAATGATCTACAAAACAAATTTTTAATATTATACAAATCTGTATATTTTAGACTTTTAAATTTGTTACTAGGACTTCATTTTATTATTCAGTTTTAGATCGACAAAGTAATTTATCGTTATACCTATTAATTTAAAATTTAAAATAAAAATTCTCATATGAATTTTCTCTTTTGGAAATTTTTGATATTTTGTTGGTCTAATATAATTCATCATTTAAATATTTGAAATTTTATATAAATAGTTATTCTTTTGTTACACTACAATAAAATAAGATGCTACATAGATAAAAAGATAAACATACATCGACCTCCTGTTGAACCAACTGCATCGGTTTGATTACTGGAGTTTGGATCATACATCGAAGGAGAAAAACAGAGTGGTCCTAGCCATTGCTACTAGTGCTACATGGGAAAAGTTTTATCAATCTTATGTTGGCAGAGGAGGTCCGCGCTGGCTCACACATCTTTTACAGGAAGATGCCCTACCTGCTTGATCGGTTCCTTTCTTGATCCCCAATGATCCTCCTTTCCTACATTGGGCATGACGATTTTTTGGAGTCGATGGCTTCTTCGTCAAGCCTCTGCCACCTTTTGGTGGATGCTTTTTATCTTACCTTTCTATTATGTGTTTCTTTATTTCATGTCTTTAGTTTTCATGTACCGTGATCTGTTACTTTCGTTAACAATGTTTCCAAGCGTTAAAAAAAAAAAAAAAGATAAACATCAGTTATAATAAAATATTAGTTCGTGTATGATTATAGATAAACATAGTTGGTGACTTGGTGTATACAACTTCGCTATCTTTATTTTATTATAGTCAAAAGTTTTCTAAAGTTTTGTTTATTTTTGTTGACGTAGATAAAAATAATATAGTTAAGTTAGACAATATTTTATGATAATTTTAACTATGAAATTTACTAAAAATATATTATTATCAATTGTTTTATCAATTTTCAATAAAATTTAAAAGACATATAAAAAGTACGAAGAGTTTTTTTTTTTTTTTAACACGGGCACGATTTTTATAACATAAACTCAATGGGTCATAGTACAGAGAACAAAGAAGCGTTACAGGAGTAAAATCAGACGGGCCAAGACAAGGCCGATTATCAGTAGAAACCGACTCGGAATAAAAACACACGTGGCGTTATTCCGTAGATCCCGTCATGCATCAACCTCACCGGAGCAAACGTCATTTTCCGGCGAAGAAGCATCCTTCCTGGAACAATACTCCGGGAGCGCGGCCGAGCAAATCCCAGCCAATCATCTTCAAGCGGGAAAGATGACCGGGTCAAGACATGAGTTACAAGATAAAAGATAAGGGTGCCGCGTGTAACCGTAACCAAAAGTCAACGATGCACCCACGTGTCGACCGCCAAACCGCACGGCCATGCAAATCGCCGGCGAACGCAGAGGAAACGTTGCCAAACGCTGGTGGGTCAAATCTCTAGAGAACATCGTATACCAGTTGTGGAGCTAACGCATGAGAAAAATGCCGTCAAATCTACCGCATAAGAAAGAAACCGCCAAACCAAACTCCATCGGATCAGACCAAAACCACGGAGGCGCTGACGACGGACGGCCCAATATACGGACCGACCTGAAACCCACCATGAACTTGTCCGCCGGAAGCGGTGGACGACGACGGTCTTAATCCGAGCAAGATGGAAGGATCAAAAACAGAGATAGAGAGATGACAAGACATCGGAGATGGATAATAAAGATAACGCAGGTGCTAGATCGCAACTCCGCGACGATATGACGGAGACCAAAGGCCGATCAAAAGACGATCGGAGAAAGTTTCGCAAACGCGAGAAAAAAGATCAGAATAAGCCTGCTGACTTTTATTGAAACAAAACACAACAAAAGCTATAAACAAACAAAGGCTCTTCCTTGTGAAAGATTTGGTTCAGAGAACAAGGAAGACGAGAGAAGTCTCTCTCTCTAAACGAAGAGAGAGAACGCTAAGTGGTCTTTTTTGATTTGTTATTACGAAGAGTTATATTAGAATTTCTTAATATTTTTATTGTTTTAGATAATTTCTCAAAAATGTTCTCCTATGTCTAAGGGTTTGTGGTTAAATCGTAAGGAGACGGACTTGGGACGCTAACACGTTTTAAGTTCGATTCATATGTTATCCGAAACAAAAACACATTTCTTTGGACACTTACATAGATATGGGTTCATGCTTTCGGTCAATTTGAATATCCAGAGAAATGGTTTATCTATAGACTGCACCTCCATTGAAGATTAGTCAGAGGCTTATAATACCCGAATTCATAAAAAAAAAGGTTCTCTTATCTATGAAAAGTCAAAGCACAATAATAACATAATATACAAAGATTCTACTAGTTTATAGGTGTATAACTGAAAAGAGATATTTTCCTCTAGTTACCAACTTGATGTTAGTTCACTATAAAATTATGCTTAGTTTCTATCGTCACTCTAGCTAATTCAAACCTTATTTTGGTTTGGGCAAACGAGCGATTCAACCTTTTATGTGTAGGACTGAGCAAATAGAACGAAAGGGATTAACTTTATTTACATACTTTATTCTTGAGTTGGCATTGCAGGAATCGGTTGATAGGCAAAATGAAGGCTAAGGCAAAGTGGACAGGAATGAACCAAACAACGACGGTACCGGAGAGCTCGGCAACGTTGTCAGACTGGCCGAAAAACTTAAGAATCGGAGTCACAAAGAAGAACATAGGGAGAAGCAAGATGGAGCATATGAAGAGAATAATCCAAGATCGCTGCATGTACACTCCCAACATGTCATACTTCTTCGCTCCAAACGCTTGACCGCATAGCGTTTCCAGTGCACTCGCCATTCCAAGCTACATAAAAATATATGTATATGTATAGTTTCTTCATAATTTAAACATTATAATATAAGCCAGAAAATGTTTATATATATATATATATATATATATGTGTGTGTATGTGTGTGTACGAGAAGGCTAAAGGTGAAGCCATTGATGACGTTGATGACGATGGAGATGGCGGCGAGTTCGAGCTCGCCGAGATGGCCGGCGAAGGCCTGAGTGACAACGGCGATGCTGTTGGTCGAAACTCTGGTGAATATGGCTGGTCCAACGATACGCCATAGCTTCTTTGTCTCTATCCATATTTCTCCGCCTTCCTCAGCCGTATTTTGATCCCTTAACAGAGGAACCCTCTCTACAATTTCTGCTTCGTCGTCTCTGTCTCCCATCGTCGATCTCAAAAGAAAAATAAAAGAAAAATAAAGAGTTGACGATAGCAGATAGGAGATGATGATATAGAATAATACAAATTTGTTGTTTGACAACTTAGTTTCCCTCGTTTTATATGCCACTTACGACATATTCTTGCTTAGAGATAACTTACTATCCCGGATTTAAGATTATTAATATAAACTATGGTCCGCGCTTAGCGCATATGTTTTTAATTATAAATCTAAACTTTATATTACACATGTTTGTGTAGATTTATTTTTATAAATGTTATGATTGTGAGATCGAAAATTCACGCCAAGGATTTGTATTCGTGGATTTGGACTTTTGTATATGAAATGATATAGATTTCCTACGAATCAAAGATGTTTATTAAGATTGAATGTCGAGATCGAATAAACACAATCGATAGATGAATACAAAGAGAGGTTTTGAGCTATTCTAGTCGAAGTGTTCTTAATTAGGGTTGGAATGGAATGAACGAATCTCTGCTTCTCTTTAAATAGCCTCGAACCCTCAACCTTCTTGTTCCGATTCTTCAGCCTTCCGTTAGCAACTATCTTCTAGATTCGCGGAAGTCGTTCTGACTGGCGACGACTTGGTCGTTCTTTCTCGACATAGTCTTCTATCGAGCTAGAGCTCGATCATTCTTTGACTTGAACCGTTTTGACCTTAGTTGATTTCATAATCGAATGGGCTTTGGGCCACAATAGAAATCGTCTGCTGGTTGATGAATTGATCTTGCGATCGTGGGCCTCTAACCTCATGTTTTATGGGCCGGATTTCCTAAAGGGAAATCCAGTACCAACAATACCCCCAGCCCATTAATTCGACGATTCGAGGTTAATGGGATGTGAACGTTGTTGGGAATACGCGTCTGCCTCGAGCGTCGACGCCCTAATAATTATTTTCACCCCGACCGTAGATCTTGTTTCGATCGAACGGCTGAGATAGGGCACATGGATCTGCTAGATCGATTCATAGCGCGTTGACGGCTACGAAAGGTGATTAGTTGAAACTTTTACCATCCACCATCAATCTGGTTGACTGTCAACGGTTGACAAATCTTATCGACCTCGATTTGCGCTGATGTGACTTGATTATCAACTCCTTGATCATAACCGTCAATCTCAAATCGATGTCTGAGATTGCAAGAATACGAAAGATCTCCGATATCTCGATCTCTTCGTAAGTGATAACAATCATTAAGAATTTGAAATCGAACGATTGAGATCTTAGGATATGAAAGATCTCGTCGATCTCGAGAGAGAGGAGGCACGTGTTAGTTTTAAATGGAAGTTACCCTGCACGATTCCCACTACGGGTCATTCTACATATCGGCAAAGGTAACTTCTCTCCATCTCGATTTTTGCTTTTCTTTTCTCACTCTAGATTTTGATATGCTTGTGTTTTCATGCATTTAGAGAGTTGTTTAGATCATGTTTCGGTTTCATTTAGCTTTCTTTAGTTACATTTCTTTGTTCTTTGTTACATTTATAGTAGATTGCATCTAGGGTTGTAGTTTAGCATTTCTAGGAGCATAGTTGATTGCTCATGTTTAGATCTTATAGGAACTCTTGGGAACGGTATAGGAGGTTTGTAGACCCTTTTCCCAGCAAAAACATCAGATTTGGGCAAAATTGGGTCTGTCCGACTGTCGCGTCGACCGACGCAGAAGTGGTGTCGGTCGACATTGAATTGATGTCGACCTTCAGTGTCGACCATGGTCGATTTCTGTTCGTCGTAAGAACTCGAAATTGCCGTCAGAACTGCGTGTCGACCGACACTAAGGGGGTGTTGATCGATGCATGTCTCAGACAGACAATATTCATCCAGAAAATCCGAGATTATGCTCTCTTCTTCACCTAGCAACTCAATCTCATCTCTTAAGGTCACAACTTTGATGGATCTGTACTGTTCAGCTTTTCCAGCTTCATTATGCCTTTGTATTGCTTGAGATGTCTGTTGGATTTGAACATCCAGCTTCTTCACATGTGTGCTCAAAGATTCATACTTCCCGTTCAGATCTCCATGTAATGCGTCTATCTTTGAGTTGAAGGACACAGTGATCTGTTGTTCTCCCTCAAGAAACCGCTCCATCATAGCTTCCAACCTGCTCTTATGTGTAGGTGCAGGCGGTGCTTGGTAAGAAGAAACACCATAATTCCTTGAGAATGAGTTACTCTGTTGCTGGAAGGGTCTCTGAAAAGCAGATTCCTGACTGTAGAATTCATTCCCTCCAACACAGTTGATAGCTCTTTGCGCATACTTTCCAAGTACAAGACTATGTAGAGAGTCTACCTTGCTCTTCAGACCAGCTATCTGCGAGCTGTCAATCCCTGAACCAAAGAAATCATACATCTTCCTTACGATATGTGTCGATCGATGCAGGAGAAGCGTTGATCGATGCAAGCGCGATGATGTGACGATCGACACACAGGACCGTGTCGATCGTTGCAGGGCGATTACAGGCGTACCTGAAATGCAAGAACAGAAAGAAAAAAAATTTAGTAACAAAAAACAAAAACGAAAAACCTAGTCTAAACCCTAAGTTCAAATCTATCGGAGACTCAAAAGAGTCCCCGGCAACGGCGCCAAAAACTTGATAGGTCAAGAATTATCCCTATTCTAACTACAAGTGCACAGTGATGTAGTTGTAGTACTTAGGGTATCGAATCCACAGGGACTCCGGTCAACGATAGATTTAGAACAGAAAAGATTAAACTAGGAGAAAGCAAATTGTAATGAGAAACTAAAGCGAAGCAAGAAAAGTAAATCAGGCGAGGTAGTTGTAAGCAATCAAACGAAGGTGTCAGGTTTCGGGAGTTCTCAGGATATCAGGAAATCAGATAATCAAACAATCAGATTCAATCTATAGCGTTCTTGAACTAGAATCACGAAGGTAAAACTAACCAGCTGTCGCTGCGATAATTATCTATGTCTAACAACCTAGCAGACCAACTTTCGTTGCGAATCCTAGAGTTCTAAACATGCATTAATTCAAAGTTCGTTCGTTCACAATTTCTCCAAACCAAATTCCTTTACGGATAGATAAATTGCTCACATAATCAGATCTAGTTAAATAAACCAACTGTCGTTGCGTAAATCAACCTAGAATCAGTAATCTAAAGGGCCAATTCAGATTAAGCATTAAGAATAGATTAGATGAAGAACTAGATAATGAATCTAATAAATTAGTTATTCTAACATTCCTTCAAATCCCTAATGAAAATCCCTAACCTAACAAGAGATCTACTCAGACATAGCAATCATAACAGAAAACATGGTCAGAATAGATATCATAAAATAATCTGAGAATAAGAACATGGGTTCGAAATCAAGTCTCTTTCGAGAACAAAACCAGCCCCTCCAACTCTCTCTAGAAAAGCTTAGAATAAAACTTAGCCTAACAAGTGGCTGTAAAACCATCTTCTTTTCTCCACTATCGGATACTGTAGTTCCACCAATCTGAACTTCATCTTTCAAATGACCATCAGTGGAGATTATCTTTTTTGCATATCCCAACACACAAGGATGAACTCGCGGAGCTTCAGCTGGTGGAGTTTCATTCATCTCCTTATCCACCACTACCATGCACTTGACTGCACTCTGCTCATGTTTAGATATTATAGGAACTCTTGGGAACGGTATAGGAGGTTTGTAGACCCTTTCCCCAGCAAAAACATCAGATTTGGGCGAAATTGGGTCTGTCCGACTGTCGCGTCGACCGGCGCAGAAGTGGTGTCGGTCGACATTGAATTGATGTCGACCTTCAGTGTCGACCATGGTCGATTTCTGTTCGTCGTAAGAACTCGAAATTGCCGTCAGAACTGCGTGTCGACCGACACTAAGGGGGTGTCGATCGATGCATGTCTCAGACAGACAATATTCATCTAGAAAATCCAAGATTATGCTCTCTTCTTCACCTAGCAACTCAATCTCATCTCTTAAGGTCACAGCTTTGATGGATCTGTACTGTTCAGCTTTCCCAGCTTCATTATGCCTTTGTATTGCTTGAGATGTCTGTTGGATTTGAACATCCAGCTTCTTCACATGTGTGCTCAAAGATTCATACTTCCCGTTCAGATCTCCATGTAATGCGTCTATCTTTGAGTTGAAGGACACAGTGATCTGTTGTTCTCCCTCAAGAAACTGCTCCATCATAGCTTCCAACCTGCTCTTATGTGTAGGTGCAGGCGGTGCTTGGTAAGAAGAAACACCATAGTTCCTTGAGAATGAGTTACTCTGTTGCTGGAAGGGTCTTTGAAAAGCAGATTCCTAACTGTAGAATTCATTCCCTCAAACACAGTTGATAGCTCTTTGTGCATACTTTCCAAGTACAAGACTATGTAGAGAGTCTACCTTGCTCTTCAGCCCAGCTATCTGCGAGCTGTCAATCCCTGAACTAAAAAAATCATACACCTTCCTTACGATATGTGTCGATCGATGCAAGAGAAGCGTCGATCGATGCAAGCGCGATGATGTGACGATCGACACACAGGACCGTGTCGATCGTTGCAGGGCGATTACAGGCGTACCTGAAACGCAAGAACAGAAAGAAAAAAAATTAGTAACAAAAAACAAAAACGAAAAACCTAGTCTAAACGCTAAGTTCAAATCTATCGGAGACTCAAAAGAGTCCCCGGCAACGGCGCCAAAAACTTGATAGGTCAAGAATTATCCATATTCTAACTGCAAGTGCACAGTGATGTAGTTGTAGTACTTAGGGTATCGAATCCACAGGGACTCCGGTCAACGATAGATTTAGAACAGAAAAGATTAAACTAGGAGAAAGCAAATTGTAATGAGAAACTAAAGCGAAGCAAGAAAAGTAAATCAGGCGAGGTAGTTGTAAGCAATCAAACGAAGGTGTCAGGTTTCGGGAGTTCTCAGGATATCAGGAAATCAGATAATCAAACAATCAGATTCAATCTATAGCGTTCTTGAACTAGAATCACGAAGGTAAAACTAACCAGCTGTCGCTGCGATAATTATCTATGACTAACAACCTAGCAGACCAACTTTCGTTGCGAATCCTAGAGTTCTAAACATGCATTAATTCCAAGTTCGTTCGTTCACAATTTCTCCAAACCAAATTCCTTTGCGGATAGATAAATTGCTCACCTAATCAGATATAGTTAAATAAACCAATTGTCGTTGCGTAAATTAACCTAGAATCAGTAATCTAAATGGCCAGTTCAGATTAAGCATTAAGAATAGATTAGATGAAGAACTAGATGATGAATCTAATAAATTAGTTATTCTAACATTCCTTCAAATCCCTAATGAAAATCCCTAACCTAACAAGAGATCTACTCAGACATAGCAATCATAACAAAAAACATGGTCAGAATAGATATCATAAAATAATCTGAGAATAAGAACAGGGGTTCGAAATCAAGTCTCTTTCGAGAACAAAACCAGCCCCTCCAACTCTCTCTAGAAAAGCTTAGAATAAAACTTAGCCTAACAAGTGGCTGTAAAACCTAATTATAAACTAAAACACGAATTGAGGCTTTCTTGTAAATATGAGAAACTTCTGGGCAATTGTGCAAATTTCTAAAGTCTTCATAATCTGCTGTCGCAGGGCTGCAACGATCGACACCAAGAGTGCATCGATCAATGCAGAGGTTGTCCAGACTTGGTGGAATTAGCTCTCTCGGCTTTATGCTCCAAACTTGCCCAAAATGCTCTATTATCTCCAATTCCGCTCCAAAAGTGCATGTACCTAATAAACATCTGAAAAGACTCTAAAACATAATAATAGACTCGATAAATCAGATATATACCATGGTTAAAAGCCCTAAAATCCATGGTATATCAACTCCCCCACACTTAGCCTTTGCTTGCCCTCAAGCAAAACAGAGAACTAAAACATGGTGAAGAGGTTTGAAAACTTTCAGAAACTCTTTTCATCTTTAAAGCAGCAACACTCAGATTCCCCTTAGTAAACCACTGAAAGAATCAATCACAAGATATCAAGACCAACATATACTTCCCCCACACTTAGCAACTGTCCTAAGTAAACTCCACAATCACATTCACGCATTCAAATTCACCCTACTGACTTCTGCAAGTATTTAAGTGCGGTCTCACCTAAGGAGTATCGATCAAAGGCACATGGACTCTTACCTTGCCAGCTCTAGACCACCATACTATCTTTCTTTGGTCCCTTTCTTCTCTTTTCCCTTCCTTAGCATTCTGATTTTCCCTATTGGGTATCATTTTATTTTTTTTTATCAGTGCTCTTCCCGTTAAGGGGTATACTTTGGACACATTCCATGGATGCACATCATATGATAGTTGTAGCTACCACTCCCAGAGACCACTTCGGAGTTACTAACTCATCCTCAGTTTATTATTACTTTTTTTTTATGGAAGGGGAGAAGGGAACCAAATAGGACAGGTTTACAGGCTGTGTTAGAACTAACAAGGGAATCTGACACAAGGTATACCAAGCCCTTAGGTGAGAAAATTAAGTCAGTATTAAGGTGAAGTCAGTAAAAGGATCCTCTGATACCTGAAGTGATGTGGGTGTTCTCAGTAGGTTGATCTGTGTCTGGGTTTTCTAATAGTCATAGATAGATCCTACAACTTCATCCCAATGGTTACTTAAGTTCCTGCAAGATGTTGTAAATCTTCTCAAAAATTCATTGTTTCTTACTTAAACTTGTTTTGACTCAATAAAACAAAATTTGAAAACTGGACTGACTCTAAGAAAACAGAAAGCGTGCGTCAGTAGCTCCTCCCCCACACTTAAAACACATTGTCCCCAGTAGTGTCAAGCTTAGGGTCGGCGAGAAAATAAATCAAATTGAAATAATCCGAAAAGTTGCAGAACACTTACCTGTCGTCGCCCTGTGTCGATCGATGCCACAATGTGTGTCGATCGATGCAAGGCGAATTCTGCTCGCGGTTATGTGAATAACCAATGTCTGGACCGCAATCGAATCGGTAAACCGTAAATCGCGACTGCATCGACCAATGCACTAGGTGTGTCGATCGATGCAAGGCGATTCTGCTTGTTTCTCACGCCTCTGAACACACTTAAACAGAAAAATCAAAACACCAAAATAAAAACGAAAAATGAAAATAAAAACGAACCTAACAGTGGGTTGCCTCCCACTCAGCGCTTGTTTTGAGTCATTAGCTTGACTATGGGAAGATATCAGATTCATGGCGGTTTCAACAGAGACTTTGAATGTCTCTGTGAATATCTCTTCATCCAGGGTGGTGTGTAAGAGGTATCAGCATGAGAGCGTCCAAGGTACGTAGGAAGAGATCCAGGGCGGGAGCGAAGCTTGTGTGGGTTTATGCATTTTCCTGCATTCAAAGCTGATTGATCAGGAGGTTTAAGTTTAGAATGTGCATACCTTTGCTTTGGTGGAGATCTGATGTTTGGAGCTTTCTGCTTATGAGCAGTTGCAGGCTCGGAAGATGTTAGAGTAAATTCCTGAGGAATCACCATCTTCTTTTCTCCACTATCGGATACTGTAGTTTCACCAATCTGAACTTCATCTTTCAAATGACCATCAGTGGATATTATCTTTTTTGCATATCCCAACACACAAGGATGAACTCGCGGAGCTTCAGCTGGTGGAGTTTCATTCATCTCCTTATCCACCACTACCATGCACTTGACTGCACTCTGCTCATGTTTAGATCTTATAGGAACTCTTGGGAACAGTATAGGAGGTTTGTAGACCCTTTACCCAGCAAAAATATCAGATTTGGGCGAAATTGGGTCTGTCCGACTGTCGCGTCGACCGGTGCAGAAGTGGTGTCGGTCGACATTGAATTGATGTCGACCTTCAGTGTTGACCATGGTCGATTTCTGTTCGTCGTAAGAACTCGAAATTGCCGTCAGAACTGTGTGTCGACCGACACTAAGGGGGTGTCGATCGATGCATGTCTCAGACCGACAATATTCATCCAGAAAATCCGAGATTATGCTATCTTCTTCACCTAGCAACTCAATCTCATCTCTTAAGGTCACAGCTTTGATGGATCTGTACTGTTCAGCTTTCCCAGCTTCATTATGCCTTTGTATTGCTTGAGATGTCTGTTGGATTTGAACATCCAGCTTCTTCACATGTGTGCTCAAAGATTCATACTTCCCGTTCAGATCTCCATGTAATGCGTCTATCTTTGAGTTGAAGGACACAGTGATCTGTTGTTCTCCCTCAAGAAACTGCTCCATCATAGCTTCCAACCTGCTCTTATGTGTAGGTGCAGGCGGTGCTTGGTAAGAAGAAACACCATAGTTCCTTGAGAATGAGTTACTCTGTTGCTGGAAGGGTCTCTGAAAAGCAGATTCCTGACTGTAGAATTCATTCCCCCCAACACAGTTGATAGCTCTTTCCGCATACTTTCCAAGTACAAGACTATGTAGAGAGTCTACCTTGCTCTTCAGCCCAGCTATCTGCGAGCTGTCAATCCCTGAACTAAAGAAATCATACATCTTCCTTACGATATGTGTCGATCGATGCAGGAGAAGCGTCGATCGATGCAAGCGCGATGATGTGACGATCGACACACAGGACCGTGTCGATCGTTGCAGGGCGATTACAGGCGTACCTGAAACGCAAGAACAGAAAGAAAAAAAAATTAGTAACAAAAAACAAAAACGAAAAACCTAGTCTAAACGCTAAGTTCAAATCTATCGGAGACTCAAAAGAGTCCCCGGCAACGGCACCAAAAACTTGATAGGTCAAGAATTATCCATATTCTAACTGCAAGTGCACAGTGATGTAGTTGTAGTACTTAGGGTATCGAATCCACAGGGACTCCGGTCAACGATAGATTTAGAACAGAAAAGATTAAACTAGGAGAAAGCAAATTGTAATGAGAAACTAAAGCGAAGCAAGAAGAGTAAATCAGGCGAGGTAGTTGTAAGCAATCAAACGAAGGTGTCAGGTTTCGGGAGTTCTCAGGATATCAGGAAATCAGATAATCAAACAATCAGATTCAATCTATAGCGTTCTTGAACTAGAATCACGAAGGTAAAACTAACCAGCTGTCGTTGCGATAATTATCTATGTCTAACAACCTAGCATACCAACTTTCGTTGCGAATCCTAGAGTTCTAAACATGCATTAATTCCAAGTTCGTTCGTTCACAATTTTTCCAAACCAAATTCCTTTGCGGATAGATAAATTGCTCACCTAATCAGATATAGTTAAATAAACCAACTGTCGTTGCGTAAATCAACCTAGAATCAGTAATCTAAATGGCCAGTTCAGATTAAGCATTAAGAATAGATTAGATGAAGAACTAGATGATGAATCTAATAAATTAGTTATTCTAACATTCCTTCAAATCCCTAATGAAAATCCCTAACCTAACAAGAGATCTACTCAGACATAGCAATCATAACAAAAAACATGGTCAGAATAGATATCATAAAATAATCTGAGAATAAGAACAGGGGTTCGAAATCAAGTCTCTTTCGAGAACAAAACCAGCCCCTCCAACTCTCTCTAGAAAAGCTTAGAATAAAACTTAGCCTAACAAGTGGCTGTAAAACCTAATTATAAACTAAAACACGAATTGAGGCTTTCTTGTAAATATGAGAAACTTCTGGGCAATTGTGCAAATTTCTAAAGTCTTCATAATCTGCTGTCGCAGGGCTGCAACGATCGACACCAAGAGTGCATCGATCAATGCAGAGGTCGTCCAGACTTGGTGGAATTAGCTCTCTCGGCTTTATGCTCCAAACTTGCCCAAAATGCTCTATTATCTCCAATTCCGCTCCAAAAGTGCATGTACCTAATAAACATCTGAAAAGACTCTAAAACATAATAATAGACTCGATAAATCAGATATATACCATGGTTAAAAGCCCTAAAATCCATGGTATATCAACTCCCCCACACTTAGCCTTTGCTTGCCCTCAAGCAAAACAGAGAACTAAAACATGGTGAAGAGGTTTGAAATTGAGTTAGCTTTCCAATGGAGGTGGTTTCAAGTCGTTTGGAGCTGTAGTCGAGAAGTTATGGCCGATTTACCAGCCAGCGGTTGAACCAGCGGCTCGGACGAGACCGCGAGATGACTCACTTGATCCATCGACGAACTCGGAGCAACAAAGCCGAGACCACAGCGGTTTGCCCAGAGACCCGGATGAAACCGCGACCAAGCCAGCGGTTTACCCAGCGGTTAAACCGAAACCGCTGGCGACGAAATTTCTGTTGACCTTTGAGACTTTGACCAGATTTGATACTTGGTTTTCTGGGTTGACCCAGGTTTGTTGGGTCGACCCAGCTCGTGTTTAGAGACCTTTAAATAGATTTTTGGGTCAAAAACCCTAAATCTATCTCTTTTTCTTTCACAAACTTGTAAACATCTAATCTCCCTTTTTGGATCTTTACTATTTTAGTGAAAGTTTGTTAATTTCTTCTTCTAATCTCTCTATCTTTCTCTAATCTCGATGATTAACACTATCTCTATGGGTTTTGTTGATCTCATTATGATTAGTGAGTAGTCTCCTTTTGAGCTTTTGGGTTAGGAAGATTTGGGTGATTAGGGGTTGAATCTTGATGTCTAGGGCTTAGATTTGATTGATCTTTTCTCATTAAATGTTCTTAATGCTAGGTTAGGCTTAGCTATCCTTGATCTAGAGCTTTGGGATTTTATTGCACATAAGGTGTTAGATGAAATGCTAGCTTTGATTTTATGAGAGCTTTACATTCTTAGCCAATGACAATTGATGTTTAAGGTGTTTAGTAGCTAAAGGAATTGTGATTAATGCATGCTTGCTTGTGATTAGCCAATGAGAATTGATGTTTAGTGCTTGATTAGCATAGGGTTAATGACATGAGAGTGTATTAACTTGGATTTTTGTTCCTAAGCTGAAGGATTAGCATTTTAATGTTTTGTTTGACATCTTGATTCAATGCTTAGTTACTTAGATCAATTTCCTATGCCCAAGAGCTTGATCTTTAATCATCCTTTTGAATTGTCTTGTTTGTTCTCTTTGCTTGCTTATTGAATTTGGTTCCTCTTTGTTTGCTTATTTGATTAGTTTGATTGCAATTAGGATCGTAGTGTTACAATTTGAATGATATTTGCTTGGCTTTAAGGGATTAGTGCATTCTCGATTGGTCCATTCATTCCCAATTGGTTCGACACCTCTTACTACACGATAAGTAAGAGGAATTGATACCTCCAAGAACTACAAAATTCTTGTTATCAATTTGGCGCCGTTGCCGATTTGGGAATTAGGATTGATCAATTAGATTTCTTTTCCTTTTTAGATCAAGTTTTTGGTTACTAATCTTGTTTCTTCGTCTTGCTTTGATGACAGGTGCATGAACCTACGCAGCAGAGGACCAACGAACTTAGTTGCACGAGTTACAGACATCAAATCACTTGAGCGACAGTTAGCACGGGAACGACGAGCACTCGAGCGGGCACTTTACTTAGAGAGACTCGGGTTGGAACCAGTTGTTGAGGTTCAACAAGACTTTGAGGGTATTGAGCAGCCGGTCATGAAAGATCACGATCAACAGGATCAACAGCAAGGCCAACAGGGCCACCGAGAGCAACAAAGGCCAGCTAGGGCCATTGGTGATGGAGATACACCGGATACAAATGCAAACCGGCGAGGGATCATTCCACCACCGGTGAACAACAATAACTTCGAGATCCGGGCTATGATGATGAACATGGTGCAAAACAATCAGTTTCATGGGCTTGCATCTGAGGATCCCTTGCAGCACTTGGATACATTTGACAAGATTTGTGCTACTACAAGGCTTAATGGTGTGACTGATGATGGTTTGAAGATGCGTCTCTTCTTCTTCTCTTTGGCGGATAGAGCCAAGGATTGGGAAAGCACCATCCCTCCGGGATCCATTACTACTTGGGGAGAACTTAAGAAGGCTTTCTTGAAGAAGTTTTTCTCACCTACTAGGACTGTCCATTTTCGCAATGAGCTATCCGGGTTTGTGCAACGCAACAATGAGAGCTTTGCTGAAGCTTGGGAGAGGTTCAATAAGCTAACTACTCAGTGTCCCCACCACGGTTTCACTAAGGAGACACTACTAAGTAACCTCTATCGCGGAGTGCTTCCTAGAATGCGGGCGATGCTAGACTCTTGTAGCAATGGACACTTCCTAGGGAAGGGAGTTGATGAGGCTATGGAATTAATTGAAAACCTTGCTACAAGCGACGAGAATTACAATGAGGATTTTGAGCGGAGTAATAGAGGATCATCTTCTACGGATGAGAAGTACGATAAGGAAATAAAATCTCTAAATGAAAAGATAGACAAGATGATCTCATCAAGCCAACATCAAATCAGCTTCGTGGGCAACTATGATGACTCCCAACCCATCCTCTTTAGTCTTGAAGGAGATATGACCCAAGAAGAGATAAACTTCATCGCGGGCCAAGGAGATTTCCACAAGGGTTTCAACCCAAACTATAGAAACCATCCTAACTTCTCTTATCGAAACCCCAATGTGGCGAACCCACAAGATCAGGTTTATCCACAAGCCCAACCCCAAGGACAAGCTCCATAACAAGGGAAACTTCACAAAAGCTCAACAACAAAAGCCTTTTGTCCCTTACACTAACCAACAAGGGTTTGGCAATAAGCCTCAATTTCAAGGACAACAAGGATATGTCCCCAAGCAACAATACCCACCCGGCTTTGGACAACAACCGCAACAAGCCTCCTCTTCTTCGGGTTTGGATAATGAGTTAAAAGGAATGATGCAACAACTCATCCAAGGGCAAGCAAGTGGGGCATTGGAAGTGAAGAACTTAAAGAATGAGCTGCAACATTTGACTTCTCGCTTGATCAATGTTGAAAACACGCACGCTTCCACTTCTAGACCTACCGGTATTTGCCCGGAAACCCGGAGAAGAACCCGAAAGAGTATTGCAATGCAATCTTCTCTACTGTTGATTATGAGAAACCAGACCATGAGCGAGAGGTTAATGAGATAGAAGCACTTCTCTATGGTTATGCAATTTCGCATGTAGCACCGGTTCCTCTCAAGGAGATGAAGGCCACTGTAGTTAAGCCTCTCTATGTTGCACCAGCTAAGGAGATGCGTGCTACTGATATTTTTGCTGAAGATACTGTGTCAACTCTCCAAACCACACCAAAGGTGCTTCCCAAGCTTGGAAATCCGGGTAAATTCACAATCAATTGTACTTTGGGAGACTTGGAGATTAAAGATGCATTGTGAGACTCCGGCTCTACTGTGAGTGTGATATCTCTTGACATGGTGGAAACCCTTGGGATTAAGAGTATGGAAAGGTACACATCTTCTATTACATTTGGAGACTCTTACTCCAAAACTCCAATGGGAATAATCAAAGATTATCCACTGAAGATTGGTGAGTGCACTATCCCAACTGACTTCATTGTCATGAAGATGAAGAAGAGTACCCAACTACCTCTATTACTTGGTACCTCTTTCCTCAATACCACTGGAGCTTGTATGGACTTCGAACGGAAATTTGCTGTGCTGAATAATGTTGACAACAAGGTTCACTATCCTTTGAAGAGCACAACTCTCCACACTTGTGGTGTCATCCTATCTCCAAATAAGGATGATGTGTTAGAGGAAGCAAGGCTATTTGCAAATATAGGCAAGGAAGTGATAGGTCTAGTTTTAACCCTATACTAACTGCAAGTGCACAGTGATGTAGTTGTCGTACTTAGGGTATCGAATCCACAGGGACTCCGGTCAACGATAGATTAAGAACATAAAAGATTAAACTAGGAGAAAGCAAATATGATGAGAAACTAAAAAGCAAGCAGAAAGTAAATCAGGCGAGTTTGTAAGCAAGGAAGCGAAGCGTTAAGTCTAGGGAGTTCTCAGGAAACCAGGAACATAAACTAATCAATCAATCAGGATCTAATTAAAAACTGTTCTAGAACTCAAACACAGATATAGAATTAACCAACTGTCGTTGCGAGAATTCTCTAAGTCTAAGTGCAACAATCCAAATTTCTTTGCAATTACTAACAGATTAAACCAGCTTTAATTCCAAGTTCGATATGTTCACAATCTAATTAAACCAAATTCCTTTGCGAGTAATTAAATTGCTCATCTAGGTTCTTTCTAGCTAATTAACCAACTGTCGTTGTATCAATCAACCTAACATCATAAATCTGGGTAGCTAATTCAGATTAAGCAGTAAGAACAATCCTAGATGAAGAACTAACATATATGAATCCCTACAGATTTATTAACCTATAGTTCCATGAAATCCCTAATGAGAATCCCTAAACTTAACAGGTAATCTACTCAGACATAATCATCGGAACAGAAAACATCCTGAATAGAAAACCAAATATTATAAAATCAAATAAAGAACTGGGGTTCAAAATCCTCTCTCTTTCGAGAACAGGATCAGCCCCTAACTCTCTCTGAAAATAATATAAGACTTAAGAAAAGCGTAGCCTAAACAAGTGGCTAAAAACCCTAATATATAGTCTAAAACATGTTTTGGGCCTTTCTGCAAATCTGGGAAGTTTCTGAGCAAAAACTGTAAAATCTCCAAAATGCAGATTTTTGGGCGCAGAAATTTCGTCTTGTAGTGGTGTCGACCGATACAGAAGTTGTGTCGACCGACACAGTGTACAGACGAACCCAGTGAATTCTGTGAAATCCATGTAAGCTGTCAAATCACTCCAAAAGCTCCCAGAATCTCCAGATAAGCTCCAAACGTACATAAACCTGTAAAAATAGATAAAAGACTCCAAAACATAATAAAAGACTCGATAAATAAGATATATACCATGGTAAAAATCTCTAAAATCCATGGTATATCAGGAAGCTTGGCATAAACCCACTTCTTATGGAGCATTGAGTGCGCACATGGGACGTGCTCAAAAGAAGGGGGTGGATAGAGCTATTGGAACTCCTCTTATGACCCAAAGGATTGAGTATGTTGGCTCCATCTCTTCAATGAAGCTGAACACCAATGAGGAGAAAACACCAAAAGAGAAGGTTGTGGATATGTTGAAAAGGAGGGCTCCAAAGGTTGAAATGACTGAAAAGGATAAGGTTGTCAACAATCACCCAAAGGCTCAAGAGTTTGAAAAGGAGATCATTGATAGTGAGAGTCTACAATCTTTGTTTGATGAGCATAATGGAAATGCTCTAACCAATGTATTGGATGGAGTTAAGAGAGCTGAAAAAGGACATAAGGACAAGATGGAAGCTCTAATGCCTTTTGAAACTCCATCATCTCTCAACTGTATCAGCTTGCATCCATTATGTCTAAAGGGTGACTACATTGAGTACAAGATCAAGTCTAAAGGAAAGTCTAGGCCATTTTCAAGTGCAAAAGCTTTAATCAGTCCAAGGTTTCATGGTGATTCAGTAAATCTCAGTGAGCTAACCTCTAAGGTCTTGACCATCAATCTCGAGGGCAGGCCACGCTCTTCAACCGCCTAAATCTCGGTTTGCAAAAGTCGAGCTTACCGACTTTAAACAAAAGCGCACTTGGGAGACATTCCCATGTCTATCCTTGTAAATATTCTTTTATCTTGTTATTTTTGATGTTCTACTTGAGTGTTTTCAGGTTTTTAAATGTTCATAGGTCAAAGGATGGTTTGGGTCAAAGTAGGCAGCGTTTTGGTCGGATTTCACGGAGCCAGCCGAGCTGACAGCGGTCTGTCTAGCAGCTAAAAACAAAACCGCTACGAGTCTCGCGGTTGAGGAAGCGGTCGGGAGGACACCGCAAGCCGATTCGGAGCAAAAAGCCGCCAAACAGCCGAGCGTACCGCGGCTCAGTCCGCGGCAAAATCATGACCGCTGAGAGACTCGCGGTTCGTCCAACGGGTCCGACGAAACCGCGGCATGCCCAGAAACCGCGACGTAGCTTCGACCAATCCCGAGCAAAATTTGCGAGCCAGCCGCGGTTATCCTAGCGGGCTCGACGAAACCGATGGTCCTTTCCCCAGCTCTAAATTCGGGGTTTTCTTAGCTCTATCACTTGAAATCACTCTCCACACCTCCATCTCGGGATCCATATCCCGAGTCTCCCACCTTTTGAGGTACTTACTCCGCACCTTTTTGTACATACTTGCATTTAGTTTTCCGTTTTTCTTTTTGTTTGGTCTCTTTCTCGGACTTGCTTTCACACCGAGACGGTGTGAAGTAAGTTTGGGGGAGAGGCTAGTTACTAATCATGTTTGCTTTGCTCTTATTTTTTCGTTTTGTATCTTGAGTCTCATACATATCATTTAAGGCAAAGAAAATCCAAAAAAAATGAAAAATTTCAAAAATTTTCACAAAAAGAAAGCATCTAGTTGCAATAGCATCATAGGATCGAGTCTAGTTGCATCATATACGACGCATGCATTGGGAGCAATGATTTAATTTCCTCGTAAGGTTTAATTGGGTAAAACTTGTTTCATACGCTAGCTTTATGCTAGATAGATCACACTAAGGTTGTAACCCGAGAAATGCATGAAAGCTAGAACTAACCCTACTTGGATAGCTTGCTTTGAACCTTGATGCTTTCTGAAACTTGTTGTGATTTGAAGCTAGCTCCATCTAAGTGAGAACTTTAATTGAATCATCTAATTATCCTTGTTCATGTTTTGTGTGATAAACTCATGGGTACCCCAAAATATTTGAGCAAGCTTATCCTTTCTGCCCCTCTCTACTTGCTCAAATAGATTTCCACACCTTTCACCACCCTTATTTCAAACCCCAAACACTATATTGAGTGGTAGGCCTATTTGGAACGAGCTAGGTAAAAAGTAGGCCTGGGACTTCGGTTTTTCGGTTTGGTTTCGGTTCGGTTTTTCTATTTTTCGGTTTTTTTCGGGTTTTTATTTTTTCACCAAAACTAACCGAAATAAATTTCGGTTCGGTTCGGTTCGGTTTTCGATTTTTTTGGTTATTATTTTTTTTTGCCGAAACTAACCGAAGTTTTCGGAAAAATCGGTTAATTTCGGTTAATTTCGGTTACTTCGGTTTATTCGGTTAAATTTGGGTATATTCGGTTATTCGGTACGGTTCGGTTTGGGTAATTTCGGTTAATTCGGTTGATTTTGTGTATATTCGGTTATTTCGGTTCGGTTCGGTTTTATTCGAAAATTTTAATATTTTTGGTTAAAAATGGTTTATTTTGGTTTATAAAAAAAAAGAAAAAAAAAGAAAAAAACTTCGGTTAACCGAACGGTTCGTCCAACCGAACCGAACCGAAAACCGAATACAATTTTAAAAGCCACCGAACTAACCGAACTAAATTAACCGAACCGAACCGAACCGAAATTTTTCGGTTCGGTACGGTTCGGCAAATTCGGTTCGGTTAAAAGTCCCAGGGCTAGTAAAAAGTGTTGAATATGAGGCGACTAGGAGAGATTTCCATTGTAGATGCATGCTCAACTTCTTTAGCTTTGCAATAGGTTTTGATCTAAGTTTGGGGGAGAATTTGGGAATGGAAAAAGAGGGTAAAGGAAGAAAGAGGTTTGAATGGGATCAAAAGTTGATTGGTAAAAGTGTTAAAGAATGAAAGCTCTTATGTGATTTGAAAAGGAAATGTCTCAATGTTTTTAAGTGAAAAGAAGCCAAAGGCTCACCAAAAGAAAGAAAAGAAAGTTTTTGAAAAAAAGACGAAAGAAAAGAAAGAAAAATTTTGAGCTAAGTTGAAAAGTGTGAATTTACCAATGTTTTGGAAATGTTTTGAATGATCCTTGGGGGTTTCTTGAAAAGGTTTCGATTTTGAAAGAGGGATAAGGCATGAATAGCCTTGATAAAAGGGTAGAATTCATTTAGGAGGGCTAGCTTGGGAGAAGAAGCTCTTGGGGTTTGGGTAGATGGGAATCTATCCTAGTATGCACCAATTGCCTCTAACTCTTAGCATTTTACTATAGCTCGTTCATAATTCTTCCGAGAGAACCTAAATGATTGTGGAGAAGCCTTCCTTTCAATTGATACCATTTTTGTCTCAAGACCTTGTCCCTTAAACCAAATGAGTTTGATCACATTGCTTTGAATATGATCCACTCGAAAAATCTAATGAATGTTAAGGAGCTAGTGGATTTGAATGCTTGTGTAGGTTGAGGGTTAAGCTAGAAGTTTTGTCTTGATGAGTATGGCTATATCCTTGGAGTAGGCTTGTCTCAGTTGCACCTTAGTTGTATAGACTTGAAATGAAGTTTGAAACTTGATTAAACCCTTGGATGTGAGCTCCCACCTTCAAACCTTTCTCCCAACTTGCCTTGATGATCTTATGCTTGCTTGTGGACAAGCAAGGTTTAATTTTGGGGGAATTGATATGCTTGTGTTTTCATGCATTTAGAGAGTTGTTTAGATCATGTTTCGGTTTCATTTAGCTTTCTTTAGTTACATTTCTTTGTTCTTTGTTACATTTATAGTTGATTGCATCTAGGGTTGTAGTTTAGCATTTCTAGGAGAATTTTGCATTTGTTTTGGTTCCTTTCAGGTGTTGGAAGACTTCTAGGATGACTTGAGAGCACTTTGAGCTTTGGAGGAGTGAATGGTGATACTGATCAAAGTGATGTTCTTGAAAGATGGAGCCAAACGAAGCCTTCCGTGCATATTTAGCTTCTGGAGCATCAAATAGAAGTTGTAGGAAATTGAGTTAGCTTTCCAATGGAGGTGGTTTCAAGTCGTTTGGAGCTGTAGTCGAGAAGTTATGGCCTATTTACCAGCCAGCGGTTGAGCCAGCGGCTCGGACGAGACCGCGAGATGACTCACTTGATCCATCGACGAACTCCGAGCAACGAAGCCGAGACCTCAGCGGTTTGCCCAGCGACCCGGATGAAACTGCGACCAAGCCAGCGGTTTATCCAGCGGTTAAACCGAAACCGCTGGCGACGAAATTTCTGTTGACCTTTGAGACTTTGACCAGATTTGATACTTGGTTTTCTGGGTTGACCCAGGTTTGTTGGGTCGACCCAGCTCATGTTTAGGGACCTTTAAATAGATTTTTGGGTCAAAAAACCTAAATCTATCTCTTTTTCTTTCACAAACTTGTAAACATCTAATCTCCCTTTTTGGATCTTTGCTATTTTATTGAAAGTTTGTTAATTTCTTCTTCTAATCTCTCTATCTTTCTCTAATCTCGATGATTAACACTATCTCTATGGGTTTTGTTGATCTCATTATGATTAGTGAGTAGTCTCCTTTTGAGCTTTTGGGTTAGGAAGATTTGGGTGATTAGGGGTTGAATCTTGATGTCTAGGGCTTAGATTTGATTGATCCTTTCTCATTAAATGTTCTTAATGCTAGATTAGGCTTAGCTATCCTTGATCTAGAGCTTTGGGATTTTATTGCACATAAGGTGTTCGATGAAATGCTAGCTTTGATTTAATGAGAGCTTTACATTCTTAGCCAATGACAATTGATGTTTAAGGTGTTTAGTAGCTAAAGGACTTGTGATTAATGCATGCTTGCTTGTGATTAGCCAATGAGAGTTGATGTTTAATGCTTGATTAGCATAGGGTTAATGACATGAGAGTGTATTAACTTGGATTTTTGTTCCTAAGCTGAAGGATTAGCATTTTAATGTTTTGTTTGACATCTTGATTCAATGCTTAGTTACTTAGATCAATTTTTTATGCCCAAGAACTTGATCTTTAATCATCCTTTTGAATTGTCTTGTTTGTTCTCTTTGCTTGCTTATTGAATTTGGTTCCTCTTTGTTTGCTTATTTGATTAGTTTTATTGCAATTAGGATCGTAGTGTTACAATTTGAATGATATTTGCTTGGCTTTAAGGGATTAGTGCATTCTCGATTGGTCCATTCATTCCCAATTGGTTCGACACCTCTTACTACACGATAAGTAAGAGGAATTGATACCTCCAAGAACTACAAAATTCTTGTTATCAGATTTCTTTAGAGATTTTACGTTTTCGAGTGCTTCTCTCTAGAATTTCTTCTTCCCCGTTCTCTTCCTTTATTCCGATAAACCACTTCTTATGGCTCCGAGGAATACAATGGGGGCAAGTACCAGCTCCTCGGTGGGGCCGTTCGGTCCGCACCAAACATCTTCTTTAAACACAGGGCATCTCCAACGGCTGCGAACGAAGTACCGGATCCCGCCGGAAGTTGAGATGGTGATTCCGTTTTCGACGGAATGCAGAATTTTCTTCCTGATCCCTCGCCTTCTCTTGTGGGTTTTGGACCAGCTCCAACTCGCGTTCCCTCAAATGACTCTGAATTTTGTTCGGTATGTCATCGAACTCGGTGTCAGGGCCGCCGAGGAAGGGATTGAATTCGGGGCCGAGGAACTTATGCGAGTTTTCTCGGTCAAACACAATGTCTGGGCTCCGGATACTTACTACCTCTCTACTCGTTTCGGGAAGGTTCTCGACGAGATCCCTAATAGAGACGTATGGCGGGATCGTTACTTCTTTTCAAGATCAACAACCACTCGGTCGGAGATTTCAATTTTTCCGTTGTACCGACGAGATGGGCCACTGTTATTGGTTAGATTTTAGGGTTTGACGATTGTTACTCTTTCGCGGATGTCGAGCTGCTTCTAACATTTTTTGTTTTGTTTTGTAGAAGCTCCCGAATCCCTTTCTCTGAATCCGATAACAGAGGGTTTGATAGCTCGACTTAGAGCGGGAGACGTCAACTAGAACAACTTTACAACCGAGCGTATACGAGCCGCCCTAGGGACTGAGCTTCAGCGTACTCCGCAAGCCCGGACTCAAGTTACTCGAGGTACTCCGACTCCGCAAGCTACTTGCCTTCCTCCGTCCTCTCGACCAACTCAGCCTACGGTTCGAATAGTCGAGTGTACCGGAGAAAGTAAGAGTTTGTTGTTATTGCACTTTTGTTGTTAATTTTTTATGTCGTGCTGATTCAGGCCCATCGTTTTGCAGATCAGCCCGTTTCAGACGACAGTTCTGTTGCCAATACCCCTCTGCATGAGAAGATGTCTCGCAGAGCAAGCACCTATCGGAATGGGAAGGACCCAGTTGACCTGGCAAGTAAAATGAAGGCGGGCGATCTGAGCAACGCCATCCTCTTCGCTCTTGGCCAGGGTCCTCCTCCTCCTCCTCCGGATCACTCTCCTCCTCCATCGGCTCAGGTTACTCTTCCCCCAGTTCCAAGATCCGAGGAAGTGGTTTTGGATGGTGAAGTCCCGCCTCCTCCCCCATTTGGACAAGAAATCGTTCCAGTTCACTCTCGAGAGCTCGCTCTGCGCGACTCTCATTCAAACGGTTCCAAGGGTCGAATGGCAGAAGCCGAGGCGGATCCCTCCCGCCTATTTCGAAACAGCAGAGGATCAACGTGGAGGTGACCTCGCGAAGGTCAGATCAGGACGTCGAGATGAGGCCTGTTTCCATGGGGTCCGGCGGGACTTTCAACTGGTGCTTTATGTTGGGATTGTGTCCTGAAATCACATTGTACTTACTCTAAAGATAGTTGTATTGTCGATATCGGACAATTCATGTGATTCTGGGTAGTCATAATGTTTTGCTAGAAACCGCTTATGACAAATGAGTTGAAACTCATTTCTACTATCGTGTGAACCTACAGGGTCACACACCTAAGCAAGCTGGATACACTTAGTATGTGATTGATCATTGGCATATGATCCGATCAATGTGTATTGGATACACATTGAATTAGTGTTTTAAGAGGTGTGTCGATCGATGCCATTGGTGCGTCGATCGATACAAGAGGTGTGTCGATCGTTGCCAATGGGTGCAACGATCGACACAAGGTCGATACCGTAACTAATGTTACGGTTTGTCAACCGTGGGCCTATTTATAGGGGCCAGGTTACACGACCTAAAGAGAGAGCCGTCGCAGACATTTTTCTTGATAGAAAAACAGACCCTCTTCCTCGAAAAACACACAGAGATCCCTAGGAGATCCGATCACCGGTACTAGCATCCCGGCGGATTCCAGCTTGTGTGCGTGTGGACTACAATAGAGGCGCAGCGATTGAGGCGCTCTAGATCTCGTTTACCTGCTCATTCTTCCGCTGCCAATCTACAGGTAATCACGAGGTCAGTTCTTAGATTCAATCACCTAGACCCTGGATCCTAGGGAGTCCAACACTTTAGGCATCAAAAGGAGTGCCCGATTGCTGATGACCCGAAGGGTGTGGCCTATCTGCTTAGGCACTTTAAACCTGCAGGGGTTCAACTCTCGGCTATCGGGGATATGGCCCTCGGGGAAGCATACACTGAGATGATGGCAGCCATCAGGAAGGTAAAACATTTTTCTTTCGCTTCTTTTTCTTATCTGAGTTTTCATAATAGCTTTAACTTATTTGTGTTGATGCGTGCAGTCTTTGGAGGCCACAAACACGTTCGTAGCTAAGTCTGAGCGCGAGCTATGCGATGTCCCTTAGACCAGCGAGCTCGAGGCCACTAAGAAGACGGTTCTCGACCTGAACGCAAGGCTTCAGGAGGCCACGGTCAAAGAGGAAGCGTTGAGGAAGAAGGTGGCCGAGTTCAGCATCATCGAGGCTCGGATGATGCTGGTCGAAAACCAGGAGGAGGATCTCACGCAAAAGCTTAACGTAGCGGTGACTCGAACTCCGGCTGCCGAGGAATCGAGCCGGGTTGCGGCCGAAGCTGCCCAGGATCGGGCTGACCTAGAGAAGGTTCTCGCGGGGAGGTAGTTTGATATTAAGGTCACGGTCCATGAGGCGAGGAAGGATCTGAATGGTAAATACTTGGAGATCCTTAAGGGGATCATAGAGAAGAATGATCGGAAGAAGGTTGAGACCAGCGCTGAGATCCGCCTCCACCAGGCCTTAGCCAATATTGAGCTCATCGATGAGCTAGCTGCTGGCGAGCTGGACCTAACTCAGGAGGTGGTGAAGCTGGACGAGAAGAAACATGTAGCGATGGAGGAGATGAACGCCGTGGCGGTGTCAGATTTTAGCATCAGCAAGATCAACTTGCCAGCGATGTCTGACGACTCAGTGATCCTGGTGAATCCTTCGATGTAGACCGTTCCTCGCCTTGACCAATATGGGTCGAATCTCCGGAGGGAGACTGGGATCTGCTCGAGAGTGAGCGATGAGGTCGAGGGCCAAAATGCTGAGGACGCAGTCGCGGTGGATGAGCAAGCAGGAGATCGTGGCGAGGCCACTTCTTAAAAATTTCTAAGTCTTTTGTTGTTGCCCAGAAGGGCTTTCGATTTTATTTTGTAACTCTCGTTGCCCAAGGGAGATTTTTTTATTTTTATTTTGGTGTTTCCCATTATGGGTATTCTATGAACTTGAGGACGTTACGTCCTTTTTTTTAATCGGACTGCCTTTTGTCTTTCATGTCTTAGGCGTTTTTGGCATAGAATCGCTTTGAAAGAGCTCGAGTGAATCGAGTCACCATGGGGGTCGATCATTGTCTGTATAGGGATCGACCCAAACAACTTGGCCCGATTTGCCTTGTAAAACTTTCAAAGTAAGCAAAGTCGGACTCGGGCCGTATAAGACGAACTGCCTTAGAAAATTTAGCTAAAACTTTATAAATAGGCAAATGTCGAACTTAAGCCACATAAGACGTACGTAGCTCTAAATATAAGTCTTTTAGGATGCTGCATCTCCAAAAGCTTGGCTTGAGTTATCTTGTTTTATATATTCGAACTTGGTTCGATTCACTTCTTAGGAAAATAAAGAAAATTTTCTTACTCGCGATTTCGGATGGCGGCCTGTTTATAAGGATGCCTTGAACTGTTTGCGAGAGCTCGACGCTTGGTGTGGTCGATGTTGCATGCGGGGATAGGTGCCCCCCCAGTTCTTCTAGTCTGTGCAAGTTAGAATAATTTTATAGTTAGGGGAGTTTCGGCTTCGAACTTATAGGTTATGTATAGATCGTTTAGGTCGACTATTTTGAGGAGATCATTTCAGATCGCCTGTTTTTGAAGAGACCATTTCAGGTTGCTTAATTTGAAGAGATCATTTCAGATCGCTTAGTTTGAGGAAATCATCTCAGATCGCCTTTTTTTTTTGAAGAGACCTTTTGAGGTCGCTTGATTTGAAGAGATCATTTCAGATCGCTTAGTTTGAGGAAATCATTTCAGATTGCCTTTTTTTTGAATAGACCGTTTCGGGTCGCTTGATTTGAAGAGATCATTTCAGATTGCTTAGTTTGAGGAAATCGTTTCAGATAGCCTGTTTTTTGAAGAGACATTTTCAGGTCGCTTGATTTTAAGAGGTCATTTCAGATCGCTTAAAAATGAAAGAAGACAAAGAATTAAAGTAATTTTAACTTTACAAAGGCGATAAAGGTCGATTTCGAGTGAGAACTTATTTTGATTTTATAAAGAAGCTTATTTGACTTTGCTCGAGATTGTAGAACTTTGATAAGAATTTTGTTTATGGGGGGCGTCTGCGCTCGAAGTCGAGCTGCCTACGTACCCTTTTGAGGGGGATCAAGCCATTTCGTAGTTCGATTATGGGGTGTATTTTCAGTGAAAATATTTTTTGAGGTTGATGATGTTCCAGGGTCGTAGTTCAGGTTGATGATGTTCCAGGGTTGTATTTTCAGTGGAAATACTCTCTGATTATACCCAGAGAATGCATTCATAAAGGATAGCAGTTGGTGACCAGCGGTGGCCTCGACCAATCGGTCGATGTGTGGGAGCGGAAAGCGGTCTTTTGGACATGCCTTGTTGAGGTCTGTAAAGTCGACGTAGACTCTCCACTTCCCATTCTTTTTCTTGACCACTACGGGATTAGCGAGACAGTCGGGGTATTTCACCTCTCTGATCGATCCTATTTTTAGCAGGCGGTCGACCTCGTCATTGACGGCTTGGGCTCGCTCTGGGCTGAGTTTGTGACGCTTTTGCCTGACCAGATTGTAGGTCGGGTCGACGTTCAGTTCGTGGCTAGTCACATCGATATCGGTTCCCTTCATGTCTGCTGAGGACCAGGCGAATGATTCGACGTTCTGCTTGAGGAAAGAGATCAGTTCGTTCTTGACCGATTCCGACAGGTCGGCTCCGATGTCGACTAGTCTCTCGGGATGAGCTTCCTCTATGCAAATCTGATTTGTGAGGTCCTTTGGGGGTCCTCTTTGACTAGGGTCATTAGATCTTTTGGTTCACATTTTGTCGAGCTCCTCCTCTTTCTGTAATTGCTATGCGTGGGATTTTTCAATATGTTTGTACCCGTTCATGTAGCAATTCCTGGAAGTCTTTTGGCTTACGTAGACAGTTTTTACTCCTTTCAGAGTTGGGCACACTGGTGGAAGGTCGAAGGCACGAATTTCATATCGTATATACAGGGTCGACCTAAGATAGCGTTATAGGGAGCTGGTCGATCTACCACGACAAACTCTGTCATTCTTAGAACTCCTCCAGCTACTACTGGGGTGAAGACATAGCCCATTGAGTATGTTGTTTCGCCGGCGAACCCTACTGGGGGTGTCTGTCCTTCGACGATCTTGGAGTCTTCGAAGTCTATCTTTTTAAATGCGTCGTAGAAGAGGACGTCTACCGAGCTTCATGTGTCGATCATTATTCTCGATAGTTTGACATCCCTGACTACTAAACAAACGAGGAGTGCGTCGTCATGTTGCTTGTCGAGGTCGAGAGTCTCGCTCTCGTAGAAAGTGATCTCGTGGTCTGGAACTTGCATTGGGATCTTTTCCCGCTTGTCGGTCTCGACTGTTCTTTGGAGGGCCTTAATCGAATTGAATGAGTTTCGTCATAGCTTAGAGCCGCCGAAGATGGAGTCAACTCGTTTATGGGGTATAGCCCGTCCCCCCCCCCCCCCCCCCCCCCCCCCCCCCCCCCCCCCCCCCCCGCCGCAGAGACGAGGGAAATTGATTCGTGAGCTTGACTCGTTTTCGCGATCCCTGGGGGAAGGCTTCGGGAGATCCTACCTCCTTAGATCGTTCTCGTTTATTCTGAGAAGGTTTTTTAGTGTTTGACTCTTTGGTCGGCTTAGTTTCCTTTTTGTCAGAGGAAGTTTCCTCCTCGACTTCAGATTCTTGGTTATTCTCGGACTCTCGTTTTTGGGCTTCGACTTTAGCTCGAGTGTAGCACTCCTCCGTCGAATTACCTCTTTTGTTGTGAAAGTCACATAATTTTTCTTTGTCGAACTCGAATTTCCTCAAGCTCTTCGGGCTCTCGACCGCGTTAATGGTCCCGGATTTACGAGAATCCTTTTTGGTGTTCGAGTTTTATGAGCACGGCTGGTTCTTTTGTTTCGGTGTTTCTCTCTGAGGGCCGTAGTTTCGTCCTCGAGGCGAGCGAAGGCCGATAAGTCAGCGGTTCGCAGACCGTTATTTCCTCGCGAAATTTGGTTGAGTACCACATTCCGCGTCTTAGTGCCTCTATCGCCACTTCGTCATTTGGGTTCGCGATTTTGGATTTTATTTCCTTGAATCGGTCGATGTATGAACGAAGTGTTTCGCCGGGTCGTTGAGATACGCCAAATAGGGATTCTTATGTTGTTTTGACCTCGATAAAGACAGAATATTGTTTGGGGAATGCAGTCATGAACTGGGTGAAGTTATCGATGGATTTCTCCTCCTGCCCGGCGAACCATTATAGGGCTGAGCCCGATAGGTTTTCGGCGAAGAGTCTGCAGAAAGAAGGTTCTCTTTCCTCGTCAGTCAGATATAACCTGGACATCGCTAGTCTGAATGCCCTGATGTGGGCTTTGGGGTCCGATTTTCCCAAGAATTCTGGGAATTTTGTTTTCTTAGTCTCTTGGATCCTTGCGAAAGCGATTCGATCCGTAAATGGCGTCTGGCGCATTTCTTCGATCACTCGATCGATGTCAGGTGCCACGCTTGTGGCCATATGAACTTTCGAGCTTAGGCTCATGAACTGGGCGTTGGCCTGCTCAATATATTGCCTTAGGATATCATGTTCGTCACCCGCTATGGATGCGAACTGTGTTTGCGTCTTAGTTGACGGTTTCCCGGAAAAGATCGAGTCGATTAGATCGATTTTCAGAATTGGTCTTTTCTGGTCAACTTGAGGCGTCTGGAATGGCATCGGACTTGATCCGATGGGGTATCCAGAGCTCGAAGCAAAAGCTGAGCCCCCGAGCTGCCTTGGCCTAATGCCGGAATTATTCGGCAGGGGAGGCGGTCCAGGTAGTGGCCGGTTTCCCGATCCGCTTGGATCTGTGACCATAGAGCTCGAACTGAATGGAGTCGGCGTCGCTGTAAGGGTCGTCATAAGGCGAAAACCGCAATTCTACGTGCCAGCGATGTTTACCGACGTTCCAGGAGGTGACATCACATGAGAGAAGTCCAGATGTGTCCGGGGTGGAGGACTTATGGGAGGTCGTTGATCATATACTGATCGATCTCCTTGGTTTTGGTTAGCGAGCTCTTCGAAACGGGCGTTAATGCGCCGTTCTTGTTCAGCGAGATGTGTGGCTAGGGAGCGATTGGCGATTTCTTGTGCCCGGGCGTTAACCTCGTTACTTCTTGTTCGGCTTACCAATAGGTTAAGCATTGACCGGATCTCAGCGAGGTCGTCCAGACTTTGTCGCGGAGGCGCATGTGGCTGTGACAGGCTGGATCTGAGTGTTCCAGATCCGCCTCCTGATGCGGAGGCAGAAGTCGAATCGCTCCTCATCTAGACCCAGTTCCTGCTTGGGTCGTTGGTTCCAGACAGAACGTTCATCAGGGTCTGGCTTGTCGCGATTGTTTGAGCGACTGAGCCGGTTGGTGCCAAAGTCGTGGAGACAGAGACCGAGCTCGTCAACACGCTATCGGTCTGACCCGTGATACTTACCCCGGCGGTATTCTGAGGAACATTGCCGACCATCTGCTGGTGGTCGACTGGTGGAACAATGTTGGGAGAGCTGGATTGGTCGGGATTCATCTTGATCTATCGAACCCTAGATTTGATTCTTAAGATAGGAAAATTATTGATTGTTTCCACAATCGGCGCAAAATGTGAGATAGAAGATTCACACCAAGGATTTGTATTTGTGGATTTAGACTTTTGTATATGACATGATATAGATTCCGTATGAATCTAAGATGTTTATTAAGATTGAATGTCGAGATCGAATAAACACAATCGATAGATGAATACAAAGAGAGGTTTTGAGCTATTCTAGTCGAAGTGTTCTTGATTAGGGTTGGAATGGAATGAACGAATCTCTACTTCTCTTTAAATAGCTTCGAACCCTCGACCTTCTTGTTCCGATTCTTCGGCCTCCCGTTAGCAACGATCTACTAGATTCGCGGAAGTCGTTCTGACTTGCGACGACATGGTCGTTCTTTCTCGACATCGTCTTCTGTCGAGCTAGAGCTCGATCATTTTTTTACTTGAACCGTTTGGGCCTTAGTTGATTTCATAATAGAATGACCTTTGGGCCACGATCGAACTCGTCTGCTGGTTGATGAATTGATCTTGCGATCGTGGGCCTCTAGCCTTATGTTTTATGGGCCGAATTTCCTAGAGGGAAATCCATTACCAACAATGATGAAAATATTTTATTTGAATTTAATTTTTTTTATTTATGATATATTTCGGTTTTTCTGTTTTGTATTTCGATTACAATTACGTTTTTATCAGTTTTACATTATTATGAATTAATTATATTTGGTTGAGTTTTTATTTTAAATGTTAAAATACTATGATTTAGATATTTGATTTATTTTTTTATTATTTTTGCTTTTGACTTCATTGTTTTTATTTTTTTTGAGATATTTCAAGTTTAGATTTTAGTAATTTGGGTTTTATCTATGATTTTATAATTAAGATTTTAAATTTTATATTTGAATCAAAATTATTTGACCAAACTATACTATATAATTTTGTTTATTTATTGTATAATTAATTTTTCTATTTAAGTTATTATGTGAGATTGTATCATATAGTATATTTTACTTGAAAATAAATAAAAAAACAAAACTAAGCACACATATTTTTTTATTTAAAACTTTCTATTTTTAAATAAAATTTTATAATTTTATTATATTAATTTTTTATTATCTTTGATTTGGTTTTGATTTTAAAATTTAAATACTAAGGTTTATACATTTTGTTTGTTTTTTTTTTTTGAAAAATGTAAAACAAAATCATGATTTTGTTTTTTATAAATAAAAATTTAGTTAATATTAATTTATAATAATTATGAATTTAATTTGTTTTTATAAAAAATTTGAAAAATATTTTTGTAAAATTTGATCATCAGAGAAAAAATAAATAAAAGATATTAAAAGATATTATAAATTAATTAGTAATAAATTGATTTGATCACTATAATTCTAATGGATATTTAAATACTAAGGATATATATTGTAAATAACACATAGGATAAAATTTATTCTATAATTGTCCATTATTTTAATAGATTAGAAAAAGAAAACATAGCTAGAAGAAGAATAATGATCATTAACTCCAAACGTCAATACCTAACCATGTGGGACTTCAATATTCCAACCAATCAATCAGCCAGAATAGGTGAGCAATTATTAGCTTGGAAAACATTGATAATTATGAAGTTGATGAGCCAAAAATTTGTCCTTCATAGCATTCATGCTCTTTTGAACAACGACGGGTCGAGAGTACTATGATACTATCCCTATCTAAAATAGTAATTAATTAGAGTTTTAAAAATGATGTTTTAGAGTTTTCACATAAATTAAAAAATAATTAATATTTAATTATAAATAAATTTTTTTTTCATTAAAACACTTTTCATAATTATAACCAATAATAATTCAATATAAATTTTGGAATTCACAATTTATAAACATTAATTAGTAAAGGTTACATAAAAAACCTAAAACATCAATTTTTTGAAATAATTTGTTTTCCTAAAATATCAAACATAAAGAAACAGAGTGAGTAAAATAGAAGAGTTGTTGACTATTTGACTTTGATATTAACTATGAGGGATGGTTAGTTTTGTGTTAGACCATCTCCAATGTAAAATTTTATATTTCGTTCTAAAATAAAATGACACTAAAATGGAGTTGGATTTCTCTCCAATGTATTATTCTATTTTCTATTCTAAAAAATAAAATATTCTAACTATATTCTATTTTCTATTTTACAATTAATAATTTTTATTTATAAATTTTACAATTTAACCCCATTTATTTTATTCTTTGCAAAATTTTCATAAATTATAATATTACACCTTTTACATTATAAAATTATTTAAATTAAACATTTATAAAATAAAATAAAACATTACATCATATAAAACATAATAAAACATCATAGATTTTGGTTTAAATATCACTATTATTATATTTTCCCATAAATTATCGATTAACGCATTTCGAAGTGAAAAAATGAGTTTTCTATTTTTGATTTCTCTAAATCGACCAAGAAACTCTTGGAATCGGATATTATCATCTTCTACTATTTGAACTTGTGAAGGTGGAGCTTCTCTTCTAGCTTCAATTGGTGCATCGAGATCACGCTCATCCTCGATTATCATATTATATTATGTAATATTATACATGTAGTCATTATGTTATGTAACACATTATTTTTCCAAAATCGTATTGTCGTCTCCATGTAATATTATACATGTAGTCATTATGTCATGTAAAACATGTCTTCATTCTCTCAAAAACTTAGATGTCAACGATGATACTATTGGCGGATCATCGTCTCCACGACCAAGTGGGATAAAAAAATCCAAAATGAAAAGAAAACTTGTTGATTAAACAACTGCAGTTATCAATACCTTAGAAGAAGGAAATATGCAATTTTTGGAACAATTAAAGAATACAAATGCACAAAAACAATACCATTTGGATATTCAAAATAGGAATTATTCTTTGAAAGAGCTCAATGAGGAAAACAAAATTTTATTTTGTGACTTTAATTCCATACAAGATCCAATTATTCGTGCATATATTCAAGCTGAGCAAACACAGTTTTTACAAAAGCGGGGTGATCAACGACGAAATCAACAAAGAGATCAACAAATTTTTCCTTTGTCTACTTCGTTCGGACAATACTTTAGCGATCTTGGAGGACCTGAAAACGGTTTACATGATTTTTAAGTTATATTCTTTGGTGTGTTATATTTATTTTGTGTCGTTTATCTTAAACTTTAGTACTTTTTATGTTGTTTATTTTAAAATTTAACATTTTTATTTCAGTATTTTTAATAATTTTAATAATGATATTGTAATAGATAATTATTCAAATTATTATCTATTATAGATATAAATAAAACATTTAAAAGTTAAAGGACCATTTTAGAAAGAAAAAAATTAACACTAAAATAGAGTAAGAAATAGTTTTACTCCAAATATAGAATAAGAAAAAAGTTTACACTATTTTATAATGGGGGTTGGAGAAGAATTACTTTAAAATAGAGTTTAAAGTAAAAAAAAAAAAAAAATAGAGTGGAGTTGGAGATGCTCTTAGTAAATTGTATAGTATACGTGTACGTGTGTCGTGGTTAGCTTTCGGCGGAAACTGAAACAGTTTGTATATATTCCGAGAAGAGGAGTTAACCGATAAAACGTGACATAGCAAGACGATATAGAGTGAGTTTAACAAGCGATTTGGAAGTGAAGATAAAATTTAGTGGGACTAAAATAGGTTTTCCACAGGAATAAAATGGTTAACTGTAAAACAAGTGAAAAGCACTTCTAGTGGTTGGTTATCTCTCCAACGATCTTTCGAATCTTCCACCCCAAGACCTCCCATCACTCCAGATAGGATGTTGGTTCAAAGAATCACAACGATCAATTCAATAAGCTGATCTAAAATTAAGGACTTGGATAATAAGGATCAAAGGACTGAAAAACAATTACAAGAAGTGACTGGAAAATCTAGTCTTTATTAGATCAAGAGCCAAAATCGATATCTAACTCCAGAGTTTGAGTACAATAAGTGGGCTTGTGAACTTGGTCTTTTCCCGCATAGGGGAATGATATTTATACCAGTCTAGGATTTTTTCCTAGATTCTCTGTGATATTATTCTGTAAAATCCGAACAAACATAGATTTTCTTTCCATTTAGGAGATTTGTATTTATCTTCTTCCATTTTATAAATATGTTAATTTTCCATTAACATATTTCCCCTTTTTGATGCAGGTCGGCGGGACTAACTTAATAGGAACGACGTGAACTGCTTTCCGTTATCGGTGACAAAAGGCAGCCCGTGTCTGCAGATTATGTACTTCCATAGAAAGTTAGTGACATCCCGAGCTGTTACCGTAGGATATGCTTTGGATTATACCCACTTGGTGAAGTAGTCAGTCAGAATCATGACGTTTTCATTTTGCCGAGACTTTTGCATTGATCCGACTATGTCCATGGCCCACCGCATGAATGGGTATGGTGTTGTAGCAGATTTCAATTATTCTATGGGCGCATTAATGGTCGGGGTGTGTTTTTGGCATGGCTCACACTTCGAGGCGTACTTCATACAATCCTTTATAGTTGGCCAGAAGAAGCCAAATTTCTTAATTTTTAGTGCCAGCGATCGCCCTTCGTCATGATTTCCCTCTGCTTCTTCATGGGTTTTCTTGATTACTTCCTCGATATATTTTCCTTCTACACACCGCAACGCTTCTCCATCGTCATTGTAACGGAAAAGGCTATCTTCCATCATGACGTACCTGGCTGCTTTTGCCTTGAGTTTACGGGCTTCCCATCTATCCTTGGGTAATTCTCCGTCTGATATGTACGATTTCATTTCCTATGTCCAATCGTCTCTTTGTAGTTCATCGACATGAGCTTGGTCTCCTATAATATCTTCGTTGTTTATGTCCCCGTCAATAACATTGCAGACGTCGGGAGGACTTATGCTTGGTTTGTCTATGAGTTCCACCGAGATCGTTCGTCTAAGGTGTGCATCTGAACTCGAGGCTAAGGCCGCAAGGACGTCTGCCGAAGTGTTTTCCTTTCTTGGGATTCTTGTCAAGTTGAACAGACTAAGGTCGTCTGTCATTTTCTTAGCTATGCCAAAATATGCATCCATTCTTTCATTTTTAGCCTCGTATTCCCCGTTGAAATGGTTTACAACTAGTTGCGAGTCACAATAGGCTCGGACGCGTTTTACACCGATGGCTTTTGCCAATCATAATCCGGTGATCAATGCTTCGTACTCGGCTTCGTTGTTTGAAGCTAGAAATCCTAGCATGAACGATTGCTCGAGTATTTCTCCCGTTGCTGATTCGAGCCGAATTCTAATTCCCGAACTGGCATTTGATGATGATCCGTCTACGTGAAGGCTCCAACTTTTTTCCTCCATTTGATCGTCTTGTGTTAACTCGAGCGGGAGCTCGACAATGAAATCCGCCAGGACTTGGGCTTTAACGCTGGTCCGGCCTTTGAATTCAATGTCGTATTCTCTTAACTCGACTACCCACTTGGCCAGTCTGCCGAATTGATTTGGGATGTGTAAGATTGACCGCAGGGTCATGGTTGTCAGGATGGTGACTGGGTGCGATTGGAAGTAAGTTCTAAACTTTCTTGCTGATGTCACGACCGCCAGAGCCAACTTTTCGATCATTGGATACCGAGTTTCTACTCCATCCAAGGTTTTTCTGACGTGAAGATTGGCCTTTGATCACCGCCATCCTCCTTAACCAGGACCCCGCTTACGGCCGCACTTGACACCGCTATATAGAGGTAGAGAATTTCTCCTTCTTCCGGCTTTGCCAATATCGGCGACGTGGTGAGATATTCTTTAGCTGTTGAAAATCTTCTTCGCACTTTTCGTTCCACTTGAACTTCTTGTTCCCTCTTAGGAGTTGGTAGAATGATAAACACTTGTCGGTTGACCTGGAAATGAAGCGATTGAGCGCGGCGATTCTGCCAGTTAGCCTTTGTACCTCGCGAGTTTTCTCCGGGGAAGGCAAGTTTATTATCGTTGTAATCTTCTTTGGATTGGCCTCGATTCCTTGTTCGGTTACAATGTATCCCATGAATTCTGCCGAGGTGATGCCAAAGGTGCACTTCGCTGGGTTGAGCTTCATGCCATAGTTATTCAGGATATCGAAACATGTCTTCAGATGCAATACATGATCCGCCACTACCAATTATTTCACGAGCATGTAGTCGATATAGACTTCCATAGTGCGACCGAGGTGTTCGGCGAACATCTTATTGACGAGGCGTTGATATGTTTGTCCTGTGTTTTTAGTCCGAACGTCATGACCTTGTAGCAGAAGGTTACTCGGTCCGTTATGAATGATGTATTTTCTCAATTGTCTGGGTGCATTAGAATTTGATTGTACCCGGAGCAAGCGTCCATGAATGAGAGAAGCTCGTTACCGGCGATTGCTTCGACTAGTCGGTTGATATGCGGCAGTGGGAAACAATCTTTGGGACATGCCTTGTTTAGATCCGTGAAGTTCACGCAGACTCTCCACTTGCCGTTTTTCTTCTTAACCACCACCGGATTAGTGAGCCATTCGGGATACTTTACCTCGGTGATGGACCCAACTCCTAGCAGCTTATCTACCTCTTCATTTACCGCCTTTGCTCTTACTGTTCCGAGCTTCCTCATTTTTGTTTGATAGGTTTGAATTTTCTATCGAAGTTAAGTTCTTGACACACGATGTTCGGGTCGATTCCTATCATGTCCTTGACTGACCACGCGAACGTCGACACATTCTGTTTGATAAAGTCTATCAATTCGCTTCTAATGGAAGGATCGAGGTCGGCTCCGATTCCTATGCTTCGTTCGGGGTGTTGGTCGTCGATTTTGATGTGTTCAATCAGTTCCAATCGAGGGTTGTCTTGGTCGAACTCTTTAAGAGGCGCATCCTTCTTCTGCGCCGTAGTCGGCTTCCGTTCGTGACTCGAGGGCTGATATACCGGCTGTGCTATCGCAATTGCAGCTTGTTGGAATAAGTTCCGTTCTTTTATCGTTGTGTTGTTGGCGTTGGTGACGTTGCCGGTGTTGATTGCTCCTCATGTATCCTGCGACGAATGTGGTGTTTCTGTCATTGTCGATCTTTCCTTTGATGGTACGAATGTATCCAAAGTCCCCACAGACAGCGCCAATTGTTGATTCAGAGAATCACAACGATCAATTCAATAAACTGATCTAAAATTAGGGACTTGGATAATAAGGATCAAAGGACTGAAAAGCAATAACAAGAAGTGACCGGAAAATATATACTTTATTAGATCAAGAGCCGAAATCGATATCTCGCTCTAGGGTTCGAGTACATCAAGTGGGCTTGTGAACTTGGTATTTTTCCTCGCAGAGGAAAGATATTTATATCAGAGTATCTAGGGTTTTGTACTAGATGTTCTTTGATATTATTCTGTAAAATCCGAACAAACATAAATTTTCTTTCAATTTAGGAGATTTGTATTTATCTTCTTCCATTTTATAAATATGTTAATCTGCCATTAACATGTTTTCTCTTTTTGATGCAGGTCGGCGGGACGTCTTTGCCCAGCTGCTCCGTTGTTGGGCCGACTTCTTCTCCATCGGATTTGATTTTCGAAGGGCCATTCAGCTATTAGGCCGGACCTTAAAGGGGTGCTAAACCCACCTTTTTGTCTCATTAAAAATTTGAGATGAGACTAAAACGAAATTAAACATGACGAGTGAAATAGCAATTCCAAAAAAAGAAGTAAAAACTTAACAAATTGATATTCACAATTCATAAAAAAAGCATATTCGTTTAACATATTAATTAAAAACTTTCAACAGATATGCAGTCATATTTTTGAAATTTAGAAAGTTTTTAAAATTTTGTTCAAGTAAGACAAAAATAAAATTTTAATAATTGTTAACATATTAATATATTAGAAATTAGAAAATTAAAATTATATTATTTTCAAAATGTCTAACATATATTCAATTATATAATATTATAAATTTTGCTTGAGTGGGACTGGAAATTCTCGTTTATGTTTCGTCCCGATCCTAAATAGAAATCTATATCTTGTACTGTTTGGGCATACATTCTTGTATGTAACGAAAATTCGAGACTGGAATAGGATGGAACATGACGGGGATTGTGTGCACCCCTAACTCCAACGTCTGATACGGTTCATCTTCCTGCTCAATTGGTTTGGGCTTTGCCAGTTTACGCCTCTGTATACCATCCTTGGTTGATGGTTTGCTATGGTTTATATATGAATCTATAAACCACCCTCTAGAGTTGGCTTTCTTTGTTTAAACGAATGTGGGCTCTCTTCACTTTTAAAATTAAGGGCTACAATAAATCTATACTAATAATGAAGAATGTTTGAAGTTTTAATGGCTATCCAAGCAGCGGTGGATCCAGAAAGTTTTAAACCGGGGGCATATATATTAAGTATATTAAATATATTAAATATTTTTAAGTTAAAAATCACTAAATATATAAATATATAATGATAATAATAATCAAACAAACAACCAAATTTTTAGTTTAAATATTTATTTTTAAAAATGTTGTGTTATAAAATATATAGACATGACAAATGAAAATATAAAATTGTTTTAAATTCATTTAGTTTCAAAATATATTATTTTAAAAATTAAGTTAAATTTTAACAACTGATAAAAATTTGTAACATGAATTAGATAGATTATTGATATTCAAAGTGAAGGAAAATAGGTTTTTTTACAACGAAAAAAAAACTTTTTAGAAGGAAAAAATTAATGAAAGATCACAAAAAGAACTTTTTATATCATGAGACCTACGAAAGTAAAAAAGAAGAAGAGAAAAACAGAATAGATCGTGGGACTCTTGAAATCAAGAAAGAAGAAAAAAATTGGTGGGACCTACGAGAATTAATGAGCAATAATGTTGACAAATCTGTATGACGGGGACATTGAAGATAGGAGCTGAGAAATAAACGGGGACACTTGGAGCCACTGAGCCATTTAAGCAGTGTTGTTCAAGACTATATCGAAAGTTTTATATGATTAACCGGGGGCACGTGACCCCGTATACCTCCACGTGGGTCCGCCCCTGTATCCAAGTATACTTACTTAAAAAGACACATGGGAAGCCCTCCTACGTATGCATTTATTTATTCTAAATTGTTAAAGTTGAACAACGCCAACTGTTTACGAGTCATCATTCTCTCCACAAACTTGCTCCACATACTAGAGCTGGTTAAACAGCCCATTTTGTAGACGCTTGGTGGCAGTTAAAAAACTAATCATTGACTTCAAGAACGTTTACGATCACAAAAGAGCTACAATCGCTAGAGTGTTAAAAGAATGCTTAGCTGAATGGAATATCAATCAAATATTTTTTATAACAGTAGATAATGTGATGTGTTGTGTTTTTGAATGTTTTTAGGCATGATTAAGAGTGTTATTTGGCTTTAGGAAAAGCATTTAGACAACATTATTGTGTTTTAACTTTAGGTTAGTGCATGTAGGCATCATTAGGTTAGGTTTTGCTTTGTTTCTTCTTTTTGTAGGTGGTGGATGACCAAAGGAGCACCTAGACAAAGTGGAAAAACAGCCAAGGATCGAGCTGGGAACTCATAGCGGGCTCGCGCAGCGGCCTCCCCAGGCCGCTATGAAAGACCCGCGGAAGATCTATTTCTCCAGCGACCTGCGCAGCGGCCAACCCAGGCCGCTGAGACCTCACAGCGGGATAGCGCAGCGGCCACCCCAGGCCGCTATGAAGGAACAACGAAAGACCAGATTATCCAGCGGCCAGCGCAGCGACCCACCTAGGCCGCTGGGCACTCATAGCGGGGTTCCGCAGCGGCCTCTCCAGGCCGTTGTGAGCCTACTTTTTCACACATGCCACTTTTTCTTTTTGCTTTTGGCTTGTAGACCACCCCATGTGTTTGTGGTCGACCATTGCACGTTTTTAGATCTATTTAAGGGCTCTTAGTGTGTATGAAGAGCCATATCACTTCTTGTAAACAATCATTTCAAACAATTTAGTTTTCTTGATCTTTTATTCAATTTGAGTTGTGTTCTTAAGTTCTTCTTTAAATTCTTCATACTTATTTTATTTCTGTTCATCTAAATCATGCTTTGTTTTATTGTTGCTATGGCTAGTGAGTAGTTTCCTTTAAGTTTCTGGGTTTGAGCTGAGGTAAGGGTGATCTAGAAATGGTTTTGGTTGTTTAATAACTTGGGAATATTGGTTTCTTACTTGCTAGAAGTTTTTAATGCTAGGATTGAAATGGCCACTCAACTCCTTGATCTTAAATGTTGCTAGCACCGAGAGGTGTAGTTTATGTTTGAATCTCTATCAAGTGCTTTACATTCTTAGCCAACGAGAGTTGATGTTTAAGGTGTTTAGTGGTAGTAAGAACTTGACCTTATTGCATAGCTATCTTGAAATTGCCAACGAGAGTTGATGTTAATGCTTGATAGATATAGGGTTATTATCACGAGAGTGGATTAACTATAAATCGTTGTTCTTAGCCTAAGAAATCACCCTTTGTTTACTGAATGCTTCTGAACTGAATAATGATCACCCGAACCTAAAACTCAACCCAAGGAACTTAGCTTTTAATCAATCATTTTCAATCAACTCATTTCTCTGTTTATGTTCTGTTTCTGCTCTGTTTTAAGCTCACCATTGTTACTATTATCAAATTTAATCATGTTTGGAATTTGGTTCTATTGTTAGTTTTTAGAGATAAAACCCACAAACAATTTGGTTGCACTTAGATTAAGAGAACACCTGCATTCTTAGTGCGTTTAATCACCTGAGTGGATTGACACCTCAAAACTATAACGACTAGGTTGTATACTTGCAACTGAAGTAAGTGAAGAGGAAATGATTTATTGCTTATCAAGTTTGGCGCCGTTGCCATCTTGGGTGTTAATTAAGCCATTAGGATTTGGTGTTTACTTGAGACTAAGTCTTTCGGTTACAAGATACTAATCTTCTCTGCTTTCTTTCCTTTTGTTTTGCAGGTGAATGAACTTGAGGAGCAGGGGGCCAACAAACCTTGTACCAAGAGTTGAAGATATCAAAGCACTAGAAAGAGAAATTTCAAGGAAAAGAAGAGCAGAACAAAGTTCGACAAGAGAACAAATCAATATGGCTGACCTAGGACACCAACAACAGGAAGGTGAAGTAAACAACGAAGGAAGAAGACCACAACATCAACCAAGAGTAACTAGAGCCATTGGATATTATGACGAACCTAGCATCAACGACTACAATTCTGGAATCATCCCACCGGCGGTGGAAAACAACAACTACGAAATTAAAGCCAGCATCATCAACATGGTGGAAAGAAACAAATTCCATGGCCTACCTATGGAGGATCCACTAGACCACCTACACAACTTCGACAGAGCTTGTAGAACAGTCCGCATCAATGGAATTTCTGAAGATGCAATGAAGCTCATACTGTTTCCATTCTCACTTGGAGACAAAGCTCACGAATGGGAGAAGAACCTTCCACCAAATTCAATCACTACTTGGGATGATTGCAAAAGGCTCTTCCTGTCCAAGTTCTTCTCAAAATCAAGAACCGCAAAGTTGAGAAATGACATTTCAAGCTTCAAACAAAAAACAACAGAAAACTTTGGAGAAACTTGGGAACGATTCAAGAGCTACACCAACCAATGCCCTCACCACGGTTTCACCAAGGAAAGTCTTCTCAGCACATTATACAGAGGCATACTGCCAAAGTACAGGATGATGCTAGATACAGCTAGCAACTGCAACTTCCTGCAGAAAGATGAAAGAGAAGCCATGCAGCTGGTGGAAAACTTGGCAACCAGTGACACCAACTATGGGGAGGACTATGACAGGACCTACAGAGAAGGAGGAGACAAAGATGATTCAGGGAGAGAGATTAAAGCCCTCAATGAGAAACTGGACAAGTTGCTTAAAGCAAACCAAAAAAATGTTAGCTTTGTGGGAGACCTTGATCAACACCAAGGGTACATGGAAGATGATGCTGAGATGTGTTTTGATGGACAGGCTGAGATGAATTATATTGGAGGACAAGGCTACAACAAAGGATTCAACCAGAACTACAGGAATCACCCCAACTTCTCATACCGAAGTAACAATGTGGAGAATCCACAAGATCAGTCTTACCCCCCAATCAAGCAACAGAACCAAACCACACTTCAAGGAAACTTCCAAACAAAACCAGCTTTCAACAACAATGGAAACTTCCAGCAGAGGCAACCCTACAACAACCAAGGCAACTTCCAACAACGCCAACAGTACAACAACAACCAAGGTAACTATCAAGGTAACCAACATTTTCAGGGACAAGGAAGTTCAAACAACTACCAAAAGGCAGATGATCAAACACAAATGCTGAGGCAGCTTATAGAGAGCAATAACAAAGCCATGGTGGAATTCAAAACACAACTTGAAAGCCTAGCATCAAGAGTTGGAACCATGGAGAAATCCAACAAAGCCGGACCATCATCAAACCGACCACCAGGTTTTCTCCCTGGAAAACCTGAGCAAAACCCAAAAGAGTATATCAATGCCATCACGCTAAGAAGTGGAAGAGAGTTACCATCAAAAGAGGTCATTGAGGACAATGAGAATCAAGCTGGGGGGATGGATTTTAAACTTGAAGGAGAAAAGGAAACCACTGAGAAGAAGAGACATGATGCAGAAGAAGTCAAAGATATAAAAGGGAAAGGCAAAATGTATGAGGAAACAAAGGAGAAAGCAAAAACTGGTTCAGCCTATACATCCAAAGAGAAAGTCTTTGTGCCACCAGCCTATGAACCCAAACTTCCCTTTCCTGGAAGGTTTAAGAAGCAGATCTTGGAGAAGTATAGAGCACTCTTTGACAAGCAAATGGAGAAGATTCAGCTCACCATGCCATTGATGGATGCATTCATGTTTGTGCCTCAATACAGCAAATTCCTCAAAGATGCAGTCAAGGAAAGAACAAAAGAGATGGAAGGGATGGTTGTCCTAACCCACGAGTGTAGCGCCATCATCCAGAGAAAAACCAGTCCAAGGAAGCTAGAAGATCCAGGAAGCTTCACTCTACCATGCGCTTTGGGACCACTCTCCTTTGAGAGATGTTTGTGTGATCTTGGAGCAAGTGTGAGCTTGATGCCACTCTCAGTAGCAAAGAGCCTTGGTTTCACACGCTACAAAGAGTGTAGAATCTCACTTGTGTTGGCTGATAGGTCAGTGAGACTTCCGGTTGGTATGCTTGAAGATATTCCGGTAATGGTTGGTAATTTCGAAATACCAACAGATTTTGTGGTTCTAGATATGGATGAGGAACCAAAAGACCCACTGATCTTTGGGAGACTTTTCTTGGCTACTGCTGGGGCCATCATTGATGTGAAGAAAGGGAAGATTGACTTGCACTTGGGAAAGAACCACATCCTGAAATTTGACATCAATGAAGTCATGAAGAAACCAACAATTCAAGGGCAGGCTTTTTGGATTGAGACGTTGGATGCTCTAGCTGATGAGTACTTGGAAGAGCTTGCTATGGAGGACGCCCTAGAAATAGTATTGACCACCAAGGAGAGCATGATTGAGCTGGTAGACAAGGAAGTGCAAGAGTATGCGAAACTTCTTGACTCTCGCAAGGTGTTGGAGGAAAACGATCAATTCTTGAAACTGCCTCAAGAAGTCCACAGTATCAAATCCATGGAAGGAGAAGAAGCAAGCAAACCAGCTAGCAATGGTGAGTCTAGCCTAGATGATGACTGGTGTGAGCTGAAAGCACCAAAGGTAGAGCTCAAACAACTTCTGGATGGGCTAAGGTACGCTTTCTTAGGACCTAACTCATCATACCCTGTCATTGTGAGTGAAAACCTTGATGAAAATGAACTGAACTTACTCCTAAGTGAATTGAGAAAATATAGGAGAGCAATAGGTTATTCACTAGATGATATAAAAGGATTGTCACCCACACTTTGCACCCATAGAATCCACTTAGAGGATGAAACTTTGACATCAATTGAGCACCAAAGAAGACTAAACCCAAACCTGAAAGAAGTGGTTAAAAAGGAAATTTTGAAACTCTTGAATGCTAGCATAATCTATCCTATTTCAGATAGCACATGGGTCTCACCTGTTCATGTAGTTCTTAAGAAGGGAGGTATAACTGTGGTTAAAAATGAAAATAATGAGCTAATCCCTACAAGAACTATAACCGGTCATAGAATGTGTATTGATTACAAGAAATTGAACTCAGCCACTAGAAAAGACCACTTCCCTCTCCCATTCATTGACCAAATGCTTGAACGCTTAGCAAATCATCCATATTATTGCTTCCTTGATGGGTATAGTGGATTCTTTCAAATACCCATCCACCCAAATGACCAAGAAAAAACGACATTCACATGTCCCTATGGCACCTTTGCATATCGGAGGATGCCATTTGGGTTATGTAATGCTCCAGCAACATTTCAAAGATGCATGATGTCAATTTTTTCCGATCTGATTGAAGAAATGGTTGAAGTATTTATGGACGATTTTTCTGTGTATGGTCCTTCGTTTGCTGCTTGTTTGTCTAATTTGTGCAGGGTACTTCAGCGTTGTGAGGAGACGAACTTAGTGCTGAATTGGGAGAAGTGTCACTTCATGGTGAAGGAAGGAATAGTTCTTGGGCACAAAATCTCAGAGAAAGGAATTGAAGTTGACAAAGCCAAGATAGATGTGATGATGGGGTTGCAACCACCAAACTCAGTCAAAGGAATAAGGAGCTTTCTAGGTCATGCAGGTTTCTACCGACGGTTCATCAAGGACTTTTCAAAGATCACGAGGCCTTTGACAAGGCTGCTGTGCAAGGAGACTGAATTCGTTTTCGATGAAGAGTGCCTTGAAGCCTTCAACAAGATCAAGAATGCACTAGTGAGTGCACCAATAGTCCAAGCTCCAGATTGGGACCTCCCCTTTGAGATCATGTGCGACGCGAGTGACTATGCAGTAGGAGCAGTCTTGGGCCAGAGGAAAGACAAGAAGCTTCATGTCATCTATTATGCAAGCAGGACCCTAGATGATGCTCAAACCCGATATGCAACCACAGAGAAAGAGCTCTTGGCAGTTGTGTTTGCATTTGACAAATTCAGGTCATACTTGGTGGGATCAAAAGTGGTGGTGTACACAGATCATGCGGCATTGAGACACTGGTTGGCCAAGAAGGATGCTAAGCCAAGGTTGTTGAGATGGATTCTTCTACTTCAGGAATTTGACCTTGAGATACTAGACAAGAAGGGCATTGAGAATGGAGTGGTTGATCACTTGTCAAGGCTGAGGATTGATGAGCAAGTACCAATAGATGATTCTCTACCGGAAGAACAACTTCTAATGATTCAAAGCTTTAGAGAAGGATATGACATGGTCTTAAAGATGGAGGAAGTGAAGAGCTTAAAAGAAGAACAGTTACCATGGTATGCAGATTTTGTCAACTACCTAGCATGTGGAAGGGAGCCACCCAACCTCAACAGCTACCATAGAAAGAAGTTTTACCGGGATGTTACTCGATACTATTGGGATGAGCCATACTTGTTTAAAAGATGTTCAGACGGACTCTACAGGAAATGTGTTCCAGAGGAAGAGATGGAAGGGATCTTATATCACTGCCACGGCTCAGAGTATGAGGGACACAACGCTTCATTCAAAACCGCTACAAAGGTACTACACTCAGGTTTTTGGTGGCCCAGCCTATTCAAGGATGCTCACGGATATGTAACAAGGTGTGATGTCTGCCAAAGAAAGGGCAACATTGGAAGAAGGAACGAGATGCCACAGAACCCGATACTAGAGGTTGAAGTATTTGATGTATGGGGGATTGATTTCATGGGACCTTTCCCATCCTCTTGTGGGAATCAATACATCCTGGTAGCAGTGGACTATGTGTCAAAATGGGTAGAAGCTATTGCAAGTGCTACAAATGATGCAAAGGTAGTTATCAAACTATTTAAATTCATCATATTTCCCAGGTTTGGCATCCCAAGAATTGTGATCAGTGATGGAGGAACTCACTTCATCAATAAGGTGTTTGAAAGTCTTCTTAGGAAGTATGGAGTGAAACACAAGGTAGCAACACCTTACCATCCTCAGACCAGCGGGCAAGTAGAAGTATCAAACCGGCAAATCAAAGTTATACTGGAGAAGACTGTCGGGAATTCAAGGAAAGACTGGGGAAAGAAACTTGATGATGCTCTTTGGGCATACAGGACTGCCTTCAAGACACCTATTGGCACTACACCATTCAACCTCTTGTATGGGAAATCATGCCACCTACCAGTTGAAATGGAGTACAAGGCAATGTGGGCAGTGAAGTTGTTGAACTTCGACCTTAAGACAGCAGCAGAGAAGCGGCTCATCCAACTCCAGGAGCTTGATGAAATCCGATTGGATGCCTATGAGAACTCAAGGATCTATAAAGAAAGAACCAAGGCATTTCATGACAAGAAGATCATCAAGAAAGAGTTCAAGGCAGGAGATCAAGTACTGTTGTACAACTCCCGGCTGAGACTATTCCCTGGGAAACTCAAATCAAGATGGTCAGGCCCTTTCTCGATCAAAGAGGTAAGACCCTACGGAGCCATTGTTCTTCTCAACAAGAATGGAAGTGAGTTCACTGTAAACGGACAAAGGCTCAAGATCTACTCATCATCAAACCCCGTGGAAGAGGAGGTAACGATTCTTCTCACGGAACCAACCCCAACCTGAGAAAGTAAGGGAGTCAAGCTCGAGACTTAAAACAAGCGCGCTTGGGAGGCATTCCCATGTTATCCTTTGTATATAGTGTGAATCTTCTTTGATTTGATTTGATTGGTGTGTTCTTGTGAAATTTTTATGTGTTCTTTAGTTTTGTGTGTAAGTTTTCAGGCATGTGGAAATAAACGGAGGCAAGGATGACCTTAAGGAGGAGCCGGATCAAAGAAAATAACTCACAGCGGCCACCCGCAGCGGGGTACCTGGGCCGCTGTGGCAAATTTATGCGAAAGTGGAATTATCGCAGCGGCATAGGCAGCGGGGTCATCCAGCCGCTACAGGTAAGAAAAATCCATAGCGGCCAGGCGCAGCGGGGTACCCAGGCCGCTATGGAGAAAATTTGCGAAACCTCATTTTACACAGCGGCATAGGCAGCGAGGGAGCCAAGCCGCTACAGGTAAAATAACCTCGCAGCGGCAACCCGCAGCGAGGTACTTGGGCCGCTGCGAGGGTTTTTTCGCCAGTATCCATCGCGGCCCAGCCTCTCTCTCTCTCACTCTTCTTCTCAAAACTCCATTTTCATCCAAAAACTCAAAAGTTGCGATTTCTCTCTCGGTTTTTCACCAAATTCAGCGATTTCTTGTGCTTTCACTCACGATTTTCATCATCTTCCTATCTAGAATCATAATCCATCATCAAATCAAACAAAGGTATGAGATTTCGGATCAACTGTTCTTCATGGCAAAATTTTGGTTTCGGTTTTCATGATGTTTGATGCTCTGAACTTCCTAAATGAATGATTCTAGACACACTCATACTGTCAATTCGGAAAACTATCGGTTAAATTGCTTGAAATTCGGATTTTTCAGATTCTAGGGTTCTTGGTGAGAAAAGTTGAAAATTGGGGAAAAAGTGATTTGATTGTTCCTAATGCTTTGTTAGGGTGATTTGATCATACTTTGCAAAAGGAACCATGCCAAATTCATAACACATTGAGATTTGTGTGGAAAAAGAAAGAACCTAGTGAAGAAAATGATGAAAAACTTGAGATAATGCTGGAATTTGAGTGGGAACGATTTCTGGTTGATATTTGGAGTTGGTAATAGCCTATATGAGGATTGTTTGAGGAATTATTGGTTGAAAACTAAAATGCTCAGACTTTAGGCATTGCTTTTGTGTTGATGTTTACGCGGATTGATCACTTTGAATTTGCATCTATGCAGATGGTAAGGACCGAAAGGCGAGCTGGCCAGACAGAGAAAAGCGCACAAACCCATCGCTCGGGTAAGGAACCTGCTGTTCAAAATGAGGAGGAAGAGGAGATGCTTGAAGTCTCAACCAGTAGTGATGAAGAGATAGGGAAACAGAAAAGAAAGAAAGTGGCGAAGAAACCCGCTCAGAAACCGGCCAAGAAACCAGCAAAGAAGAAGAAGAAGGTCCCGAAGAGTTACACTTTTGGACAGATACAGACCAAGCTGGAACTGTACCAGTGGACAAAGACAAAGTTCGGGGATCCAGAAATCTGTAAGAAGCTGGGAATCTATGACGACGTTATGAACATGTTGAGAGCCATGAGCTTAGAAAGCTTAATGCTGGGAGAAGCCTATCCGGTGTATCAAGGAGCATGCCATCAGTTTATGTGTAACTTTAAGGTAGTGGAATACACGGAAGGACCTTCCGATGAGAATGGATTTGGACATGTGACCTTCGTCTGCAATGGGCAAAGGCACAAGATAGGCTTCAAGCAGATATCCCAGCTACTTGGATTCAGAGATATGTGGGTGAACCAGCTGCCAGAGATTGGACTTCTCCCCACCGTGATGTGGAGCACTATCTCCCGGACTCCCTACGAGACCGGAAACATGAAGAATTCGGATATTGCACACCCAGCCATCCGATATGTAGAGAAGCTGCTGGCTTACACCTTGTTTGCAAGGAGAGAGAACAACAAGGTGTTAGAAGAAGGGCTGAGGTTTTTGGCAGTGGGTCTACAGCCGGTAATGACAGAGTTTGATGTCCCTGAGATCAACTACGGGAACTACCATGAGCTGGGTATGGTAGGGTACTTCATGAGGCAATTATCGGTTATGAGGAAGAAGGCATTGAGGTCACATGACAGTACACCAGTGTTCAGATTTGGAGGACTATTGACACCGATCTTCAGGGCATTGGGAATCCCGCTGGTCAACGGTAAAGCATCATCGAGGTTGGACGAGAGCCACCTCAACAGGACTTACTTCCTTGCTGGGAAGATACAGGATAGAATCGCTTACACCTTCAAGGTCGGTCCGCAGCAAACCGCAAATGTGCTTCTCCCAAACCTGGCCATCACTTCTCTACAGGACAAAAACAACATCATGTTCTCACCTGACCCACGCTACTTCCACAGCACGGTTGTAGAACCGCTTGAGTCACTGAACAAAAGGAAGAAAATGAAAGCAGCTGAGACCCCTTCACAGGGTATGGAAGCAGGTGCAAGCAGCGGAGCAGGTCAAGCTACTGAGCCGACAGAGGATGCTGAGCAGATTAGGCCACCGAGTCCTGTCTACGGGACTGCCCGTTATCGCCTCCATGCTTCCGATGAAGTGATTCAGGGAGCACAGTTGAGGAAGGCTCATAGCTACATCCGGAAGCTGGAACGCTGGAACAAGCTTCAGGAGAGGACCATTGGGAAGCTGGTGGAGTTGGGACGCAAGACAAAGAAGGCGTACAAGGAGAAGACGAAGGCACTGAAGCGACAGGTTAAGTACTTGGCTTACATGGTGTCAGGGAAGAAGGGAAAGGTACAAAAACCCGAAGGCTACTCATCAAGCGAGGAATAGGCAAGCTCGGAGGATTTCCCGAGGCAGCAGTACCAAGGAGAAGGTACCAGCTCATCCGGAAGAGCACCTGGTCGCGCTCCCCTTGATGAGCGACGTCGCAGAGCCAGACGCCACATCCCACCACCATCACCCGGCTCCAGCAACGAGTCCCTATCCCTAGGAGAGGAAGAGGACGACACCGCACCTCCTTACTACTGAGGTAACCACCACCACTTTGTACATAGTTTTCAGTTTATTTTTCTTTTACCATCTTTAGCTCTCCTAAATTTGCTTTCACACCGAGCCGGTGTGAAGTAAGTTTGGGGGGGTAATCACCTTACCACATTTTATTTCTCTTGAGTCTTTTATTTTGTGTGATGCATTGTGAATATCTATGTTTTTGAAAAAACCAAAAAAATTGAAAAATTTGAAAAACATAAAAAAAAGAGAACATTTAGTCTCATATTTCTCGCTTTCTTAGGATCGAATCTAGTAGCATTCTAGGAAGCATTTGCATAGGAGACAATGATATAAATGCCTTGCAAGAAGTCTAGATTTTAGAATTCAATATGATGCCCTTGCTAATTATACCATGTTGCTTAAACAACCCTTAAAACATTTGTAAATTTCGAGCTTTGATCACACCACTCCAATCTGTTTGTCAAGTAGGATACCCTCAACGTTGAAACCAACTCACTTATTGGACTTAAATGAATTTAATCTTCTCACTTATGGGTTTTAAATGCTTGATCATGGTCACTACATACACACTTGGATTATCTTTACCTCATTTTACCATTCTTTGTTAATCCAAGTGGCCATTCTCACTCTTAGAATGGTTTCCACACCTTAACACCCTACCCTTTTCTTTTAAACCTTCATTTGATTGATTGAGTGAGGCCTCCTTTTGATAATGCTAACATGTGCAAAAGGTTAAAAGTATGAGAACGACAATGATTAGCTCTCATAGGCTAGTCTAGGAGTTCACATATTGGTTTAGCATTTGGGGTATAAGCACTTAAAAGGGGATTGGGAATGAGAAAAGAAAAAGAGTGAAATTTGGAGTAAAAGGATAAAAGACCAATGGCTTGTAAAAAGAAAAGGGAAACACTTGGGAAAAGAAAATGAAATGGGAAAACTCTAAGTGCAAAATATGAATGAAATGAAAGATAAAGAGTTTAAGGAAATAAAAAGATTAACTTCTCAAGACCCAAAAATGAAAAAGTCAAAATGGTTGAGTTAGAAAATGAAGGGAGATTGACTGATTGGGAATGGGAAACACTTTGGGTAAGATTATGGGAGTTAAGAATTGTATGCATGAATTGTTCTTGTCTTGCCACATTTTGCAATATGTCTAGCATTCCTTTTTCTTGAGAGTTAGCCACCAAAATAAAAGATAAAGCCTTCCTCTAAACACCATTTGAAGCCTTCCAATGCCAAGCCAATTGATTGAGATCTAATCCCCATTTGTGAGACCTCACTTTAATAAGAAGAATGAATGTAAGAGTTGGTGGATTTTGAGTGGTTGAATCTTGACAATGTGCTTAAGAGAATAAAATTTGGTGTCTTGATAAGCCTAGAGAAATTAGAGTGGATTAGGGAGTTTGTTTTTGCAACATGTTATTATTTTCTAAGGACATCATATTGAAGGCTAAAATAGATTTCTTTGGTTATGAGTCTCCAACTTCAAACCTCTCCCCTTTGTTCTTATTGTTGTTTGCTTGAGGACAAGCAAGAAAACAAGTTTGGGGGAGTTGATGTGTTGTGTTTTTGAGTGTTTTTAGGCATGATTAAGAGTGTTATTTGGCTTTAGGAAAAGCATTTAGACAACATTATTGTGTTTTAACTTTAGGTTAGTGCATGTAGGCATCATTAGGTTAGGTTTTGCTTTGTTTCTTCTTTTTGTAGGTGGTGGATGACCAAAGGAGCACCTAGACAAAGTGGAAAAACAGCCAAGGATCGAGCTGGGAACTCATAGCGGGCTTGCGCAGCGGCCTCCCCAGGCCGCTATGAAAGACCCGCGGAAGATCTATTTCTCCAGCGACTTGCGCAGCGGCCAACCCAGGCCGCTGAGACCTCACAGCGGGATAGCGCAGCGGCCACCCCAGGCCGCTATGAAGGAACAGCGAAAGACCAGATTATCCAGCGGCCAGCGCAGCGACCCACCTAGGCCGCTGGGCACTCATAGCGGGGTTCCGCAGCGGCCTCCCCAGGCCGCTGTGAGCCTACTTTTTCACACATGCCACTTTTTCTTTTTGCTTTTGGCTTGTAGACCACCCCATGTGTTTGTGGTCGACCATTGCACGTTTTTAGATCTATTTAAGGGCTCTTAGTGTGTATGAATAGCCATATCACTTCTTGTAAACAATCATTTCAAACAATTTAGTTTTCTTGATCTTTTATGCAATTTGAGTTGTGTTCTTAAGTTCTTTGAATTCTTCATACTTGTTTTATTTCTGTTCATCTAAATCATGCTTTGTTTTATTGTTGCTATGGCTAGTGAGTAGTTTCCTTTAAGTTTCTGGGTTTGAGCTGAGGTAAGGGTGATCTAGAAATGGTTTAGGTTGTTTAATAACTTGGAAATATTGGTTTCTTACTTGCTAGAAGTTTTTAATGCTAGGATTGAAATGGCCACTCAACTCCTTGATCTTAAATGTTGCTAGCACCGAGAGGTGTAATTTATGTTTGAATCTCTATCAAGTGCTTTACATTCTTAGCCAACGAGAGTTGATGTTTAAGGTGTTTAGTGGTAGTAAGAACTTGACCTTATTGCATAGCTATCTTGAAATTGCCAACGAGAGTTGATGTTAATGCTTGATAGATATAGGGTTATTATCACGAGAGTGGATTAACTATAAATCGTTGTTCTTAGCCTAAGAAATCACCCTTTGTTTACTGAATGCTTCTGAACTGAATAATGATCACCCGAACCGAAAACTCAACCCAAGGAACTTAGATTTTAATCAATCGTTTTCAATCAACTCATTTCTCTGTTTATGTTCTGTTTCTGCTCTGTTTTAAGCTCACCATTGTTACTATTATCAAATTTAATCATGTTTGGAATTTGGTTCTATTGTTAGTTTTTAGAGATAAAACCCACAAACAATTTGGTTGCACTTAGATTAAGAGAACACCTGCATTCTTAGTGCGTTTAATCACCTGAGTGGATTGACACCTCAAAACTATAACGACTAGGTTGTATACTTGCAACTGAAGTAAGTGAAGAGGAACTGATTTATTGCTTATCATAATGCCACAACCAACAGTTCATCAATGAGGAGATTCAAGGAAGAGTTTAGTGAAATTGAAGAGGATGTGTTTGTTCTGAGAGGGAAGTATTTGCATATACGGTGTGTGTGACTTATATTCTCAATCTGATTGTGAAGAAAGAATTGCAAGAAATAGATCAAAATGTGAACGTTATTCGTAATGACATTCTCTTTGTTAGATCTTCAATCCCAAGACTCAAGTCTTTTGAGTCTCACGTGGAGTCAAGAAAGATTCAGAGAGGAAGTATGCCCTTGGATTTCAAGACGAGATGGAACTCATCTTACCTAATTCTAGAACAACCATTGAAGTTTAAGTTAGCTTTTGAGAAGATGGAGGCAGAGGACAACCCGTATAATGATTTTTCACTTAAAACGTGGATGGTAAAAAGAGGGCCGAAGCACCACGTAAATCTGATTGGGAAGCAGTGAAGAGGTTAGTCCAATTCCTCATCATTTTCTACAAAGCTACATTGGTACTTTTGACTTCAAAAAATGATTTTTCTCACAAGCTCTATCATGAAATAGTCACGGTGACAAGGAACATTAGTGCCTTAAGTCAATGTCCTAGTCGTGATGAAGAATTGTGTTCAAAAGCGTTGTCAATTTTGACAAAATTGGGAAAGTATTGAGATCCGTTTTGTGAACAAGTTGAAATGAATATGATGTCGATAGTAGCAGGCGTATTTGGTCCTACAAGAAGATAAAGTTCACTATCAAATGCTTTGAAAAGTTGTGGGGTAAAGACAATCATGAGTCTTTTGTTCTTATTCAAGCAATTCTGGATATACTTAAGAGCTTTTACGAGGAGTACAATAGTGTGGTGAACATAAATGGCTCTCAAGGTGCAGCTTCTCATTCTCAAAGCGCTTTTTCACAGTCTCAATCACAAAAATCATATGCGGATGAAGTTTCACAGAGGACAATCTTGGGAAATGGTCTTGTGTATGAGTCGATGAATCATATCTACAATGAATTTATTCAAGAAACCGGTGTTCCAAAGAAAATCAACGAGTTGTAATTTTATCTGAAAGAGAGTGTGGAGATACTAAATCTAATTGACGGTTTAGAGTATGATGTCCTCTCTTGATGGAGAGTAAAAAGTCTTAAGTATCTGCCTCTATCAGAAAATGCGAAAGATGTGCTCGCAATGCAAGTTTCTGCAAGTTTCTTCAGTGGCATATGAATCTTCCTTCAGCACCAGTGGAAGAGTTCTTGATCCCTCTATTAGTTGCTTGACACATTATATGATTGAAGTCTTAATGTGTGGCGAGTAATGGCTGAAATGTGAGATTAAACTAAATGAAAGAGGAGTGACAAGGAAAGAGCAACTACTTGCTGATCTAGAGCTTCAAGACGACCTTATGAGAGGTAATTTTCATTTTGTTTACATCCATTCATATGAGTTCTATAATATTCATATACTATTGAACATTGATTTATAATTTATGTTATTTTATTAGAGTTTGAAGGTGCATTCAACTACAAAAGCCATTGAGACTAAAGTAATACTTTACTTCTATACTTTTGAATTCTATATTATTGACTATTGAGTATTGAACATTGATTTCCAACCGATTTTAAAGAATTTGATGTAAGAAAATTTCTGGTCTTTTGGGATGAACCTATGTTGGTCCGTGTCTCCATTTCAATATGTTTATTACTTTTTGTATTTTGCGGTTATGACTTATGCATTAGGACATTTGAGTTTGTGTGGACTGTGGACAAAGGAACATCTCGGAGTTGACGACGAAGACGGCTATTTTGGAAGAGAAGATGGCTGCTTACGGGAAGTCTCTATACGAGCTCATGATAGTTTGTTCGATCTTCTAGTCGATGATAACTCTCGGTTTGCAGGTGGTTTGGAGGAGATGAGGAGGAAATGAGCGGCGGTGGCAGCAGCAGGAGGACCGAGCCAGACGGGACCGTCTCAGACGTCTTCGTCCGCACCAGGGACGTTCATACCGGAGACCCGAGACTTGACCAAGGCCGCGCACCTTTTGGCCGGTACGGATTTGGAGTTGAACTAGTGGTATAGTTTAATTCCGGTATTAATATATTTTGTTAATTACGGGATAGTTTAATTACGGAACTAATGTGATAGTGGGATAGTTTAATTATGGTACCGATTTGGCCGGTATTAATATATTTTGTTTTGTTTTATATTATTAAAATTAGTTTAACTTTTAGAAATTAATTATATAAATAAATAAATATATATATATATATATATATATATGATTCGTCGTTAATTCGACGTAGGATAGCGACGAATGTACGACGAATATCTTTACGACGTAATAGCGACGAAACATATTAACGACGAAACTACGACGAAAATCATTACAACGAATTAACGACCCATCCTTTAACGACAATTTAACGTTGAAACATTTAACGACGATTTGAGGACTTTTTAATTAAATTTATATGTTTGGTTTCTTCATTTATTGGATGTTAATTTGTTGCTAATTTAGCTTTGAATTAACGACGTCCCACATCATATTTCGTTGCTAAATTAACAAAAAAACAAAATTAACGACGAAACATTAACGACGAATATAAAAAGTTGCGAGTCTTGCGACGAATTAACGATAAATATTGAATATATAACGACGAACGATTAACGATGATTTGTGTTTCGTCGCAAGACTCGCAACTTTGATACTGTGGCTATATATTTGCTAGCGACGAAATAACGACATAATCAATCGTTGTTGCATGTTAAAATATCAGGGATATCCATCAAATTCATTACACAGATCTCATTACATAAGTAAACCTAATTTCAAACTCTTAAGAAAAACTGCCGAGTGAAAAGTATATATGATTAATTCCTTTTTCATAAAGAAAACAAAGTCGGTTATTCCTCCATTTCGGTTTAGAAAGCCGAACCAGATACTACATCGATGTACTACTTGCACATTTCAATCATATAATTATGTGAGATTGAAATGATACATTTTATTTTAGAACAATTAAAATACTGAACTTCAGTTCACTGCATCCGAAACAGACCATTTTTTAACACGCACATGTGCTTTTTGTACCTATAAATTTGATATAACGATCAGACAAATTAAAAAGACATAACTAAAGTAAAGCACAAATATGTATACTTGAACCAGAAGCAAAACCAAAAAAAAACTTTGAATTACCTCTTTTTCCCAGTCGCATCTCACAGTAATAAAAATCAAAATCAATGTTTGAGTTGCAGTTCCTCCGAATACCATACCAGCCCAAATACCCTATTAACATATAATCACAGTAAACATATATATAAATTAAGAAGAGATTAACCTTCAAAAATATTGAAATCAAATTCATAAATTAAAGATAAAGGAGATTAGCTAACCTTAATACCAGACTTGAAAACCCAGCCAATGACAAATCCAAGAGGAAGTCCAATGAAATAGTAACATCCCAAATTTACATATGCCACAAATGATTGCCAACCCGAACCAACCGCAACACCTAATCAAACATTCAAAACACTCAACACACAACCGTTGATCCGGTCCGGTTTAAAAACAAAATTGTGTAGCGTACCGGATAGTACTGGTTGGATACTGTTGAGAAGAATCGTTAAAGCTAAAAGAACAGAGAGATCATTGACTGCTTTTATAACGGTTTCACTTGAAGTGAAAATCCAACTGATTTGATCAATAAGAAATATTATGAGCACTGAAATTATTAATCCTATGATTAAGGATTGTATCACTGATATAATCATGGCAAGTTTTGCTCCTTTCCCGTTGCCTGCTCCTAATTCGTTTGCCACTCGTACACTACAGATTCAGATGATTCATTACTAATTAATGTCTTATACTAGCTGAAAGAGATGAATATATGTTGAGCAGGCCATAGCTTATAAATAATCAAACGGTATTTAGATCATGCATAACATGTAATAATATAAATAAAATCAACAAATATCAAAATTATAACTTATAACAGTGATAGATTTGGTTACCCGGCGCCGGCAAAGAAAGCAAGTGGAATCATCATCTCCAAACCATTTATCGACATGCTGCAGTTGAAATTTTAATTATAAAATTTTCAACACAAGAAATGAATACGATATGATAAACTTCGTATACAGTATTAATATAAAGAAATTTTGTAGGCAATCTCCCTAAAATATGAAGACATATCACTACCATGTTAAACAAATATTAAAGCTATAACAGTGTGGGTTATTGTAACAAATCTCCCTAAATATGATACATATTACGTACCATATAGACAAAGCGTCGACAGCAATTTTGGCATCCTCCAGATTTCCAGTCATCACAATTAAAATCCTATAATACCAATACTCCAGGCTGTCTCGACAAAAATCTATCGTAAGAAGTTGTTTTCGATCTGTCAAATCATACGGAAAAAAACACGATAATAATGACATTTATACAAAATAATACCAGATCATAATTCCGGAGGAGGCAGAGAGCTTAGTGAATTGCCAGAGTCCGGTGAAAGCTTCGATGGAGAAACCGGTCCAAGTGAGCGAACAACCGCCGCAACTGATGTAAGTAAATAAAATGAAGAAATTGAGCCACCATGACACGCTAACAGTAAGCGTGGTCCCTATGACTCCAAGTTTAAGGCCGTACACAAATAGCCAGCACACAAATATATGAACTATAAGTGTCACTCCACCCGTAATTGCCATCTCCTGGTGGTAATAATATAAGAGAATTATTAATCACATACATTTAGCAATACTAATATCAAGAAAATGTTCACTCATTAGATTTAAAAAGGAAATATATAATATTGTGATATATTTTGGAGTGACTGATTAGGAAAATTAATGATAATGCATTATTCAAAAAATGTAACCCTCTTAAGACTTAACTAATGTCTAGCATGCGCTGAGAGCACATATGTTTTTTAATTATAAATTTAAACTTTGTATTGTATATTTTAAAAACTCTATTATTTTGTGTAGATTTTTTTTTAAAAAATTATTGTTATGGTGTAGATCGTGTTCGAAAACGCGGTCTCCGCGATCGCATAATCGCAGGCGAGACGTTCGGCGGTCCGGAGCCGCCGCGATTTCATGATAGTCGGTCATGAAATCGGAGTCTTCGAAAAAAAATCGATTTGACTCTTGTTTTCTTAAGAAATCTCATTTGTTAGCATAGATCTATCAATTTCATCACAAACACTGGCTAAAACAACAGAAAAAGTTGAAAAAACTAAAAATGGTGGAAAATATGAGTTGGTGTTGTTTTGTATATGATTACTTAATTTAATTTATAGTTTATAAAAATATTTATTATATTTATAAATTGATTTAATAACTTAATGCTTATATTTATAGATATCATATGATTTTTATTTTTTATAAGTCAAAATTTAATTAATAGTAATTTAATTATATTGTAATAATATACGATTATATTTTATAAAATATTTAATTTTATATAAATATAATTTAATTTAAATAAATATAATTAAATATTCACAAAAATAATAATAGTATCACTGTCAATTTTTTATATCGAATAAAAATATTTTTTCAAATTTGTTGGAACAATCCTCTAAAACTGAGTTTTAAATATATTTTCTAAAATTCTAACTTAAAAATATTCATTTTTTAAATTGAAAAATAATTAATGTTAATTTAAGTTTTATTTTTATAATATTCACTTTTGAATTATGTCAAAAATATGAATTTGTGTTGTTTTGTATATATTACTTGATTTAATTTTATATTTTATAAAAATAATTTAATTAATTAATTTATTATTTTTATCAATTGATTTAATAATTTAGTGATTATGTATAAAAATATCATATGGTTTTTATATTTTATAAGCTAAAATTTACTTAATATTAATTTTCAGTTATATTTTATTAGTGATCACGAAATTTAAATAATTTATTTCTAAAAAAAAAAATATATAATATTTTATTATGATGAAAAATAAAATAAAATATATTAAAATATTATGAATAAAGTAATTATAAATTAATTTGATATTATTATCTTAAATGAAAACATTAATGATATCTGCATATTACGTAATAAAGAGAAATATTATTTCCATATTGATTTTTTATTTTAATACAATAAATTATCATCAGCTAAAAAGAAAAACAACATTTAAAAAAAAACATTAAGACAAATTTATGGAGATTTGCTACAATAACCCACAAAATATTATAAATAATTAAAATAATCAGTTTTTTAAGTCTACCAAATAGATTTTTAAGTCTATATACAGAATAAGTCTTTTAAAATATTAGTAAAATTAGTTATCATTTAAAGTTTTAGAAAAAATATAAAATTCTATTTTTAAAAGCTTTTCTTTGTTTTTTTCTTTCTGTTTATATTGTTTTTTTATGTTTTGTATGATTTTTTATATATAGATTTTTTATTATAAAAATAAAATTGTAAAATTTTTTGTTGAATAAGGCCCCGGATGTCTCCACTCCAGCTCTGGAATTAATACTTAATATACATACTTTATTCTTGAGTTGGCATTGGAGGAATCGGTTGATAGGCAAAATGAAGGCTAAGGCAAAGTGGACAGGAATGAACCAAATAGCGACGGTACCGGAGAGCTCGGCGACGTTGTCAGGCTGGCCGAAAAACTTAAGAATCGGAGTCACAAAGAAGAACACAGGGAGAAGCAAGATGGAGCATAAGAAGAGAATAATCCAAGATCGCTGCATGTACACTCCCAACATGTCATACTTCTTCGCTCCAAACGCTTGACCGCATAGCGTTTCCAGTGCACTCGCCATTCCAAGCTACATAAAAATATATGTCTATGTATAGTTTCTTCATAATTTAAACGTTATAATATAAGCCAAAAGTGTTTAAATATGTTTGCGTGTACGAGAAGGCTAAAGGTGAAGCCATTGATGACGTTGATGACGATGGAGATGGCGGCGAGTTCGAGCTCGCCGAGATGGCCTGCGAAGGCCTGAGTGACAACGGCGATGCTGTTGGTCGAAACTCTGGTGAATATGGCTGGTCCAACGATACGCCATAGCTTCTTTGTCTCTATCCATATTTCTCCGCCTTCCTCAGCCGTATTTTGATCCCTTAACAGAGGAACCGTCTCTACAATTTCTGCTTCGTAGTCTCTGTCTCCCATCGTCGATCTTCTGGAAAATAAAAGAAAAATAAAGCGTAGACGAAAGCAGAGAGGTGATGATATATAGAGTAATTTAGATGTGTTGTTTAAACATTTTTACTTATGGTCTCTTCCATTTTCATTCCATATCTTTGACAACTTAGTTTCCCTCGTCTTATATGCCATCTACGTCACATTCCTGAATTTTTTACATTATCGAATAACTACGACACATGAAATATAAGAAGTAACTAATGAACTTCACACATTGAAAAATAAACGAGGACAACAATAATCGATGACATATTTGCGATATCAGACCCTTTTGTTTCGAATTATGGTAAAATTTGAGTGTTAAACGTATTTAACATTTACGATAATCCGACAATAATTTTCATAATTTAGATTATGGCTAGGAATTTGTAACTGAACCCAAAAATCTAACTCGAACTCGATCCAAAAAACAAAATCCGAGTCAAACCGATTCTACAAAAATATTCGAATGGAGCTTAAATCTAGGTACTTTAGGTATTAGATAATATTTGAACAAAATCTGAATGAGTATCCAAAGGATCCCTGAGTTTTACCAAATTTTAAAAAAAATTCTACTACTTTTGAGTTTAGATCTAGAGACCTATTCGGGTATTTCTTTATATCGTGTCGGGTTCGGTTCGGGATTTGTTGGGTTTAGGTCAGATTTAGATACCCGAAATTACCAAAAATGTATGAAAACTTGAAAAATATTTTCAAAAGATTTTAAAATACTCGAAAATCCCGTGAAAATATATCTACGCTACATAAAAGTATTCAAAAATACTCGAAAATATTTGTTTACCCAAAACAAAATAACTAATCAAATTATCCAAAAATATTCGAAATAGCAGAATTACTTAAAATTAGGTAAAATTTCGGGTTATTTCGAATACCCGTTTGGATTTGGTTCAGATTCGAATATTACCCAATACTCGTAATAGTTAGAGTTAAAATCCATTCGTATATTTTTGGAGAATCTGTTCGGATCAGAATCGGATTTTTGGATCAGATTCGGGTTTGAATTTCGGTTAAACGTCCAGACCTAACCAGATTGATAATACTTTCGGTAAAAACCAAAGAGAAAAACTATCAAGAGAAGATGCCGATTAAAAATAACCAACACCATCAGCTAGCAAACAATTCATGAGTGGTCCAAAGAACTGAAACGTCTTCCAGAACTACAACTGGATCTACAAAACCAAAAAAAATATTGTGGAAAACCACACCAAACACTACAACAAATACGCTTGAATACGTCACTTTTTATGCGTCAATTGTATAACCGACTCTACCTTATTATTATTAGACGGTAATTAACGTCGTTTACTTAAGTGACAATAACTTTTTTATATCCCAAAATTTTACCAACTGAATAAATTATTTTGGAAAGCCAAAATTCCCAAAATTGACCTAATCTTCTCTCTGGTCCTCGTTTCGATTTGGCGATTACTCTGAAATCGATCTTCTATGTGAGCTTGTTTCAGATTCAGAGTTGTAAATCAGATTTCGGTTCGATCGCGTGGTTACTTTTTTGCTTCGTTTCAAATCCTTCTCCTTTCTAATCGTTCGATTTCGATATGAATTTCGAACGAGATTTGGTTTCTGAAAATTTTGTTCTGAGGCTGAGTAAATAGCTTGCTTTTGACGAAAAAATTGTTTAGTTTCTTTGAAGGATACTATGAATCGGTGATGGATTTCTGATTGTATTTTCACCTGTGACTCAAATCTCAGAAATCAAAACTTGGATTGAAGGTATTTTTTATTGGATTGAAGTTTGCTTCAATAGAGTTTTATCCTCAATTTAAGTGAATATGTATACTTCTTACGGTTGACTCATATATATCATATTCGCCATAGAGGTAAAGAAGAAGATACGCAAATCTTAAAATGGATTTATAAGCTTTTACGATTGGAGTTTAGTCTGGTTTTTAAAGGTGGGTGTCTTTGTTTGTGTGTGTTTAGGTGAACCATGAGGACTTCAATCAAGGAATCATCAAAGTCCAGACAAGGTAGCCATTCTCAAATCCTTGAGCTTTGTTTACTGTATTTCACATTGAACAGAAATGTGTTTCATTATAGGTGAACCATGAGGACTTCAATCAAGGAATCATCAAAGTCCAGACAAGGTAGCCATTCTCAAATTCTTGAGCTTTGTTTACTGTATTTCACATTGAACAGAAATGTGTTTCACTATAGGTGACTATATACATTACTGAGTTTGGAACCGTTCTAGTTTCCTTCTTGTCATGTCGTTACATTTCTTGACAAAGTGAAACGGTCTAACTATATAGTTTAACTCACATTTCTTGATCATAGAGTTCGATCAGATTTTTGAAGTGATTTAACAGGTGCTTCTCTCACTCTCAGTGCTAGCTAGCTTCAAAATTCATGGTAAATCTTCTATTTACTTTATCTCCATGAATAGCTTAACATTTCAGATAGCCTTTATGCACTCTTGCCTCCTTTTAGCAGTCTTTTCATGGCTTTGTTTTTTATTGCAGGGCTAGAAGTACTGACTGATGCAGTGTTGATCTTAGATCACGATATCCATACTTGTAACAAGAAAAGAAACCAACTGTAAGCTTTTTTATGTACTTCGATCTGATCTTATAGGACGCCACACATGTATCATCTTCTCAAGAATTCGATTTGGGTCTGGATTTGGGTTCTGGATGGAAAGCTGAAGTTCCTTGCGAAGTTCTTGCAGGATTAGAGGCATGTACTTTTATGTGTATTCATGTGCGAAATTTGTTATAAGATTGTGTTGCATACAATGTTTGATTCCCATGTAAAAATATTCAGACTGTACTAAAATTACGATGTATGCTTTGACATGACAATAAGATTGTGTTGCATACAAAGTTTGATTCCATGTAAAAATATTCAGATTGTATTTGATTATTTGAATATATATATATATATTTTTACATGAGTGTTCATGCGTCGGTTGTACAACTGAAGCTAATGACCGAAGTATATATTCTGACGTCAAAGTATACGTCGTTTTAGTAACTGAAGCAAATAAACTTCCCGTCGGCCCATATAAAGACGGTTTTGAAACCGACGCATTAAACTTTGAGTCAATTAAAAACTGCCGTTAACCTTTGTAATAAACGACGCATTCCAGCGTGTTTTTTGTAGTGAAATATCTAATAAATGATCAGATATAGAACTTTGAGCCGTTCCAAATGAAAAAAAACTTCTTTTCTTCAGCCTTCTTCAGCCTTCTTTCTCCTCAAAAAGTGAAGCTTTTTTTTTTCGGGCTGTGCTAGGCTGCTAGGGTTTTTCTCCACCTAGATTTTTGAATCGTCATATTCTTTAGGATTATTTACATAAATTTAAATGCAAAAACATGCCAATATGCCATGAAGGAGAATTAAGATCATTAACTCCAAGCCTCACTACCTAACCACGTGGGACTTCAATATTCCAACTAATTTGACGACGAGAGGTCAATCAGCCATAATAGGTGCTGAGCAATTTGTCCTTCTTCATATATAGCATTCATGATCTTCCGAACAATGAATGGTGGAGAGTGTACTATCCTAATCTAAAATGGTAAAAAAAAAAAGAAGAGTTGTCGACAACTTGACTTCGATATTAACCATGAGCAGTGGCGGAGGTACTTGAGGTGGAAGGGGGGCAGCTCCCCCGGTAAAATTAAATATTTATAAAATTTGTTAGGCAAATAACTAAATGTTTGTTGGATCACTTGGTCTTGCCCCCACTAAAAATATACTTGTGCCCCCCCCCCCACAGGTGTTGGTTCGATGCTTAACTCTTACCATTTGAGTCTTTTTTCCTAATTTGTTCACGACTCCGCGTATTTTTTTTTTTAAGCTCACCACTGCACGTACTTGCACTTCAATCATGACATAATATGTAATGCATTTTTTTTTTTTTTTTTTTTTTTTTTTTTATGTAATGCATTTTTTTCTTCCAAGTTTTTTTTTATATCTTTCAATTGGTTCATTGTTTTTTTTTTGTCATCAATTGGTTCATTAATTTATGAGTTAGTTAATAGTTTATATATTTCTCCACTGCATTTGTGTGTTTAGTTTAATTTAGTTAGTGTTAACAAAAAACTATAGTATATATTTGTAACAAAAATATTAACGATATTCTTTCTATTTTTTATTACTTGTCGTTTTAGAATTAAAATTTTGTTTTATATTATTTATTGTTTTGTATTTCCATGCATATTTATAGTAACAAAATTTTTAGTTTTATCCTTATTTTTATAATTTATTAATTACTTATATCAAACAAAAGTGTATTAAATAGAGATAAAATCGATTTTTTTGTGTGAAAAATCTATAAATGACAAGAATTAGGAAAAGAAGAGAGTATATATTAAAATCATATAAACTATATAAAATTTTAATGTATTTTAAAATGTCAGCAATTTATTAATTTATGTAATATAAGCAAAAATTTATACATTTTAAATATAGTTTATTTAATATTAAATATTATTATAATAAATATTATTTAATTAATTTATGTCTCCGGTTAAAAATATTTCTGGCTCCGCCACTGACCATGAGGGACGGTTAATTATGCGTTAGTAAGTAGGATAGTTTACATAATCGTGTGTCTGAACCTTGTGGTTAAGTTTCACTGGAAACTGAAGCTGTTTGTATTCCGAGAAGAGGACTTAACGGATAAAACAAAGAAAAAAAAGACTTAACCGATAAAACATGACGTGGCAAGACTATAAGTGCATGCTCTCATCAAATTAATTTAACAAATATTATTAAACACAATTTTTTAAAAAATAAAAAAGCATCAAATTAATTTAACAATAACTATAATGTTATAAAAATATACACCAAATTATTTATAATTAAATATACATATAGACATCATTATATTTAACTTCTTGTTAAAGTATTTTATAATTTATTCTAACATAAAATTAATAGAAACAAAACAAATTATAATTATATATGTACATGTATAAAAGTAAATATATAAATTCTTATTTAAAATATTTTATCATTTATATACATATAAATTTAAATTTATATAAATAATACAAATTTACTATATAGAATCATATTATTTATAACCATATTTATTAATATTTAAAATATTCATAAATATTTCATATTTATCATCTTATTTTTTAATTTTTTATTAAAATTATGTATTTCCAAAATTAAATTAAAAAGGAAAAAATCTTCATATGTATTTTCATATTTATTATTTAACTTTTTATCAAAGATTATATATATATATATATATATCTTTAAAATAAAATTAAAAAATTTCATAGATATTTTCATATCTATCATATCACTTAATTTTTTTTATTTTTTTAACCAAGATTATCGATATCTTCAAAATAAAATTAACCAAACATAATAAAATTATTAATATAAACAGTTCTCAATTAATATAAAAGATTTGGAAGGAGGACCTTTGAGCGGCATGTTATCCTTTCTCTCTCTCTCTCTCTTCTCTAGGCGAATTTCGGTGAATCAAAAGCTCGCCTCTACGACTCTCTTCCTTCGCCGGAGAGGGCTCACTTTTTCCTTTTTCTCCTCTAAGGTTGTGCTTCATCCGTGAATCCTCCCCCTCCTCTCTTTTACGGTGGCGTTTGGACGTGTTCTGCTAGATCTCGCGGCGTTCGACAGTGGAGAAAACTTTGGCGGCGGCGCGTCAGCTCCCTTGTTCTACGGGGACCGGATGAGGTGGTTGGTATCCCCTTCTCTTGCCGTCTCCAACTGTTTTCTCCACCTCTCTCGGGTTTTTTTCCGCTCTATGGCTCTCCAATGCCGCTTTTTCTCGCGGTGGTTTCCAGTCTCTGGTGGGTGTCTCTCTTAGAGTTGCGGTTGCATGTCTTTGTTGATCTGCTTCGCCGTTTCTCTGCTCGCTAGAGGACGGTGAGCGTGGGTGGTGCGGCTCTCGTGGCGGTGGTGGTGGACCGACAATAGCCGGGGAAGCTCTTCGACCTCCTAGACATCGCTTCTGCGGTGGACCGACAATGGTGGAAGGCGGGTGAGCTCCTCTCCCTTCCATTGCTTAGGCATCATCTCTCATGCGCCATTGTCTTTGTGGCTTCTTCTCCCCGGTGTTTCTTGGTGGTGTTGTTCTAGTTTTTCCGGAGGTCCGGTACTTCTCTTTCGGTGGCGGCTTGTTGCAGCAGCTCGTTTTTGGTTCCTGCAGGTTTTCTCGACGGCGGCTCTATTCTAGCTTAGGGTTTTCCTGTTTTGGGGTCTATTTTGGGCGTAAAAGGCTTATGATTAGGAGGGTTCATGCCTATTAAAGATTATGTTTTAGATTGGGCTTCAGATCTTTTTTCTGTTTATGTAAATTTTTTTTCTTTTTTTTTCTTGCCTTCTTGTAATAAAAAAAATTAATATGAAAACTCTTTAAAAATAAAAATAAAAAAGGATTTGGAAGTGAAGAGAAAATATATTGGGATTAAAATAGGTTTTCCACGGGAATAGAAATGGTTTAACTTTAAACCAAGTGAAACCACCTTGAGTGTTTGGTTATCTCTCCATCGATTTTACGGATCCTCCACCTCCAGGACCTCCCTGTCACTCCAACTTCTGATACCGGCTCATCTTCCTGCTCAATTGGTTGGGCTTTGCCAATTTAGGCCTCTAAGGTTCACTATGATCTTTAAATCACCCACTCGAGTTGGGCTTCTTTGTTAAACCAATGGACGTGGACTCTTTTCATTTTTTTTTTTTTGGAATTTCGACAACCAACTTTAGCTTATTATCCCACTATAATTTTAGTTAACTCGATTCAATGTAAAATTGTTTGATTTTGATAGTTTTGTATATCAATTGATACACTATTCTTTGATTTTTGTAGTTGGAAAACTCTAGAATTCAAAGTAACATTTATTGTAAAGAAAAAATTGTTTGGGTTTGAATATAAGTTTACATTTAGTTTTTTTTTTTTTAAATTTGATATACTATTTGGACTATTATAAAATACGATTTCAAATGGAATTGATAAATTTTTATTCGGGCGTTGGTTTGTATTCAGTTATTATTATTATTATTATTATTATTATTATTATTATTATTATTATTATTATTATTATTATTATTATTGGTCCATCTACTATATATTATTTGCGAAGTCGAATTATTGAAATCGATGATGTAGATGTTTTGATGAAATTATGATGTCATTGATGACATAGCTTTAATGAAATGTTTTGATTGGTCCAGAATTTCTTTCCTCTTAAAATAAAGAAAAATTCGTTTTCTAAATAAATAATTTTTGATTTAAAAACAAATTTCGATTTAATGCTACTTCGTAAAAAAAAATCGATTGTAATCTTAACTTCTATCTTAAATTTTAGATTACAATTAATATTTAGTCTATAATATCTTTTCTTATTTAGTTCGATTTTAAAATATATTATATATCATATTCCAATCTTCCGAAGATTGTTATTACCAAACAAAATCCTATATAATTACATGCTTTGGTGGGTTAGAAACCTAATTATTTGTATTTTTTTTCAAGAATTTTCATCTATATTTTTTTTTCTATTCGTTGCCAGCATATGTTCGGGCAATTAAGATTTTAATCCGATTATCTGTTATCATTTCGATTACTTTCTTCTTCTCGATCCATAATATGTTTTTTTGGCGATTTTCTCTAATATTTCTGGTTGAATCCATGAGCCCTAAAAAGATTGTTGCCACGACGTCTGATTGATCCATAAGTCTCGATGGTCCAAAAATGAATTATTAATCACTATCTCATGAGTCCCAATAGTCCGAATATTTTTTTCGCTACGATCGATTCAACTTTAATCGTTATACATCGATCAATTTTGAGAATGAAAAAACTACTATCATTCATTGATTTTCTTTTGTATCACGAGAAAGTTTGTATGTGATAATACATTTGTATCACTCAGATGATATTTTGGTTTATTATTAACAGGTATCGTCAAGCTTTAGGCAGTGAAATTTTCTCTACTTCTTTTTAGCTTTTTCTTTTTCAATTTTATGTTTCTTTGAACTTTTATTTTCAAAAAAAAAAGAATCGTATGGAAATCTCTACTTTTTCACATGCGACACAAATTTTCTCCTTTTTGAATTATCTATCTTTATAATTCTTGAGTTTTTTTCAAATTCATTTTATTATTCTTGGGGTTAAATACGAATTGCTTTATTGGGTCGTTTCTCCACATACTAATCTTCCTATTACTTTAAAGGTATACTAGATTTTGACCCGCACTTAGAAAGTGCGGGTTTGATTTTCTTTACAAATTTTACTTTTTATTCATTTTTTTAATAATAGTTTAGATTTTTAATTATGTAATTTAATTTTAATTATAATTGTTTAACTAATGTTATAACATTATAAACAGTGAGTTAGCAATTTAGTTTTTTTTTTTAAAATGAATTATGTGTTATTTGGAGGAGATATATCGTAAGGATTAAGAGATTAAAATAACGATTTCGCATTATATATTTTAATCTGTGTTGTATCGTAAGATCATAGTTTGGAAAAAATATATATATGCGAAAACAACTATTGTAAAAGTTATGTGGTATATGTTTAATTGTTATTTTATTTATCTAAAATATTATTTTATAAATTACATGTTGTAGTCGTATATAATTTGCAAATTTGAAGCAACTATCCGTTAAAAACTTCAAACATAAAGCATAATTTGACGCTTCAAATATTTGAATAATATAAGTATGAAATCATTTTAATATTTTATTAATTTTAAAATATATCAGCTGAAATTATTTACTATATGCGAATTTCTTATAGAAAATTTATAATCGAGATTGGCTAATTAATTTTTCAACCCGTTTAATTAATTAAATATTTTTCAGTTTGATGGAAAAACCTGCTAAAAAGTACAATCGTAAAAACATCAATCGTAATATATGTATATATATATATATATATATATATATATATTTGAAACAAAATAAAAAGATATTAAAATATATTATAAATATATTTTGAATTAAATCATAAATTAGAGAATCTTAATTTATATATAATAGTTGATGTATAAATTATTCATTATATTTTTCAATTAATTTGTTTTGATTTTAATTAATTAGGAAAGTGGAACCCATTAGATTTTGATTGTTTGGCTACATGTTTAATAATTGTCTTGTTTGGAAACATGGATTGTAGAGATAATGTTATATTCCCTAATTACCCTTAATGAAGGTTACAAATCATAATAATATCAAGGGCAAATTTCGGAAACAACATTTATGTACCATGGCAAACCTTCCTGTTTTAATAGAATAGATACATTTATTTATTCTTTGATATATTTTTTTTCAGAATACAGACACTTCCGACTGAGATAAAGACTTCTACTATATGTCACATGCCCAGAAACACTTGTGAAGCAACTAAATCGAATGTTATGAATTTAAAGAACTTTAAATCTGGAAAAATTTGAACCACGTTAACAGAAAAGAGTCCTCCGGTGAACGGGATGCAGTCTGCCGAGTGATCAGCACCACTTCCTTCTCAAGGTCCATGCCTGCAAGCTTTGCTCTGATGGTCAATTTAATCTCCATGATCACTACAACTGTCCTTGATATACTCTGTTATATGCAGATTGTAACTTATGATATATGGAGCACATATTGGTCAGTTAGGTTAAAGTTTTAATTTGTGTAAATGTATCTACAAGTATGAGAAGTTTTCATCTTATGTTGAATATATAAAATATATATTTATTTTATACCAGGTTGTATTGAGAAGAAATTTAAATTTGATCGATGTATAAAAAACCATTGTGTGTGTTGAGTGAAAGTTTTAATTTTCCAGGCGTATATAAAATCTGATACAAATTTTAATTTGATAGATAAATACTTTGCATATCTTATGGATGTTCGATTAGGTTAGCAATTTTAATTTGTGTAAGTGTATCTACGTTTTATTTTATCTATTTAATATATATTATTTGCAAAGTCAAATTATTAAAAACTCTTAGGTGATGGTTCTTGGCGAATCAAACATGATGTTATTGATGACATGATTTTAATAAAATGTTCTGATTGGGCAAAATTTTTTTCCACTTCAATTTAATGATATTTCCTAAAAATTCGATTGTAATCTTAACTTCTTCCCTAAATTTTATATTATAATTAATATTTAGTACATAATAGATTTTTATTTCATACTATATTTCCATATTTTCAAATTCAAAATACACCCACCTAAAATTTAGCAACTAATAATTATCGATAATAATTAGCAAATTTAAAATTATGGCATATCTTATAGAATATTCTAATATTCCAGTGGAAGATTTCGAAAACTTAGTTCAACCCTAAATAATTTGATCTTTATAAATAGAGTTTCTACCACGCTCATAAAACATCCACATATCGAGACATTTCTTTATATTCTATCAAAATTAATATGGTTCTACTGTTTTTTGTGGTTTTGATGAATTTGCAGGTTTGTTTCATACAAAATCAAACGAAAGGTATTTATTTCTTACTCACAAACCCATTTTTAACAGAATTTTCTTTCAGTAGGAATCTTATATGTCCGGGAATTCAAAACAAATGGGATTGGATTATAGAAATAAAGCCTTTATTTTCTGTCGATTCTTTGTTATTCTTCGTTGATTTGGATAATTCTTGATGATCTTTTCATAGGATAATTCTTTATTAAAAATAAAGATTATAACAATGGTTTACATCGATGTTAGTAACATTTTTTTTAATACGATCTTTGACTATCTTTATTTTTAATCCATAACCGGCGAATATCAATGAACAATAATTAATGAGAATGCATTTTATTATTAGTTTTTATTATTAATTTGTAATACACCATAAGAAGAATATATCACGAAAGTTGTTATTACATTCCATATTTTTGTAGTCATAAAAAAGATTGTGAAGAATGATTAAAATTCTAGAAATAATGTTGTCCCACATCGAAAGAATGCAAATGAAAGGTTTGAGTTTCGAAATGAGAGTATTAATTTGTTAATTTGTAATACATCATAGCAGAAGATATTCTAATTGATGAAAAGAGGAATCTTCGAAATCTTGGTATGTTATAAAAATCTTTACAAAGGTTTTATTAGTTGTTTTCGTTCTTTATAATTGTTTCTTATATAATATTTTGAAACATTCAAATACCCCATGAAAATATAATATTTTTAACATTGTTTTTTTATAACCGTGGAATCCCAAAGGCTTTCTAGGCTCAAAGACTAATCCTACAAGGCCCATATAAATCCGGGTTTTCTTGCCACTAAAGGCGTCTACGTTGAGTGTGGTGCACCCAAATCTCGTCTCCTTATCATTTTAACATTGTTGAATCATGCAGATTTGATTTTAAATGATGACCAAAGGAAAAACATAGCATTGACAAAAATACAAAAAAGTTGGAAAGTTATGGTGGATCACTTACTTAATGGCATTGCCACTACCAGAAGATTACGAATAGTACAACGCAACCATCTAATAGATGATGAGAGGAATTATAACTGTGAGGATGAAAGAAAAAAAGAAGAGAGATTTCTTGCCATGATAACGGACGAGCAAAGAATAGTTTATGAAACTATATTGGATACAGCTGTGAATGATAAAGGATGAATGTTTTTTCTCTATGAGTTTTGAGGTACGGGCAAAACATTCCTTTAGAGTTTATTAAGTGCATCTATTCGTTCCAGAGTCTTATTGTGATCAATACTGCTTCAAGTGGAATTGCTGCTTTATTGTTGAGAGGTAGGAGAACAACACATTCAACAATTAATGTTCCGATAAATCGAGACGAGTTCTCAAGTTGCAATATGAAGGCAGGATCTGATCTTGTTGAATTAATGAAGTTTCATGATTTTTGACACTCGGTTGAAAATTATGAAACAATTTTTGTGTTTAGGTTTAGGAGAGTCAATAGTAATCTGGGTAAGTACATATTTTTACTACATTTTTACTTAATTTCTTTATTTTAGAAAAATGAGAACCTATAGTATCTAAATTAATTATACTGCTTCTCGAATAGGTACTCCTTATGTCGAAGATTCCAGACTTATTTCCCAAATTGAATTTAAGTGTATGTTTTGAATTGTATGTATTTTTTACAACTCTTTTTTTTTTAATTTATGTTTAATACAACTGCTTCTTCTATATTTAAATGGTAGAAATCAATTTTCCGCAATTAATGAAATTATAGAAATTGATTAATAAACATCTACAAAACAAATATATGGACTTTGCCTCCTTGGAATGCTCCACTAATTTCGTTTCTATAGATAAATTAAATGTTCTAAATTACATTCTTGGTTTACAAAATATACGCCAATCTTTTATCATTTCAATTATAGAAGTAGTTACCAAAATTTAATATAATTATAATACAATTTTACTACATAAAAAGAACAAATGGGGATTAAGCATACAACTAATGACATATTCTACCTATTAACTTACAACTTCTAATCTCTATAACTATAATATTGATATATTTAAATTTCTAAAGTTTATAATACTAATACGTGTTTGTCTCCTAAATAAAATGAAACAATTATCGATAAAAATAATTCACCCCGCACAAGGTGCAGGAGAGTCATCTAGTATAATATTAAATCTCAATGAATAATACACTTTGCTCTCTTTTTCAATTCTTTCCCTTCTCTCTAAACATTCGTCGCTTAATTCAACAATCGCGTTTGATTGCCGGTGATGGCTATGCTTTGCCGGCGGTTAGGTTACATTTGTGTTCGTTTTGTAGTGGTTTTTAACCGCCTTTTTTCCTCGCCAAACTCCACACGATTTTTTTTGTACTATAAGCTGTGGGTTCGTGCTACTTTTTCTTCCGGTTCATCCCGGATTTGGCTTCTCCAGTTCTAGACTTGTGTCCGTTTCCAATCTCCTCCCCGGTGATCCTTCATCACAACCACCAAATATTTCTTTCTCTCTCCACTCACTCGCCGAGCCTTTAGTGCTGGTTGGTTCTTACCCCGTTCGAGTTGAACGGGTCCAACGGATTTTATATGCATTTGCGTATCTTGGTTAGATTCAACAGTTTATGAAACACAGATTTCGGATTGTAAAGATCTTATTCCAGATGTGGTGAAAATGTGATGAAATTGGCCGGAGTGCTGATTGGCAGGTTCCACACAGAGCAGCGGCAAAACAACAGTGACGAAAATTTTGGTCGGCGATTTGATGTTTTCTTCTCTTCGATGGTCGATATGTGGATTGCCACCTTTCGATCGATGCTTATCCGAACCAAAAATATTGGGACACCAGTGTGCGAACACAAATACTTTTTGGTTCGGATAAACATCGATCTTTTTTTTTTTTTTTTACTGAAGGCTATGTATATCTAAAAAAATTAAATCTTCATAAATATTTTTATATTTTTTATCTTGTCTTTTTTAGGTTTTATTCAAAGTTATGTATATCTATAAACTAAAAATTAAAAAAAATCTTTATAATTATTTATCATCTCATATTTTTATCTAAGATTAAGATTATGTATATCTTCGTAATAAAATTAAAAACATAGTAAAATTACCAATATAAATTAAAAGTAACATAGTAGTTAACATAATTTCATTAATAACAAATTAGTAATCTACCATTTTTGAAAGTGGGTATAACTTCTCAATTAATATAAAAGATTATTATTTTTGACAAAAAAAAATCTCAATGGACAACATAAATTATCAAGGAGGCTTCTTGGTAATAAATTCCACGTAGGATTACCTGAGTCGAAAAGTTTGTAAATACCCCCAATGATTGTAGGCCACGTATATAAATCGCTCTTCGTACAGATCCTTGGTTAAAAACCTATAAAAGAATCAAAACAAACTCTCCAGTATTTCAGCTCCGATCTGCCTTTTGACTACTTAGAATCCAAAGTTTCTTCCATCTTCTTCAAACTGCAACAAACCCTAAAATCTGATCAAGTAAACTTCATCTTCCTTAAGTCTGTTTGGTTTAAACTTTAAGATCATCGTTTAGGTTCGTGTTAAGCTTTTTTTTTTCATACTATTCATCGACTAAGGTAAGGTTTAGAATTATGGATTGAGCGTATTTTAAGTTTTTAGATGTTTTTTTTTTTCTGTTGAGATCTTATCTTTTTGGGTTTAAATTGGAAACTTAAAATTTTGATTTATGCGCACAAGTTTTTCGATGATTTGCCTCAATTGGGTTGCGCTGTTAATTGTTTTGATGAATATTCCGACAGCTACTTCATCGAGTTCGAGTGTTTGTTCTAATTGGCTTTGTAGATTTAGTTGCAATGGAGAGGAATGGAGATGAGTCTAGCTTCGAGCAGTGTTACCGTTGTTACCCAGTCACATTCATTGAAAAGGTTCGATACTATTTTGTTTAATGTTCTCTTTGCATTGAAAGGAAGAAAAAAAACATTCCAATTTCTGACAACTTTTAAATGCAGGCACATCTTGAGAAGGGTGACAAAAGTAAGTTTGTCTCTGTTAGATAGTTTCTTTACGATCTTTTTCTGACATCACTTTTTATATGATCTTTGTAGTTATAATGCCTCCTTCCGCTCTTAATCGTCTTGGTAAGCCAATCAATACTATCAGTTTCAGTCTTTCTTTACTTTAGCAATGGTCTCTGAATCCATATTTATTCTCAGCTTCTTTGCATATCGAGTACCCAATGCTGTTTCAACTGAGTAACGAATCTGTTGGCAAGACCACACATTGTGGTGTACTCGAATTCACCGCAGATGAAGGCCTTGTTTACTTACCTTATTGGGTATATAATATACTTAAATCATTCTTTTTGTCTTTGTGTTTCTTGATCTGATCTTTGTTTTGTGTGTATTTACTTATAGATGATGCAAAACATGTCTCTTCAAGAAGGAGCCATTGTAAGAATCAAGAATGTGAGCTTGGTGAAAGGGACTTTTATCAAGCTACAGCCTCACACTCAAGATTTCTTGGACATTACCAACCCAAAAGCCATGTTTGTACCTTTGAAACTTTAACTCTTATTTTTTCTCTCTGTCTAATGTTCCTTTCTTTATGCAGCTTGGAGACTACGCTTAGAAGCTACTCTTGCTTGACTATTGGGGATACAATTATGGTTCCTTATAACAACAAGAAATATTTTATCAATGTGGTTGAAGCTAAACCTTCTTCAGCTGTGAGTATTATAGAAACGGACTGTGAGGTTGATTTTGCTCCTCCTCTTGATTACAAAGAACCTAAAAAGCCACAGATATTGACTCCTCCAAAGAAGCGAACTCGCCAAGGTTTTTTCTTTGAGCTTGTTTGGAATCGACGCTGTTCTTTCTTGAACTAATAGCCTCTAAGTTGTGTGTTTTGTATTTTCTTTGTTTGGTGGACATTGCAGTAGAGGAAGAGGAACCAACAAGCAAAGTTCCCAAATTCACACCATTCACTGGGTCGGCAAAACGTTTGGATGGGAAGACACATACAAAATCAACTGAACAAGAAGATAAGAAACAAGAAAAGTCAACTGAGTATGGGGAAGACGATGAGAGGCTGTCAACCACCACACCACCGCAAAAATCAGGAAAGCTTGTCTTTGGTTCAAGCAGCAAACAAGCTTCAAAACCAACTGTGAAAGTATGTCTCTCTTCTCTTGATTTTTCCATTCATGTGATTCAGTTAGTCATTCATTATTTTGTATGGTTTCTGTATGTATAGGCTGATCCAAAGAACATTGAGCAAGAGAGTTCGACAAAATCTGATGAAGCTAAGTTTCAAGTCTTTACTGGGAAGAAGTACTCACTCAAGGGTTAAGAAAAGAATAAACAGGGGTTTATTAATCATCTACAGATGAAATTTATTTGTTTTTTCTTTTCGTTTTTACATAATTTATTTGTTTTTTTCTTTCTTTTTTTTACAAAATTTATTTGGTTAAGCATTCATATTCATATAATCTCTCACCAATTTGGCAATTTATGGGAACAGCTTCGATGGAACCTACATGACAGGATAACATAACACAGATGTATCTGAAACCTTCCCCAGGAACATCCTTTAAGGTTGTTTATATGATCCCATCTGATTCCTTCTGAGACTGAAAATGATCAAAATTCAAAATTATTGAATTTCTGATGTTTGTAAAATATAGGAAAGGTAGCAAAAAGTATCATTTATTATTATTTTATTACAAACACACAAACTATTAGCAGAGTGAAACTAAAAAAAAAGCATTTTATTAGAAGCAATAATTTAGAACAAAAATATTCATTGCTAACGAGACTAAATTCATTGAATCAAAAGACGGTGTTGTTGTTGTAATTGTGTAATTGCATTCTTAATTTAAATTTACAATCGTAACAGTGAAGTCACTCTCTTACACCGGAACCACCTGCGGTTCAAGCGGCGGAGGAGCTCCTTCATCCACCACAGGCGTAACCGTCGTGGTGGACTCCTCTTTCTCACTCTCCTCAAATCCAGACTTGAACCGGTCGTAATTGGTCACCTCGGCCGATTTAAACGGACGTTCACCCAAAACTTTGACAAGATCATCCTGATGCAGCACTTCTTTCTCCAGTAAAAGCTCGGCGATCTGTGCCACTTGCTCTTTGTGTTCCTCAACCAGCTCCACGGTCTTCTCATAAGCCTTGGCCACCCATTCCCTAACTTCCTCGTCTATGATCGCACCGGTCTTGTTGCTGTACGGTTTATTGAACTCGTACCCATCGTCCCTTGGCGGAAACGAGAGCAGCCCAACCTTGTCACTGAAACCGTAAACAGCTACTTGCGCGTACGTCATCTTCGTCACCTTCTCCAGATCGTTCTGCGCACCGGTCGAGATTCTTCCAATCAATACCTGCGTTAGAAGGGATCAGAAACTTTGAAACATCTTTAAAATGTAACAAGATAACTAATTTTAGTATATCTAAAGGTAGCAACTAGTTTACCTGCTCGGCTGCACGGCCACCAAGGGTCATGCAAGTCATGTCAAAGAGTTGTTCTTTGGTCATCAGAAGGTTTTCATTTGGAACGTATTGAGCAAACCCTAGCGCTGCCGTGCCACGAGGCACGATGGTCACCTTCAGCAATGGCTCCGCATGTTCCAGGAACCATCCTACAACCGCGTGACCAGATTCATGATAGGCAACTGTACGACGCTCCAATTTACTTATCACCTGTTCACAATCAAAAACATTCAGAAGCAGTGCAGATTTCTCAAAAGCATTGTCTGAAAAAGGAGAAAGCTTTTTCTTTTACCCTGTTCTTCTTCTCAAGACCACCAATAACACGATCAATCGCAGATTCAAAGTGTGCCATTGTGACTGTCGCTCCTCCATGTCTAGCGGTAATAAGAGCCGCTTCGTTACAGACATTCGCAATGTCAGCTCCAGCAAAACCGGGAGTGAGAGCCGCAAGCCTTTGAGAGTAATACGATGGCTCGTGATCCAGTTTGATCTTCTTTAAGTAAATCTGGAAAATCTGATCACGGCCTTTGATATCTGGTTTATCAATGGTTATCTGACGATCAAACCGGCCTGGCCGTAACAAAGCTTTATCCAGAATATCCGGTCTGTTGGTCCCAGCAAGAACCACAACTCCAGCAGTTGTACCAAACCCATCCATTTCAACTAGCAACTGATTCAAAGTGCTCTCACGCTCATCGTTACCACCTAAACCTCCACGTCCTCTTGCCCGACCAATTGCATCGATTTCGTCTATAAATATAATGCTTGGTGCAGCCTGTCTAGCCTCTTGGAACAAATTTCTCACCCTCGAAGGTCCAACACCAACAAACATCTCCATGAAATCTGAACCAGATATAGACAGAAATGGCACACCGGATTCTCCAGCAGTAGCTTTTGCTAAAAGGGTCTTTCCAGTTCCAGGAGGACCGACTAAAAGCGCACCTTTCGGGATCTTAGCACCCAAATCTTCGTACTTTTTAGGGTTCTTAAGGAAATGTACAAACTCCATGATTTCTTGTTTTGCCTCGTCACATCCAGCAACATCCTTGAAGTAAATCTTGTTCTTGGAGTTTTTATCAGCTCTTGTTATTGTTGCTTTGCCTATATTGAAGATCCCACGACCATTCTTCCCGCCGGTTCCTCCTACACCTAACCCGCCTTGCATTCGCCTAGCCCCATAAAAGAGACTACCCAAGAGCAGTAAAGTCGGTGCAAACCTCATGAACTCTTGAAACCAGAGCATTTCACTGACGTAGGTGACGGGAACAAACTCGTGAGGATCCACGCCTAACGCTTCTTGAGCTTCTTCGAGTTTCTCCTCAAAAGAGTCGACACTACCGATATTGAAGTAGTACTTATACTGACCACCAGTTGTCTTAGCAGGGATACTTTGGACATTACCATTTCCTTGGTCAAAAACATCTGGAGTTGTTTGTTGGTTTCTCGGTGTGCTCCTCACGTAAACTTTGGCTACAGATTTGTTTGAAACATCTATGTGGTCAACTAGACCAGGCTCGAGAAGCTTGTTTTTGAACTCCTGGAAACTAATCTGAAACAAAGAGGCATAGAATGGGATATTAGTGGAAAACATACAAGCAGGGCCAAATCCGCAATTCCATAGACAAGATGAACCCAGTATAGAGATCCAAGACATATCACAGTTGTTTTTATTAAATATGCTTGCCTGTTGCTGGTCTCCAGAGCCAAATGAGAAAGAAGAAAAGAACACAGCAAGAGCCAGCAGAGGAATTAGCAAATTCTGGAAACGATTCATAAACATATCTCCGATGTTCTCATGTTCATTCTTGTCTGAACCCTCTGTATTGCAACAAAAAAAAAAACATTTTAAATTATCAGAATTCTTCAGTAGCACCAACAGGTCTCAAAACAAGAAAAGTGAAAGAATAAAACTGATGCTATCTCATTGGTAAATGTCTCAGTGGAGCAACAAGAAACGTCTCAGGTCATGCAACATATAATTTATAAAAACTCTTGTTGATCAACCATCTTACTGAGTAAACAGTTATACAAATTCAACAATCCACAAACAAAATTAAGTGTGTCTAATAACATTCCTCCGCAAAGGCTCAAACCAAAAACTCATCTTATTATTTGAAAGAAGAGTAATCGATCCTTACTGATACTAAATGTAAATCTAAAAACACTCCCAAACACAAAATTCAGTGGTCTACACACACTCCTCCGCAAAAGCTGTAAGTAAGGTTATATTCACATTTGGCAATATGGAAAAGGTGAATATGTTAAGAGTTAAGAATCACAAACAAAAGAAAAGCCAAAATATCTTGTCAAAAATTGAAAGAAAAACGTAACACTAAAGAGAAAGGTCAAAGCTTTTTCCTAACCTCGAAAGCAAAACAGAAATAAAAGAGTCACCTTTAGACTCTGATTTCTGATCATTCTTTGGTTCTTGTTTCGTAGCTTTAGGAAAGTAGTTCTCATAATCTACAGTGCAGACAACAAAGACAGTAATGAACAACACATTTGTCAACTAATAACGATTCAGTAAGAATCATGAAATTTTTTTTAAAAAAATTGAGGGCTTTTGCAACATACTCTTCTTCTTCGGAGCTTCCTCGGAGAAGAATCGACGAATTCTTGGATTAGCAAAAGCGCCAATCAAATCGTTGTTGACAAGTCCCTTTCGAGCAGTTAACGAATTAAAGTGCCGCATTAAAAACCATAGTCCACCTTCCACTTGATTGACCGGCGCCGCCTCAATAGCCGGTGGAGTAAGCAGCCTCGCCGATCTCACACCACCACCGTACAGAAACCCCTAATTTCACCCCAAATATAAACAAAAATCAGGAGAGGGAAAAAACACAAATTAAAGACGAATCTGAGAAGAAATCAACGAATTGAAACTGACCCTTGATCGAGAGACGGAGCGACCAAGCTTGGAGAAGATCATCGTCATTAAGAAATCACTACGAACAAAAGAGATTTCGCATAATATTTAGAAAAATGGCGAATCGAAGATCTGAAACGAGCATAAAGTTTGGGTTTTTGATATTTTGTTTTATCTGTTGTTCGATGGAGAGAGATATGCAAAAGGCAGACAAGACAGTCGCGTTCTGTACTTCGCTGTTGTTAGTTGTGAAATGGATTATCTTGAACCGGTTTTTGGCTCCGGTCGAAAACTCGCTAAGCGCTAATCGGGCGATGGGATTGGGCCTAGCGTCTAGCGAATAAATCGGGGATTAAGCGGGGATTACGCGGGGCGGAATTTTGGAAGTTTTTTATATGAAGATGCAGTTATATATAAATAATGTTAAGTATTACCAAAAGTTTCACGTGGCCTAGCGGTTTTTTTTTTTTTTTTTAAAGCTGTATGGGCCACAACGGGCCGGCCCACTGACCCAGTCCTTCCAGCAGGAGGAAGGAAGGTGGAGTCGAACTCCAGATGAGATGGACGCAGAGGTGGCCTAGCGGTTTATGTGCGCTATACTACACATAGGTCTTAGGTTCGACGCTCAGGTGGTGCAATTTTGGTTTTTTTCCAGATTTATTTAATGAAGGGTAAAATGGTCAATTCGCTGTCATCTTCTTCCTTAAAAAAAAAAGACTCTGCAACCCTAATTTTTCGACGGCCACTGCATAAAATCTTCATATTTTCATCATTTTCATCAATTATAGTGTTGTTTCTTCTTATTTCTTCTCGGTTTGTCCACATCTCAAACATATCTCTTGATTTATAATCTTAAACACTCAAAAAAAAAAAAACCAAAGATCCGATTTTTCATCCGCCTAGGCCCAACTCGCCGCGGCTCCGGTCCGACCAGCAACTTCCCGGCGACTAACCGGTTCTGCTCGCCGAGTTTTTGAACAGATTTGGGTTTACGAATATTAAACAGATTTCCGAAGTTATTAGAGAGGCCTAGTCTTAAATCTGATACTTGAGCGCAGATGTGGCCCAATTTCATACGTATTGGGCTTTCGAGGGTATATGGGCTTAGCTTTGTCCATAGAATAATAATAAGAATGTCAAAATTTGAAAACAAAAGTGAAGAGAGAAACATTTTTGAATGATGCCAAAGAAAAAAGAAACATTTTTGAATAATAGCATCCAATGTTTTTTTATACTAGCAGAACTAGATTTTGACCCGCCGATCGGCGGATATAATATTTTTTTGATATTTATGGTATAAATAATATCTTATATAAATTTTGTATTTATTTTTCATTTATTTTTATCTAAATATTGAATTTATATGTTTTTGGCTATATTCTGTTTTTGTTACCTATTTATTTTAAATATAAATGAAAATATCATACCGTTTATATTTAAGATCAGTTTATATTCATTCATTTAATATCGACAGAAGTAGCACATACCTATTTAAATTCGTTTAGGTCTATTTATAATTTAAATACAAAATGCAGAAAATTTAAGTGTGTATTATTAAGAAAACTTTTCTTCTTGCAAATAATTATTTAGTAAATAATTATTTTGGGGTTTTGATTTTTAAAATTTTATTTGGGTTTACATATAGATGTTAAAACAGACAAACTCGGCCCGTTTAGATCCTTTTCTATTTAAGACTCAATTATATCCGCTTATTTAAACTCGTTAAAAGTAACGCATGCCTATTAAAATTTGTTTAGCTCTATTTATAACTTTTAACTTTTTAAATTTAGATACAAAATACAAAAATAACTTTGTATATTTCTCTATACTTTTTACTCTAACTAAATCAAATTATTTTCATTGCACATGTGTAACTAAATTTTATAATATTTATACTACAATTAGTTTAAAATAAAAATTAAATTATAAAAATTAAATTTATAAATATTATAAAACGTACATATTAATAGATACAATTAAATTACATGTTTGCTACATCAAAAATGATTATCGTCTATATAAGTTGCATGATCACCAATCATCCAAGAACTTGTAGAGGTATCATCAAATGAATATGTCTTCAATGATCCACCACATTATAAAGAGAACGTTGTGATGAGTGTGAACCGGACATGGAACAATGCCGACAACATACTCTTTCCAAGGGATTTAAGATTGTGAGCTGAACCTGTTTATGTTGATATTTGAGCCAAATTCTTGGATATTATTATAAGCGAACCAGCTGCATGACAAAAATTCTTTTAATCTTTGCAAGAGTCAATTCCATTTTTCAACAAATTTCTTCTTCAAAGTTTCCGACCTACAAATGAAAACTATTTAAAATGCAGTATATAAAAACCATGAAAAGTTCTAACTATAAAATACTTACTCGCCCACCATCTTGCATCCAAGCTATCAAGTCCTTCATTGCAAGTGTTGCTACCTATTGGCATGTGATATACTAAAACTATGTGCAAAGGAGAAGGTAAATAGTGTTAACATTGATCACTGAATCAATCATCTCTCAGCATAACGAATTAAGTTGAAAGTATCAAAAAGATGAATTTATACACACAAATTAGAAGAGACAGTCGCAAACTGGAAAAAACTAAGCAATTCAAGTTACCACTTACCTCGGTTCGTGTCTCTACACCATCTGGATTGTCAGCTCGAAAGAAATCATCACTCTACAAAAGCTCATTTGTCGTTCATCTCATATTATTCAAAATGGAAGACATATACTTACGAAACCACAGTTTAAAGATCCGCTTACTTGGTTAACTCCATGTTTTAGCCGTCGGTACTGTGAAGAAATGGAGCAATGATTGCGTCAATCTTTTACACAAGTGTTGTTTTAAATGTTTTAGTTAGATTGATAGAATCTTCATAATATTGTATCTTAAGAATAATAAGGAATATTTGATAGAATCTTCTTAATATTGTTTACCCGATCTTTAGTGTGATAATCGAGATATGGAATTTGATACTGGTGCACGTTGTGACCAAGCGCTTCTTGCGTCAAATTCTTTTGGAAGCTTAAAAATGTCATGCCATCACGGCTTACAAAAATATATTCCTTCTTTGGTTGTTGCTTAAAACCGAGGAGGCGACTTAAACTTTGCAACTTACACACATACATACCCAAAAGTCAAATTTCATAAACTATGATGATGAACATTTGTTTCTCTACTGAAAGAGAGGAAAATTGTATGTCTTAAGATATAAGATCAATAATAAACTCACAGTAGCCATAGCAAAGAAGTCATTCATAGCATCTCCAGCGTTTGGATTCTCATTGATTTCCTTCACAATCTCTTCCTACAAAAGTACATGAACGATTAGAGAATTAAGAATGGACGAAACAAAGATTTAAATAGGATTGGATTAAGATCAGATCCGGAGAAATTGTGAGGATCAATTTCTGCTTGGAAAGAGTTCCACCAAGAGGCTATCCGCTCATATTTATTTGATTAGGACCTAGGAAACCGAAATCATCTCATATATATTGTTTGATGGATATATGGAATATTCTTCAGCAAGTTAGTCAATTCGAATATGGGATCATCGTTTATTGGGATTTTTTTATTGATTCAAAATTTTAGGTAACTAAACATGGAATATTCTTTATCACATTAAGCAATTTGAATATGGGATAATCATTTATTGATTATATTGTTTGATCGTAAATTTAGGAAACTAAATATATTTGTTGGTTAAAAAAAATCAATTAGAATACCGATTATATAAGAAATCAATTAGATTTATAGGCAATATATTAAAAGAAATTTATAATCATCTAAAACATGATTTATAATTTTATTACGCCAAAAAAAAATTTATGTTATAAAATTTAGTTAAATTTTTTATATTTATTTAATTGATAGTTATGTTAGGAGATTATATTTTTTTGAAAAGTGGTTATTAAGTTAGCATATTCTATAGTATAAATAATAATTGAGGATGTAATTTGATATTCTATAATAATCTTGGTCACAACGTGTACCAGTATCAAAATACAGTTATCTTAAATTAGTCATCAAGTTTGGTTTGTTAGAAGAATAAGAAATATTGATAAAATCTTCTTAATATTGTTTAAGATATTTTTAAATCAATTTAATTAAGGTTGTTATTGACATATGGTAAGAAATATGGTAATATTGGGAATATATTGCTTAGTTTAGTTTGTTCGAAGAAGAATGATAATTTTTTATAGTGTTTAAGATATTTTTAATTTTTTTTAAAAAAATACTATTATGTCTTTAATGAAATAAAATAAAAACAAAAAAACCAGTGACATAGTTTGTAAATAAATTGAAAACTAATGGTAGTTTCTAAAACATACTTCTCCTTTAATAGTACATATTGTATTATTGGGAATCTAGTTATAGTTTTAATCTTTTTAATACTTTTGTGGTCGTCAAAAAAATATATATTTTTGTGAGTTAAAAAGATTATTTTTCCTACTGACGAAAATAAACATATGGATATATGGTGGATCTCATGCTATGCATACTCATATTCTTTTGTATACTCAATGAAATTAACCCAACATTTTATGGAGAAGAAAGGTAGATCATGGCTTGTGGGAGTGTTTTTGGTTTTACATTTAGTACTTGTCTCGGCTCATGTCTAGTGAGATTTGGAAGGTGACTCAGTGAGAGCAACCTTTCTTATCTTTGATTATCCATGCATGATCGATCTACCTTTTTCAGTAATAAGTGTTTGGTGAATGGTCGAGACTCAGACGTCATCCAGTTTGTCATCTCTTTTCATGGTTGAATGGAGGAGTATTTCTAAGAATGTTGCTGAAATCAAAGATGAAATGAAGTAAAACAAAATAAAGAGCTTAGAGATTGTCAAAGATGATTCATATTTTCATTGATAAGAAAACCATGTTACATAAGGTTGTTTAAATATTAATACACAGAGGAGCTAAAAACCTAAAGATGATAAGATATACAGCTAGATTAGAGAGTCATTGATCCTTATCTTCAAGGCTGGCAAATACTTTTTTGGTCGTGATTATGGCCTTGAGATAATCCGTACGACCTCTTGCTTTTTCCTCTGCTCTTCTTTTAGTCAAGGTAGTCGTTGGTGTGTTTGACTGATCTTGAGTGGGCTTGTTTTATTTCCTGTGAGTCCACATTTCCAAATTCGTTTTCCTTATGGCCCAGAAATGTTCTGTTTGTGTTAATACCCCCCCCCCCCCCCCCCCCCCCCCGCAAACTCGAGATGGTAAGGATTTCCACACCGATTTTGAATCTAAGATCATAGAAGTTCTCCTGAGGTAACGACTTGGTAAAAATGTCCGCAATTTGTTGATGAGCAGGCACCTGTTTTACCACGAGAGTCCCCACTGCAACATTCTCTCTAACATAGTGATAATGTGTCTCAAAATGCTAGCTTCTCTTATGTAAAACCATATTTGCAGTTAGCTGAATGGCTGAAAGGTTATCGCAGTAAATATCAGTTGGTTTTTGTTAATGAATACCAAACTCTTTGAGCAGAGCTTCTATCCAAGAGACCTCAGCAGTTGTATCAGAAAGAGTCATATACTCTGCTTATGTTGATGATCTTGAGACAGTGGATTGTCTCTTGGTTTACCATGATATTATGTTTGAGCCAAGGTATGTGCAGAAGCCTCTTGTGGATCTTCGGGTCTCTCTGCAGCCTATCCAGTCGCTATCACAACAGGCTCAGAGTGTTGAATCTGTATCAGACATCAGACATAATCCCATAGTTGTTATCCCTTTCAGATATTGTAAGATTCTCTTTAACAGTAGGAAATCAGAGACAGTAGGCATGTGCATTTTTGACATACATAATTGACAGCATACTGTATATCATGGCGAGTCAATGTAATGTACTGAAGTTTACCGGCTAAGGATCTGAAATAGGTAGGATCAATGAACAATTCATCTTGATGAGGCACTCTGTCTAGCTGGAGAGGCAGAGAAGTAGGCATCGACACACAATCTAACATCCCTGCAAACTGCAATAGATCTTTGGCATACTTTTCTTGGTTTAAGAACAAACTTGAAGGTGTAAACCGAGCTTGAATCCCAAGAAAGTAGCTTAATGACCCCATGTCTTTCATTCTGAAGCTTTCACTAAGAGACTGCAGGAAATTTAAAATGAGCTCTTGATTACTTCCAGTCAGTATTATATCGTCCACATAAAGAAACATGAGTATAAGATCATTTCCATGTTTGTAGATGAACAAAAATGGATCTCTAGAGCTGCAGCTGAAGCAAAAAGCAATTAAACGAGAGCTAAACTTATCAAACCAAGATCTAAGAGTATGTTTTAGGCCATAAATTGCCTTATGTAATTTGCAAACATATCCTGGATGCTCTTGATTCTCATATCCAAGAGGTTGCTGCATATACACTGTTTCCATTATCTCTTCATGAAGAAAGGCGTTCTTGACGTCTAGCTGTTTAATGTCCCATTTTTCAGTGACTACAATGTGTAGAACCATGCGAATTGTTGCTGTTCTGACCACTGGTTTGTAGGTATCCAGGAAATCTACTCCTTCCTCCTGCTCATAGCCTTTAGCTACGAGTCTAGCTCTAAGTTTATCCAGTGTTATATCCGCATTCAACTTTGTTTTATAAATCCAGCGACATCCCAGAAGATTGAAATTCTTTGGTGGTGGAACCAAGCTCCAAGTGGATGTCTCTTTACATGTTTCAATTTCTTCATCCATAGCAGCATGCCAACCAAGATGTCTCAGAGCTTCAATTACTGTCTTCGGCTTTGAAGGTATGTCTTTGATGGTGTGCATGATATATCTCGGATTAGGCTTTACAATATCATCCTTCCTTCTAGTTACCATTGAGTGATCATTAATTGAGCGCCCTTGAGTTTGTATCGGAGCAATGACCTCTGCAACTTGTACCGGATCAGTAATCTCTGCAATCTTTGCAACTTCTTCATTATTTTGTTGCTGAATATTCACAAAAGATTCAGCCTGATCCTTTACATCCTCTGGTTATGCTTCTTGATTTATAGGTGAGGAAGCATCCAAAGTTGTTCCTATTGTCTTCTTATTAGAAACAAGCTCTTCTTCTATATTAACCTCTGACTGTGAAGTTTGTTGCTCTGTCACAGTCTCATAATACCAATCCCTCAGCAATCTTGTTGTTGCTTCTGGAATCAGACTTTTGAATGTATATGTGAAAGTGTCCTTCCTCAAACAATACGTGACGGCATAGATAAACTCTCCCATAAGAAGGATGAACACACTTGTATCCCTTGTACTGTTCAGAGTATCCAATGAAGACACAATGCAGAGATTTAATATCAAATTTATTATGTGCATAGGGCCTTAGGTAGGGATAGCAAGAGCACCCGAATACTCTGAGAGCAATATAAACTGGAGCTTGTCCATTCAAAACTTCATATGGACTGGCCATCTTCTCATGAACTGAAGAAGGAACCAGGTTCGTGAGGAAATTTGTTGTCAGGAACGCATCAACCCAGAGAGTAGGTGGTAGATGACCTTGAAACATCATGGACATGATTTATATGTGTCTTCGTTCTGCCATACTATTCTGTTCAGGTGTATAGGGGCATGAGATGTGATGTTTAATACCATTGCTTGCAAGATGAGTTATAAACTGATTGTTCATAAACCCACCTCCTCCATCACTTTGAAACACTCCTATTTTATGTTTGTATTGATTCTTTGTTGATCAAAAAAAAAAAAGATTCTTTGTTGAAATATTGAACTTTGAAAAGACTTATGATTTCATTCTCAAAGGATACATCCAACAAAACCGTGAATATTGATCAATGAATACAACGTAAAATCTGAAACCCTGAACCGAATTAACTGGAGCAGGACCCCAAACATCACAATGTACTCTTTCCAACGATCTTGTAACTTGAAAAGAAGAAGCAGAGAAAGGGAGTTTGCAAGATTTTTCTAGACAACATGCTTGACAAAGTGACTTCGAAGTCTTATTCACTGCTATGGCTTTTATTGAGGAGAGATGCTGGAGAACTTGTTGATGAGGATGGTCTAACCTTCTACGCCAAACTTGATCAAAAGCTGATTGTTGTCTTGTTGAGTAGAAAGCCATGATATAAGGATTATCCAGCCTATGTAGCCCATTACTTTTGACTCCTTGGATAAGGAGTTGTTTGGTTACCTTGTCCTTAACATACACATGACAAGAGTCAAATACAAACTCACAAGGAAAATCATCTGTGAGCTTAGAAACCGAGAGAAGATATTTAATTATATCCGAGCATACTAAGACATCGTTCAATAGAAGTGTACCTGATATTGTTGTAAGTGAGAGAGATCCTATATGAGTGATGGGTAGGAAATCTCCATTTCCCAGCATCACAGAGTCAGATCCTTCATATGGCAAGACTGATTGAAGCTGATGAGGATTATTTATTACATGATGAGTGGCTCCTGTGTCAGTGTACCAGTTGACATCCTGAGCAGCCCCTGAGTCTGAGTTTTTGATTGCTGCCAAGGCGTGTTTCATCTCCTCAACATTGCATGAATGGTCAAATATCTTATAGCATTCGTAAGCTGGATTTCCATACTTGCCACATATTTGACAAGTAAGGTGTTGATCCTGTTCTAAAGAAGATCCTCTTCCTGCAGGCTGACCAAACTGTTGAGGGAATCCTCTGCCCTAAGTAGAGTAGTTGCCTCATACTCTGTAGCTACCTCTATACTGACCTCTTCCACGTCCTTAGTAGCCACCCATGTCTGTATAGAAGGCCTAGTGAGGTGTAGTGTCTGGAGGAGACTCATACTTCTGCAACTTATCCTCAAAGCCGATGAGTTTGTACATAACATCCTCAAAGTTTGGTCCTGGTATCTTGTCCATGGAATCTTCAATGACTGTCACTATTGACTCATACTCACGCCCCAGACCATTTAGCACTCCAAAAATATTTTCTTTTTCTGAAATAGGAGCTCCAATGGAGCCTAATTGATCGCATAGAGACTTTATTTCATACAGGTACTATGCCATCGTTTTGGATCCCTTTGTGGTGGCCTGTATACGACGTTGAATATCCAGCCTTCATGTAGCAGAGACTCGATTATACTTCTTCGCCAATGCAAACCAAATCTCCTTGGACGATCTCAACCAATAGCCACTCTTAAGAGCCTCCTCGGAAAGAGATCCAATGAGCCACACCATAATAAGCTGGTCAGTGTGGATCCACTTCAGAAAAGCTAGATTATTTGTCTCGGTAACCAGATCTCTATTGCGAACTGACATTGTTGGAGGTGGTCTCGCCATGGATCCAGTAACATAGCCAAGCAGAAGTTGACTATTCAGAAACTGTTCGAACTGCAGTTTCCAGGAGAGGTAGTTGGATTCATTCAGCTTAAGCATGACAACCTGAGTGATTGAGAGGGTTGCCGGAGTGAAAACATCAAAAGAAGGGAGTGTCCATGGCTCTGATACCATGAAAACAAAGATGAAATGAAGTAAAACAGTATAGAGAGATTAGAGATTGATCAAAGATGATTCATACTTTCATTGATAATAAAACCATGTTACATAAGGTTGTTTAAATACTAATACATAGAGGAACTAAAAACCTAGAGATGATAAGATAGACAGCTGAATTAGAGAGTCATTGATCCTTATCTTCAAGGCTGGCAAATTTGTTCTTGGTCGTGATTATGGCCTTGAGAGAATCCGTACGGCCTCTTGCTTTTTCCACTGCTCTGCTTTTAGTCAAGGTAGCCGTTGGTGTGTTTGACTGATCTTGAGTGGGCTTGTTGTATTTCCGTGAGCCCACATTTCTAATTTCGTTTTGCTTCTGGCCCAAAAATGTTCTGTTTGTGTTAATAGTTGCATGACTTGGCCATCCTGCACTATTAATTTATCCAAATGTTTAATGGTGCGTTATGTGGGCAATCTTTGCATTGCGCCATTGTTTTGGTATCCTCATGTATCCTCATATACAGTATATCTTAGGGTTTAGGAATATATGTTGTATTTCCTATCTTTTTTTTTTTTTACTATTTCTTATCCTTATGTGTATCGAGTTTTTGGAGTATTATAAAATATGAGTTTTAAGGGTTTGTATTCATTATTCACACAATTAACAAAAAACGACTAGACATAGTAGTATTTGAATTTCGTTTTGTTCTGTTTTCGATTTTCTTCTTATTATTTATTTCTTAATTTTAAAACACAAGCACATTTACGTGATGTGTTAGTTTGGTATTGTTTGGATATATAGGCCGCCATCCCGGGTTTTCCAAGAAGTGATCTCAGCCCTAGGTTTTCTAGGACATCGTTCCGCAGGTCTTGTCTGCAATATACTTTGTGAGCAATTGTTATAAATCGAGGTCTTTCTCTCCACTTCAAACTGAAAGCTGCATAGCCAGATGAAATTAAGGTTAGACACTATTGATAACTTACCATGTGCTTGCAAAGGTGTGCATTTACACATGGTAAAATTTACAAAAAGAATATGGTATAGTTTAGGATGCAATATAAATTTTCAATAAATATTTAATGTATAATTTGTAAGCAACACATGCTCAGCCCATAAGTCCAATGCTATCTTGATGTCCCAATAAACAAGTCCAGCAACCAAAGCCAATCAACACTGGAAGAAAACGACAGAACCAAAAGCAGAGCAACGGCTTCTTGTACCTGCAGTCCACACGCTCGAGGTGCACAACGGATTTCAAACTTTATTGATGTTGAACGATGACCAAGACTGACAGCCTGTCCATGTTGATAAGATTTTCAAGCTCTCTAGATCCTTCTGTATAATGCATATAATAACATGTATGAGCTCTCGATTGTAATTAAGCAAGTTTGATAATAATATAAACGTTTTCAGTCTCGCTCCTATTCTCTTCTTCTACATGGTATCAGAGCCATTAATACCTTAACAGGTGCTTTAATGGCGGATCCCTTTCCTTTTCCTAGTAATGTCCATGTTCTTAGCTCAGTCACATTAAAGCTCAATGACAGCAATTACTTGCTATGGAAGACACAGTTCGAGTCTTTAGTGTCCAGTCAGAAGCTTGTGGGTTTCATCAATGGCAGTGTTACGCCGCCAGAGCCAACATTCAAGATCAATCATGAAGGTGTCATTATTCATATACTAAACCCTCAAGATGAAGCTTGGTTTTGCTCATATCAACTGGTTCGGTCGTGGTTATTTGGTACCTTGTCTGAAGAATTTCTCGGTTCAGTGCACAGTCTGAGAACGTCTAGAGAAGTATGGGTCAGATTGGCAGAAAACTTCAACAAGAGCTCTGTTGCTCGAGAGTTCTCCCTGCGCAGAAGCCTCCAACTGCGCAAAAAGAAGGGGAAAACGCTAGCTGAATACTGCAAAGAGTTTAAAAGTCTCTGTGATGCCTTAAGCTCTATCGGGAAACCCATTGATGAGTCCATGAAAATCTTTGGGTTTCTTAACAGCTTGACAAGAGACAGTGATCCTTTTGCTATGGTCATCCAAAGCTCCCCGACCAAGCTCCCTACTCCAACCTTCAATGATGTAGTCTCTAAGGTAAAAGGATTTGACAACAAACTCCAATCCTATGAAGACTCCACAACTGTCACCCCTCACATAGATTTCCAGACATAGATTCAACGGGAAGTATACAGACCACAACAGAGTCAGTACAACTCCACCAACAGAGGCAGAGGTCGGTTTGGTCAAAACCGTGGCAGAGGAGGATACTCAACTCGTGGACGTGGCTTCTCTCAACATCAGTCTTACACCTCCAAAAATGATGAGAGACTAACATGTCAGATATGTGGAAGGATCGGTCATACTGCTCTAAAATGTTACAACAGGTTTGATAACAACAATCAAACCACTGAAGTTGCTCAGGCCTTCTCCTCTCTTCAGGTCAGTGATGCGTCAGGTAAAGAATGGTACCCGGATTATGGTGCATCGGCTCATGTCACTCAGTTTGCTTCTGGTCTGCAACACATCAACTCTTATGAAGGGAATGACACAATGACGGTTGCTGATGGTATCTAACTACCGATAACTCACGTTGGATCCACAACTCTGACCTCTACCTCAGGAACAATTCCTATTAAAGAAATCCTTGTTTGTCCAGACATTCAGAAATCCCTCTTATCAGTGTCTAAGATGTGTGAGGATTATCCTTGTGGTGTGTATTTTGACAAAACTAAAGTCTGTGTTATTGATCTTGAAACTCAGAAGGTAGTAGTACAGGGACCAAGGCGTAACAGCCTATATGTGTTGGAGAGTAAGGATTTTGTGGCACTCTATTCAAACCGTCAGTGTGAAGCCAGTGAAAAAACATGGCATCACAGAATTGGACACACAAATCCTCAGACACTCCAGCATTGAAAAGCAGCACGGAGATTACAGTCAATAAGAACAGAATTCCCATCATTTGTAAGCCTTTCCAGATGGGGAAATCATCAAGTTTACCTTTCTTTTCTAGTTCTAGAGTTTTGCAGCCCGTAGATCGAATTCACTGTGATCTATGGGGACCTGCTCCAGTTGTATCCAAACAAGGTTTCAAATATTATGATGTGTTTGTTGATGATCACACTCGGTTTTCTTGGCTATATCCTCTTCAAGTTAAATCCGACTTCTTCACCATATTCAAAGGCTTTCAAACTTTAGTAGAAAATCAGTTCAAATCTACTATCAATGTCTTTCAAAGCGATGTGGGTGGTGAATTTGTTAACAACCAACTCAAGAGTCATTTTGCAGATAAGGGAATTCAGCAACAAATTTCTTGTCCTTACACACCAGCTCAAAATTGTGTTGTGGAGCTGGGACTGTCCATGCTATTTCACAGCAATACTCATCTGCAATATTCAATGAAAGTATTCTTCACTGCTAACTATATCATCATCTCCTTCCATCATAAGTACTGGAGCAAAAGATTCCCTTCGATGTACTCTACAACAAGAAACCTTCCTATTCAATGCAGAGTGTTTGGATCAGCATGCTACCCTTGTCTGCGTCCTATAACCTGCAACAAGTTTGATCCTAGATCCCTGCTCTGCATCTTTCTGTGATACAACTATCAATACAAAGGATACATGTGCTTTCACCCACCAACTTGCAAGGTTTACATCTGCAGACATGTCATTTTCGATGAGACTCGCTTTCCCTTCAAATATCAGTATCAACATCTTGTAACACGCTATCAGACTCCCCTTTTAAAATCTTGGCAATGTGTTGGGATGTCTGAACCACAAACAGATCAGAGAGTCTCACGATTGCTTACTCCACCTTCAGTGACAGAGGCTGCACGCGCTCATCAACATCTAGAAGAAGGTCCACCTGTTGAGCAAATACAAGAAGTCGATCATCCTGAGGAAATAACTCCTATAGAACTACCAGAGGGAGCTCCTGCTCAAGAAGTTCATGTAGCTCCATCCCTTGAGTTCCTGTAGATGCAGCCCCTATTGACAACACTCACACCATGACTACAAGGGCAAAAGATGGGATCTTCAAACCAAATAAACGATACATTCTTTGGCTTACAGGTTTGTCACAGAGGAGCCTAAGACGATCATCTCAGCCATGAAACATCCAGGGTGGTGCAATGCGGTTATGGATGAGCTCAATACCATCCATATGCTCAACACATGGACCTTGGTCCCTCCAACTGCAGATATGAACATCCTTGGTTGCAAATGGGTCTTCAAAACCAAGCTCAAGCCATCTAGAGAAGTTGATAAACTAAAGGCTAGGCTTGTTGCAAAATGATTTCATCAAGAGGAAGGTATGGACTATCTTGAAACCTTTAGTCCAGTGGTTCGAATAACTGCCATAAGGATAGTTCTAAGTATAGCTACATCTAAAGGATGGCATCTGAGACAACTAGACGTGTACAATGCCTTTCTACATGGGGAATTACAAGAACCAGTCTTCATGATGCAGCCACATGGGTTTATAGATCAAGGACGACCATCTCATGTCTGCAAACTGACCAAAGCTCTCTATGGACTGAAACAGGCTTTATGAGCCTGGTTTGACACCTTCAGCAAATTTCTGATCGATTTTGGGTTTGTCTGTAGCAAATCAGATCCCTCTCTATTCACTTATCATCACCAAGGTAACACCATTGTCCTTCTTCTTTATGTTGATGAATTTCTCCTTGCAGCAAGTGAAATGGAGCTCCTGAACAAGCTACTTGAGGCTCTTAACACTCGGTTCTCTATGAAAGACCTTAGCTTTCCTAAATAATTCTTGGGGATTCAGATTGAAACAAGCTCTGATGTGCTCTTTTTACACCAGGAAGCTTATGCCTCTGATATTCTACATCAAGCTTCCATGTTAGACTGCAATACTATGCACACACCTCTGCCACAAAAGCTTGATAATCTAGATTCTGAGTTGTTCAGTGAGCCCACTTACTTCAGAAGCTTTGCTGGGAAGCTTCAGTTCCTCACCATAACCAAGCCAGATATCCAGTTCGCAGTCAACTTCATCTGCCATAGGATGCATGACCCAAAGATCTCAGATTTTGGCCTTCTCAAACGCATCATAAGGTATGTAAAAGGGACAATGACATTGGGGCTACACATTCGTAAAGACTCTCATCTATCTTTATCAGCCTACTGTGATAGCGACTGGGGAGGCTGTAAAGAGTCTAGACGATCCACTAGAGGCTTTTTCACCTACCTCGGCTCCAATCTGGTTTCTTGGTCAGCTAGAAGACAGAAAACATTATCTAGCTCTTCCACGGAAGCAGAGTACCGAGCTTTTGCTACAACAGCTCGTGAGATCACCTGGTTATCTATGTTACTCTGTGATCTCGGCATTTCACAATCTCATCCAACTCTTCTACAATGTGACAATCTCTCTGCGGTCTACTTAAGTGCCAATCCGACTCTTCACAAGAGGTCCAAGCATTTTGCCACTAACTACCACTACATAAGGGAACATGTAGCTCTTGGTCTCATTGAAACTAAACATGTCTCTGCCTCTGATCAAACTGCCGACATCTACACCAAACCGCTACCAAGACAATCATTTTGTGCCTTGCGTGACAAACTTGGAGTCGGTCATTTACCTACGCCAAGTTTGAGGGGGAATGTAAGCAACACATGCTCAGCCCATAAGTCCAATGCTATCCTGATGGCCCAACAACCATGTCCAGCAACCAAAGCCAATCAACACAGGAAGAAAACGACAGACCTAAAAGCAAACAACGGTTTCTTGTACCTGCAGTCCACACGCTTGAGCTGCACAACGGATTTCAAACTTTATTGACGTTGGACGATGATCAAGTCTGATAGCCTGTCTGTAACGCCCCTGATCCGAGTGGACCAGAGTCGTCACTATTTTTACCGTGTTTGACTAATTCGGGTCGGCTTAATAACTTTCGTCATTAGACTGATCCAAATTATTCAGTTACACGTTTCCCAAACTTTAGTTACGGCTTTGCAACCATATTAAAATTTGGTAGTTACATTAGATCGGAGTAATCTAACATAACCAACATGCTCTTACGAGTATAAAACATAGCTTTTTAAAGTGCGGAATTACATTAGGTCCATGGACGATATTTATTTAAAATCACATTACATTGAAATTAAAAGTTCCGAAAGAGACGTCGACACTACACCGGATGACCTAACGTCTTGCGATCCGCTATCCTTACGGGTTACCTGAAAAAGACAAACGAGAGGGGTGAGCGATCTATCATCGACCCAGTGAGTTGGGATTCCCCAACTAACGAAGTAACTTCCCGTCCACCCATCCCATCCCCAAACACAATCAGTGACGGGAGGTTACACAAACATTAATAAATAGCCGAAGCACGGAAACAACAAGTATACTATATGCATGCTATGGGCCCCGGGCAATATCGTCATTCCCTCGGAATACTCATCCCGTTACCATATAGTCTACGGTAGTGATTCCCCCGACTCTTACTCATAAACACGAAGTACTACGAGTAAGACACCGTTCTCCGTCCATCGATACGCGGCGACTCTGGTTACCCCCGGCAACCCGAGATTCCATGCAGTCCGGCCCTAGGACATGACCCCGTATTCTCCGGACCACACACCTACCGGCGTCACTCAGTAGGTTAACACCTTCCGATAACACGACCCGAGGGTACGTGAACTGACCGGTAAACTCCCGAGGATCCATCGGGTCGGGAAATCGATATGCCCGCTATCACATCATGTCACTAACACATTGAGCAACCATTAATCATACCATCTCATATAAACATAATCATCGTTCTCACACATTCCGTACATCAACCAATCATAACCGATCGTTATAGTATTATCACATATTTTCCCGCGTTTTAATCCTTTGTTCATTACTCGGTTCTTTAATCATCACACGTCACATCATCACAATAGTATGTATACTATCAACATCATTTAATCACCCAACCATAAATACTCATTTAGTAGAACCAATTATTAGACAAACCGACACTAATCACAACCGTCTCATCGGCTCGTAACTTAGTGTCGGGAACCTGCAGAGTAACATATTATTCAATCAATCAACCCCAACTCACCAAAACTTTGTCGCGGTTGACCCCGTATTGCCGTACGAATCAAACCTCCGGACCGTCCTAAAGCCGCTTAAGACGGAAGAGAAAGTTGGTACTTGAGATGAACGTTGAAAATCTCCGTTTAGGAAATATTTCCCCGTTCCTCCGTTACCATCCGAACTCTTCACTACTCTCTCTATACTCTCGCTCCTCCCTCTCTCTCTCTCTCCTCCCTCTCTCTCTCTCCTCCCTCTCTTTCTCTCTCTTCCCTCTCTCTCTTCCTTCTCTCTCTCCTCTCCGGCTTCTCTTCCTCTTCTTCTTCTTCCGGCTTCCTCTTCTTCTCCTCCTCCTTGGCGCCTCCTCCTCTCTTCTTCTTTCTCTCTTCTTCTTCTCTTCCTTCTATCTTCTTTCTCTCCTCTTCCTCTCTTTTTCTTGTGGGCTTTTGGTGTGGAGAAAAATGAGAGGGGTGAGCTCCCTTTTTTATAGCCAAATGGAGTTAATCTCCACCCTCTGTTGGGATTATGTCCTGAAATCACATTGTACGAACTCATAGAGATAGTTGTATTGTCGAGATCGGACAATTCATGTGGTACTGGGTAGTCATAACGTTTTGCTAGAAACAAATTATGACAAATGAGTTGTTACTCATTTCCAGTATCGTGTGAACCTACAGGGTCACACACCTAAGCAAGTTGGATATACTCTGCATGGGATAGATCATTGGCATATGGTCTAATCGATGTGTATTGGATACGCATCGAATTGAGTTTCAAAGAGGTGTATCGATCGACACCATTAGGTGCGTCGGTCGATACAAGACTTGTGTCGATCGACACCAATGGATGTGTCGGTCGACACACTGGCGAATCCGAAACTGATGTTTCGGTTTATGACAGAGTCGATATATAAGTGATCTTATTATTCGACCTAAGAAAGACGAGCCGCCCAGACAGTTTTCTGAGACAGAAAACAGAAGCTCTTCCTCTAGAAACTAAGGTCCCAAAGAGATCCGAGCACCGGCGCTAGCAACCCGGCGGATTCCAGCTTGTGTGCGTGTGGACTACGATAGAGGCGCAGCATCTGAGGCGCAGTAGATCTCGTATTACCTGATCCATCTTCCGCTGCCAAACACTAGGTAATCACGAGGTGAGATCATGATTCAATTAACTAGACCATAGATCCTAGGCTATCGGGAACTCGCGAGAATTCTGAATCTGTAGAATTGGCTCGGATTCCCAACTGTGGTATCAGAGCCTTAGGGTTTTATCATTGAATCAGACCTGTTTATTGAATTTGATGATTTAGATTCGCTAGAACAAGTTGTTTAGATTGAACAGGTCAGATCGATTTCGATCAAGTTCGAGTCTGTGTTTTTGCACAGTGTTGATCGACACACTAGGTGTGTCGGTCGACACAGAACGGCGAAAACAACAAGATTCGGCGGCTAGGGTTTTTCGCGAAGAAAAACCGAAAGCCTTCTGTGTCGATCGACACAGGTTGAGTGTCGGTCGACACAGAGCAGATTCGGTCACGTATCGATCGACACAGGTTAGTGTCGGTCGACACAGACCAAGCGAATGGTTAATCGGTTCAATTGGATTGGACCGGTTATCATGCTTGGTTAAATCCGAATAGATCGGTTTAAATTAGATGAATTGGTTCAATTGGATTGAACTGATTATCTCAATCAGCATAAACCGATGTTTTGAATCAGTTTGATTGGATAATACGGTTCAATGGAATTGGACTGATTATCGCAATTAGTTGAAACTGGTTTAAACGGTTCAAATTGGATGAATTGGTTCAATTGGATTGAACTGATTATCCCAATTAGTATGAACCGATTGGTTAAGATCAGTTTGATCAGATAAGTCGGTTCAATTGAATTGGACCGGTTATCAAGAACTATCTGCGGTTTAGGTCTATGTCGATCGTCACACATGGGCTGCGTCGATCGACATAACTGGTTTGATGAACCGGGTTAATTGAATTAACCGGTCATTGAAATCCGGTTTTGCTTGGTTATGTCGATCGACAGACAGAGTATGCGTCGATCGACACAGTGCTCGGAATTCTGGTTATTGAACCTTGAATTTGCAGAAACCAAACTCGACCAAAACATTGATCAAAGATTAGCTTCAATATGGTCAACTGTCAAGACTCATTTCGTTGTGTGATGTCTAGACAAGAGCTTGGTGTCCACAATTACGTGAATAAGACAGGTAATAATGTTGATGGACTTGCAGTGCATTAACATCAACAATTACATGACCCAAGAGATTGATATGCTAACCTTTCAGAGTTTAGTTTCCTCAACTAAATATCAAGAAACCTTGATGTCTTGCCCAATCTTGTCTGCTGTGAAAACTCGTTTCATTGTTGAATAATCTTGGAGTCCTTGATATCCACAGTGACATGAGCAAGGCAGGTGATCATTGATAGAATTGCAGTGCGACTGTCAATGATCACTAGACATAGAGATTGGTTTACTTGACTGGGCTGTCAGAAGTTCTGGGCCCGGAGACATCAGAGTGGATTAGACATATTTGTCTCATCCACAACCAAGAGTTATACTGGGTACAATTAGCAATGATTTGCTTACCTAGATAACTAAAGTCTGAATAACGGCGAGTCGCCCACTCAAATTTTAGTAATCTGAGGATCTTGGATCATTATATTCATAGAGGAAACATTATTTGAATATAATGCGAGTTTTCTTATTAAATAAGAATTCTCATCATATACATAACTAAATCTCTGTTCTTCTTGGATTTCAACTTATGTCTATGACTACTTTCTCGTTGCAATCCGTCCTTGAGAAGGACAAGTTAAATGGATCCAACTTCCTGGATTGGTATCGGAATCTGAGATTCATTCTCAAGCAGGAGAGCGAGGACTATGTCCTTGAAAAGGCTCTTCCAGAAAAGCTTGGGACCAATCGCTCGCATGCAGTGTATAATGCTTGGAATAAGCATTATACTGATGTGGTAGATGTGCGTGGTATGATATTGGCTTCCATGAACTCAGACTTGAAGAGTCAGTATGAGAACATGGAGTCGCCAATAGAGATGATCACCAGCCTGAAACTGAAGTTTCAAGATCTGGCACGAGTTGAGAGATTCCAGATGGTGAAGTCTCTCACTGGGTGCAAGCTACCAGAGGATGCTCCAGTAAGTCCTCATGTCATTAAACTGATGGGTTACATTGATAACCTGGGGAAACTGGAATGTCCTGTCAGCTTCGAGTTGGCCACTGACATCATTCTGCAGTCACTGCCGTCAAGCTATGACAAGTTCGTTAAGAACTATATCAAGAAAGTCTTGACGAAGACGTTGACTGAACTGCATGGTATGCTCAAAACAGCAGAGTATGACATCATAAAGGGTAAAAGATTAGAGAAATCTTTTATAGACAAGGGTGAAGGCAAGGCCGTCCAGATTTGGAATCAGGATAAGCCTGTGTCATCTTTTAAGCCCAAGTCAAGCCCATCTGGTGTTAGTAAGTGCTTCTGCTGTAATGAGTCGGGGCATTGGAAGAGAGATTACATTAAATTCTTGGAAGATTCACAAGAGATGGAGAAGATGTATGGTACTTCTTCTTCAGGTATTGTGTTATTAATTCAAGTTCTACATAAGTATTGGATACTTGTTGTGGTACTGATATTTTTGAAATATGCAGGACCTAAGCGACAGTAGAACGTTGAAGAAAGGACAAGTGGAACTGCGTGTCTGGTTGAAGCAATGGTTGCTACATGAGCCGTAGAGATTCTCCACTTGTAGGAGCCTTTCCTACTTGGTTTTTGAAATTAAGTAATTGCCACCATGTACTTGCTATATGCAAAATGTCTTTCATTTTCTTTTTTGAGAATTTGGATGTTTTTCATTTGATAAAAGACAAGTTTTGTTCTTTTGATCTTAATGAAATATTTAATGGTAGCACCCCGTTTAGAATGGGTTTTATATCTTAAACCAACATGAGTTAAAATATAACATAAATACCAAACAGTTTAAGTCTGATGACTCGAACTCGACCTTTTTTTGGTATAGTCGTTTAACCACAAAAGTGAAGCAGATTCGGTAAATCCATAGTTTTGGACTCATTTGATTGTTAATCATTTGAGATATGAATTCCGTTCACTAGACCAAAATGACTAAGGCCCTTTTAGCAGAGCTAAAGGAAATGGGCCAGAAGCTTATTGGGCCTTAAACATACTGATGTATGTGGCCCAAACGAGCATTAGTGCCAGAGGAAATCTTTTGTACTTCATTACCTTATTGATGGCATCAATAAGTATTGCTGTGTTCATTTGATGAGACACAAGCTGGAATCCCTTAAGGGAGTTCCAAGATGAAGTGTAGAACCAATCTGACAGAAGTATTGAGATCCTCGATTGGATCGCGGAGGAAAATACTAGAGCCATGAATTGGGTGATCATCTGAAAGAATGAATCAGATCTTATGAGATATGATTCAATTAATGATGAATCACATGAATCTTCCATAACCATTTAAGAATACGTTCTGAAATGTCTATGTTCACGCTAAAAGGTTTCTATCAGAATCAGTGAAAAACACCACATTGGATGTGGACTGGGTGATTTCCAAATTTGTTTTTCTGATGAATTGGGATTGCAAGGTTTGCGTAAGACAGTAGTCAACAAACAAACTTGAATCCAAATCTGATAAGCTCTACCTCGCTGGTTGTCCTGAGGAAACCAAGGCTTAGTACTTTTGCTGTCCAGAACTGTGTCTCTTAAGAAAGGTGATACTTTCAAAAGGAACAGTGGGAGTAAAAGTACACATCGAAGAAATTCGATAAACACAGGAGGCTGCTCAATCTGTTGAGAGAGAGCAGCGGTGAGATCTACAGAGTGCTGTAGGATCTGCAACTGTGGAGCCAGAAATTCGCAGATCCGAAAGGATCCGTCACTAACTCGAGAGTGATTTCTCGTAACCAATTGCCGTGATCTGTTGATCATTGAAAAGTGACGAACATGCGAAATTCAAAGAAGCGGAGGTGAGCCCCAACTCCGAAAAATTGGCTGGGTATGCATGTTAGCTTCAGCGATCCATTTTGGATTGAAGCAAACATCTTGGAGTTGGAATCAACATTCTGATAATGTGGTCAAAAGTTTTGACTTGATCAGAAAGAAATGAAACCATGCGTTTACAAGAAGACTAGTGGGAGCGTAATGGCAATTCTCACACAGTATGTGGATAACATACTTGAATCTCATAAACGACGTTCCGACACTAAAGTCTTGTCAAGTTTTAGGTCGGAAATCAAAAGTTAATCGATGGACATGGGAGTAGCCGAGTGAATTCTTGAAATAAGAATCTATTGATATAGATTAAGTAAGCTAATTGTATCGTGTCAAAATCCTTATGAAGATAAGGTATTGGACAGTTCCAATGTGCATGATTCCAAGAATGGCTCCATACCAAAGGTCTTATGGCAATAATCTAAGCAAGATGCAGTGTCTTGGGCACTGGCTGAGCTAGTAACAATATTAGCAAGATGAAGTGTTTTTGAACACTGTCTGAACTAATATTAATGAGTGTGATTGACTATGCTGATGCAATGGAATCCATCATGAATGCCATATTTTGCGCTCGTCTAGATGCAGCTTAAGCATGACGAGAATATACCAATATACTCCGGTAATAGTCACTGAACAGTTACCAGAAATATCCCAAGTGTTGAGAAACACTAAGGATAGGTTCGTGGTGAACTGATAAAGTGACGAACCAGTTGAAAGTAGTTAGTCGGACAAAGACGATTCCCGGTTCCCACCTGGTTATGTCTCTTTGTCTGGATAGCGGTGCTAACTGTTGGAAAGGCTCCAAGCAGTGGACCGTAGAATAGTGCTTTTATCTGAATGGTGGTGTGCTCTATTGAAATTGTTTCAAGAAGAACACCGAAAACTCTCCCACAACCTAAGCACGGAATTTATTCTGTTGCTGTAGGTAAAAGATATCTGAAGAGATGATCTTGATTCTAGTGGGAGTTATTTTAGTTATGTTGTAAACTTTACAGAGACATGCTATGGCAGTGTTTGTGTAAGTTAAAACTGACATCAGTATTATTTAATTATTGGATAATTAAATAATGGTCCCAAAGTACTTTATGGTCATCTTATAGGTCATCAAGTTGAAGACTTGATCATGAAACCCTATAAGTAAAAGATGACATAAATTATGATTTTCCCTAGTCAAGGTTGTTAAAATGGGACACTAACAACCGCGCAGACTAGTATGTGAGGTGACTGTTGGACTAAGTTTCATGGAGTCAATGATATGATTATCACAGTCAATCACATAGATATATGTTGGTGAACATATGATCGGACATGACCCGCTTAATGAGAACTCCACAGGATAGTTATATATAAGTGTCATGAGAGGTTCTCATTACGACTATAGAGTATAGTCCTTAGACCTGAGTTCATCATGCTCTCTAGCATATGAATTGGTGCGCTTTGACCTTGTCAAACGTCGTTCCGTAACTGGCGGCTATAACGGCATTGTTTCGACGTATCATGAAGTATGTGTAGAAACAGGGATGGAACAAAATGGGATTTGTCCCTCCTGTAAAAATGGGAGATAAATATCTCAGGGCCCATCGAAGATTTGATACTGAGAAAATGCATGGCCGTGCTCAAACGAGTTGATTGTCAGTCGTTTGTTTTATCAGTATAGATCAGGAATTCGATGAACACGATGTTGGCTATAATAAGGATGACACAGTCTCTTGCCTTATGCCATATCGAGATATAGAGACGAAGGGATTATAGGAATAGGTGATTCCAGTACAAGTGGGAGATTGTTGGGATTATGTCCTGAAATCACATTGTACGAACTCATAGAGATAGTTGTATTGTCGAGATCGGACAATTCATGTGGTACTGGGTAGTCATAACGTTTTGCTAGAAACAAATTATGACAAATGAGTTGTAACTCATTTCCAGTATCGTGTGAACCTACAGGGTCACACACCTAAGCAAGTTGGATATACTCTGCATGGGATAGATCATTGGCATATGGTCTAATCGATGTGTATTGGATACGCATCGAATTGAGTTTCAAAGAGGTGTATCGATCGACACCATTAGGTGCATCGGTCGATACAAGACTTGTGTCGATCGACACCAATGGATGTGTTGGTCGACACACTGGCGAATCCGAAACTGATGTTTCGGTTTATGACAGAGTCGATATATAAGTGATCTTATTATTCGACCTAAGAAAGACGAGCCGCCCAGACAGTTTTCTGAGACAGAAAACAGAATCTCTTCCTCTAGAAACTAAGGTCCCAAAGAGATCCGAGCACCGGCGCTAGCAACCCGGCGGATTCCAGCTTGTGTGCGTGTGGACTACGATAGAGGCGCAGCATCTGAGGCGCAGTAGTTCTCGTATTACCTGATCCATCTTCCGCTGCCAAACACCAGGTAATCACGAGGTGAGATCATGATTTAATTAACTAGACCCTAGATCCTAGGCTATCGGGAACTCGCGAGAATTCTGAATCTGTAGAATTGGCTCGGATTCCCAACACCCTCCACTTGTCTCCTCTCCACTCCTCTCTCATGCCACGCCCTTAGGCCAAGTGTTGGCCAAAAACACCTCTTCTTATCCTCTTTCTCATCCCCCTGAAGCCCATGAAGAAGCCCATTGAGCTTGGTCCACAAAAGGCCTTGACAAATTCATTGTATCTAGCCCATGAGGCTTCTTTTTGGTTTTTCTTGCTGAATTTCGTGGCTCACTCCTTGCTGGGCTTAAATCAGATCACAAATGACTTTTCTTATCCTCCCTAGTCAGTCCTAAGCAAGTCCATGCTCCATGGATTTTATTTTGAATTTTTAATCACTAATTACTCATTAATGACTCAAAATTCATAACTTAATATAGAGGTCACATCTTGCCAAATCCTTTTAACCATAGCTTCTACATATTTTAATGGAGCTGTGGTCAAAATTTCATAGTTGTTTCTGGACTTTAGAGGGTTCTTTCGCTTATCCGAACATTTTATCGGTTTCTCGGAAAAACCGGGTTTTAATGAAAATTCTCAAGAATTTCCAAAAATAATCCCAATGAATTTCTTAACAAGGAAATTCATTTTATTGATGATAAAAATACCATTACATGTAATAATAATATTTTTATCGTATTTCCGAGATCGGGGTATCACATCCTTCCCCCCTTATTAGAATTCGTCCTCGAATTCTTTATGGTTGGATTACAACTCTTTTCTACTGGGCACTAAGGAAAAACTCCGGATATGCATCTTTAAACCTTGCTTCATCTTCCCAAGTGACAATTACACGGTTCTGCTTTCCCCAGAAGACTTGCACTTGCGGAATTTCTCGGTTCTTGAGTTTACAGGTGCATCTTTCTCCAATACGAATGGGTCCTTCGGTGTATGTGAGGTTTGGTTGCAGGTTGTCTAATTTCTCTGTTTCCACATCTCTTGGGTCGCGGATAAACTTGCGTAACATGGATACATGGAACACTGGGTGAATCCGCATGTCTGTCGGTAGATCCAATCTGTACGCCACTTCTCCAACCCTTCCAATTACTTGGTATGGTCCGATGTAGCGAACTGCCAGCTTTCCAACCTTTCCGAACCGTTCCCCTCTTCGTTGAGATGAGACTCTTAAATACACCCAATCTCCGATTTCAAAGTTAACCTCTCTCCTTGCTTGGTCTGCAAATCTCTTCTGTCGATCTTGAGCTTTCTTCATATTGGCTTGAATTATTTACAGCTTGCTGGTGGTTTCATCTACAATTTTGGGTCCAAAAACTTCTCGTTCTCCGATCTCGGTCCAACATAGCGGAGTCCTACACGGTCGTCCATACAGGGCTTCATGTGGAGACATTCCGATACTGGAGTGGTAGCTGTTGTTGTATGAGAATTCTACTAAGAGTAAGTGCTCTTCCCAATTTCCGGCCCAATCAAGAGCACACATTCGTAACATGTCCTCTATGGTCCGGATAGTCCTTTCGGTTTGACCGTCGGTTTCTGGATGATAAGCAGTGCTGATATATAGCTCCGTCCCCAATGCTTCCTGTAACGCTCTCCAGAAAATGGAGGTAAATCGAGGGTCCCGATCGGACACGATGTCCGCTGGTACTCCATGTAAACGAATAATTTGATCGATGTAGAGTTCAGCTAACGCTTCCACTTTATCCGTATCTTTTATCGGAATTAGATGCGCCACCTTGGTTAACCGGTCAACAATTACCCAGATTGCATTGTTTGCCCTCCCTTTTGCTGTCGGCATTCCGGTGATGAAATCCATCGATATGGAATCCCATTTCCATTGAGGAATAGGTAGATTCTGAAGCAAACCACCGGGCACTTGATGCTCCACTTTAATCTTTTGACAAGTCGGACATTGAGCTACCCATCGTGCTACAGAATTCTTCATTCCTGGCCAATGGTAATATCTCCTTACGTCTTTGTACATCTTTGAACTCCCGGGGTGGATACTCAGTAAAGAGTGATGTGCCGCCTCCATAATTTCTTCTCGCAAATTCTGTCCTTCTGGTACAGTAATCCTTCCCTTGAGCAATAATGTACCATCCCTGGCAAGATGATAACCGCTCTGGTTTAGTCCATCTAGGTTCTTGACTTCGTCGATGATTTTCAAAATCTTCTCGTCTTTCTGCTGCTCTTCTCGGATTCGGAAAACTAAATCCGCCTGCCTTATAGCTCGTAAACCTAATGGTTAATTTTCTTCCCCTTCCATTGCCGCCAACTTAACTGACTCGAGCTCCTCGGTTAGGGTTTCTAGTTCTTTTTCAATGCTAGCCTTGGTTTTTCGCCGACTGAGTGCATCCGCAACCACATTGGCTTTTCCAGGGTGATACTTGATCTTCAGGTCGTAATCTGCGATGAACTCCATCCACCTCCGCTGTCGTAGATTAAGGTCTGGTTGCGTGAATAAGTATTTCAGACTTTGATGGTCTGTAAATACTTCTATGGTTTCACCATAAAGATACGATCTCCAAATCCGCAATGCAAATACAACCGCCGCCATCTCCAGGTCATGTGTCCGATAATTCTCCTCGTGCTTTCTTAGCTGACGAGACGCATAAGCGATGACTTTACCTTCCTGCATCAGGACACACCCCAAACCTACTCGGGACGCATCGGTATACACTGTATAGAGTTTACCGGGTTCGGGTAGAGCCAAAACGGGTGCGGAGGTCAAAGAGATCTTTAACCTCACGAAAGCGTCTTCTGCTTCTTTACTCCATACGAAGGGAACGCCTTTCCCTGTTAGTTTCGTCAATGGCTTGGCAATTGAAGAAAACCCACGGACGAACTTCCGATAGTATCCCGCCAGCCCTAGAAAACTTCGAACTTCCATTACGGAGGTAGGTCGAGGCCATTCTTGAATTGCTTTTACTTTCTCGGGATCGGCTGATACTCCTTGCTCAGAAATGCGATGTCCCAAAAACCCAATTTCCCTCTGCCAAAACGAGCACTTGCTGAATTTAGCAAATAGTCTTAGCTTCCGCAATCTCGCGAGAACTAACGTCAAATGCGACCGGTGCTCTTCCTCCGTCTTTGAGTAAACCAGAATATCATCGATAAATATGATAACAAATTTATCGAGATAATCATGGAAAACTTCGTTCATTAACCGCATGAAAGCTGCTGGTGCGTTGGTAAGCCCAAAAGGCATTACCACAAACTCAAACTGCCCGTATCTGGTTTGAAAGGCCGTCTTCATGATATCCCCCTCGGCGATAGGAATCTGATGATATCCAGACGCCAAATCTATTTTCGAGAACCAACTTGCTCCCTTAAGCTGATCCAAAAGTTCATCGATTCGAGGCAACAGGTATTTATCCTTAATGGTAATGTTGTTGATGCCGCGATAGTCAATACACAACCTCATACTCCCGTCCTTCTTCTTTACGAACAGTACCGGAGCTCCCCACGGTGATGAACTTGGTCGAATAAAGCCCTTCCCAATCAAATCCTCAAGTTGCTTTTTAAGTTCCGCCAATTCAGCTGGAGCCATTCGGTAAGGTGCCTTCGCGATAGGTTTTGCTTCTGGTTCCAACGTAATAGTGAAAGGATTACTCCGAGGCGGAGGTAACTCCTTTAACGCCGCAAATACGTCCTCGAACTCCTGGACTACCGCAATGTCTTCGATCCTGGCTTCCTCATTGACAGTTCCCTCACCGGCAGTGATGGTCACCAAGAATGCTTCTCCATTCTTTATTAGGTCCTGGACTCGAACGGCCGCCACAATACACACTGATGTACTAGGGTTAATCCCGTCATAAACTATCGTCTCCATCTCATTCCCACGAAAAGTGATCCTCCCCCGACCGCAATCTAACTGTGCCTTATAACCGGACAACCAATCCATTCCGAGAATAACTTCGTACCGTGTTAGAGGAGTAATTAGAAGATTCACAAAGAATTGCTTTGCCGCGACGACCAACGGTACATTCCGAATACACTTGTCTACTTGGAGGGTTTGCTTCCCAGGGGTCAACACAGCGACATTAACATTTTCTATCCTGAACTTCCCTCCAATTTCCGCAACTACTTCTGGAGTCACAAAACTATGAGTGGCTCCCGAATCGAACAATACATGCGTGGGACGACCCGCAACATGTATGGTTCCTGTGACAATAATATCTAACTTCAAGATACAATACTTATATTTTACAATAGAAACTTTATTTATTTATAACGAAGATTTATTTTTAAACAACTTCGACGGTTCTATTTACACATGGAAGTTTCGACACACACACAAGGATTAGGGTTCAGGCACAAACGTACCTATGATAGGACCCTGAGCGGGTTTCGGGGTTTCATTATTATCTAGCTCTAAGGCATACACCCTACTTTCTACAGCTTGACGCTTGCGAGCGGGTTCAATCGTAGGGTGAACTGGCGCAGGCTTGATGGCGAGTGGGGTGGCTGGAATCGGATTCGAACACTCTCGAGCATAATGTCCCTTCTGACCACATCGGAAACAAGTAAGACCAGGCGACACGTACTGGGTTGCATTCCTCGGGCAATACTTGGAGATATGACCGGGCTGGCCGCAGTTGTAGCACACTGCCGCCCCCTTAGCAGAGTCAGATGATCCTTGCGGTCGCTTGCCTTTATCCTTGAAACGACGGTTTTGTACATAGTGCCGTCCCTGAGAGCCTGATGACCTTCCGCCTTGGTTAGGAGTGAGATTTCTCCGTGCTGTTCGTTCTGCTGCTAACCCAATCTCTACGCTTACCGCTTTCTCCACCAAGTCTGTGAGGCTAGAAAAGTTCCCCACTGCGAGTCTACTTTCCAGCTCTGGTCGAAGTCCAAATAGGAAGTTGGTGATCATTGCCTCCTCGTCTCCGTTATTGTTGCCCACATAGCGCCTTAGTCTCATGAACTCGGATTTATACTCGCGGACTGTTTTACTCCCCTGCTCAAGATTAGCAAAATCCCGTTGAAGCCGACGTTTTGACTCCGGGGTAAAGTACTTACGCTCAAATTCTTCCTTAAACGCTGTCCAGGTCTTCACCATATGTCCCACTTGGGTTTCCCGGCTTTCCCACCAATCGGCTGCGTCACGGTCCAGATAATAAGTTCCCACACTCAGCTTGTAGTCCTCCGGACATCTTGTAGCCTTGAAGTTCTTCTCCACCATTCGGATCCATCGATCGGCAACTAATGGGTCAGTTCCACCGGAGAAGTGCGTAGTTCCCATCTTCTTCATCGAAGAGATCAAAGATAGGAACGGTGGGTGATTTGCCGCGTCAGGCGTTACTTGTGGTGATTGCATAGCTTTTGCCATTACTTCATGCAGCATTTTCAGGGTATGCTCTGGCTTTACATTTCTTTCCTTCGAGCGTTCGTTACTGGATTCGGTATCTTCAATGTCCTTTTCCTCCGTTGCTTGCGCCTGATCTGACGGCTTTTCTTGAGTTCCCGAATTTTCTGATGACTTCCTCTTTTTAGCTGATTCCTCGTGACCCAGTCCTCTGCGTTCTGAAACCCGTTCCGACCCCATAGCCATACCACGTTCGCCACTATCGCTTCCTTCGTTCTCCATCTGTATCCAAAAACGGGTAAATGACTAAGTTCTAGCTAAACAAGACGTATCCGGTTTCCTAATGTCTCTTTCGCGACTCAATTTTTGACTCGATAAATCTGAAAACGCATGTTATATGAGCACGATCGGAACCATGCTCTGATACCACCAATTGTAACGCCCCTGATCCGAGTGGACCAGAGTCGTCACTATTTTTACCGTGTTTGACTAATTCAGGTCGGCTTAATAACTTTCGTCATTAGACTGATCCGAATTATTCAGTTACACGTTTCCCAAACTTTAGTTACGGCTTTGCAACCATATTAAAATTTGGTAGTTACATTAGATCGGAGTAATCTAACATAACCAACATGCTCTTACGAGTATAAAACATAGCTTTTTAAAGTGCGGAAGTACATTAGGTCCATGGACGATATTTATTTAAAATCACATTACATTGAAATTAAAAGTTCCGAAAGAGACGTCGACACTATACCGGATGACCTAACGTCTTGCGATCCGCTATCCTTACGGGTTACCTGAAAAAGACAAACGAGAGGGGTGAGCGATCTATCATCGACCCAGTGAGTTGGGATTCCCCAACTAACGAAGTAACTTCCCGTCCACCCATCCCATCCCCAAACACAATCAGTGACGGGAGGTTACACAAACATTAATAAATAGCCGAAGCACGGAAACAACAAGTATACTATATGCATGCTATGGGCCCCGGGAAATATCGTCATTCCCTCGGAATACTCATCCCGTTACCATATAGGTCTACGGTAGTGATTCCCTCGACTCTTACTCATAAACACGAAGTGCTACGAGTAAGACACCGTTCTCCGTCCATCGATACGCGGCGACTCCGGTTACCCCCGGCAACCCGAGATTCCATGCAGTCCGGCCCTAGGACATGACCCCGTATTCTCCGGACCACACACCTACCGGCGTCACTCAGTAGGTTAACACCTGCCGATAACACGACCCGAGGGTACGTGAACCGACAGGTAAACTCCCGAGGATCCATCGGGTCGGGAAATCGATATGCCCGCTATCACATCAAGTCACTAACACATTGAGCAACCATTAATCATACCATCTCATATAAACATAATCATCGTTCTCACACATTCCGTACATCAACCAATCATAACCGATCGTTATAGTATTATCACATATTTTCCCGCGTTTTAATCCTTTGTTCATTACTCGGTTCTTTAATCATCACACGTCACATCATCACAATAGTATGTATACTGTCAACATCATTTAATCACCCAACCATAAATACTCATTTAGTAGAACCAATTATTAGAAAAACCGACACTAATCACAACCGTCTCATCGGCTCGTAACTTAGTGTCGGGAACCTGCGGAGTAACATATTATTCAATCAATCAACCCCAACTCACCAATACTTTGTCGCGGTTGACCCCGTATTGCCGTACGAATCAAACCTCCGGACCGTCCTAAAGCCGCTTAAGACGGAAGAGAAAGTTGGTACTTGAGATGAACGTTGAAAATCTCCGTTTAGGAAATATTTCCCCGTTCCTCCGTTACCATCCGAACTCTTCACTACTCTCTCTATACTCTCGCTCCTCCCTCCCTCTCTCTCCTCCCTCTCTCTCTCTCTCCTCCCTCTCTTTCTCTCTCTTCCCTCTCTGTCTCTTCCTTCTCTCTCTCCTTTCCGGCTTCTCTTCCTCCTCTTCTTCTTCCGGCTTCCTCTTCTTCTCCTCCTCCTTGGCGCCTCCTCCTCTCTTCTTCTTTCTCTCTTCTTCTTCTCTTCCTTCTCTCTTCTTTCTCTCCTCTTCCTCTCTTTTTCTTGTGAGCTTTTGGTGTGGAGAAAAATGAGAGGGGTGAGCTCCCTTTTTATAGCCAAAGGGAGTTAATCTCCACCCTCCACTTATCTCCTCTCCACTCCTCTCTCATGCCACGCCCTTAGGCCAGGTGTTGGCCAAAAACACCTCTTCTTATCCTCTTTCTCATCCTCCTGAAGCCCATGAAGAAGCCCATTGAGCTTGGTCCACAAAAGGCCTTGACAAATTCATTATATCTAGCCCATGAGGCTTCTTTTTGGTTTTTCTTGCTGAATTTCGTGGCTCACTCCTTGCTGGGCTTAAATCAGATCACAAATGACTTTTCTTATCCTCCCTAGTCAGCCCTAAGCAAGTCCATGCTCCATGGATTTTATTTTGAATTTTTAATCACTAATTACTCATTAATGACTCAAAATTCATAACTTAATCTAGATGTCACATCTTGACAAATCCTTTTAACCATAGCTTCTACATATTTTAATGGAGCTGTGGTCAAAATTTCATAGTTTTTTCTGGACTTTAGAGGGTTCTTTCGCTTATCCGAACATTTTATCGGTTTCTTGGAAAAACCGGGTTTTAATGAAAATTCTCAAGAATTTCCAAAAATAATCCCAATGAATTTCTTAACAAGGAAATTCATTTTATTGATGATAAAAATACCATTACATGTAATAATAATTTTTTTATCGTATTTCCGAGATCGGGGTATCACACTGTCCATGTTGATAAAATTTACAAGCTCTCTAGATCCTTCTGTATAATGCATATAAGAACATGTATGAGCTCTCGATTGTAATTAAGCAAGTTTGATAATAATATAAACGTTTTCAGTCTTACTCCTATTCTCTTCTTCTACATAATTCATTAGGGGCCGTATTTCAAATTTTGAACACAATCCAAAATCTATTTGCATACAGATGAGCCGGTCTTTGTGTGCAATCCACCATTGAAACTAGGTAACCATCTTTTCATTGACTACGATAAGACTGCTACACAGTGCCAAAATCATCTGTATCAGACTTTATCCACTTCCAAGTATGCATATATATACGTGTATTCAATATCCCCTCACTTACAATCAGATTACATCTCTTGGCTACGCAACAATTAACTTTGCATTCATCCAAGCCAGTAGCTGAAGCAGAAATTATTTTTATAGGAGAAAGTATGAAATTTGTTTAAAAAATTAGGGGTAGAATTACTAATAATTAATAGGATATTACTAAAGTTATATAGAATTTATATGAAAATGTTTAAAATCATTGGGGTGTTTTTGATTTTGCATATGCCCCTTCTTCCTACGTGATGTGATGTGCCTTTGCCACTGATCCAAGCTAACATATTTTTCTTTCTTATTCGCCTAAGAGTATCTACAGCGGTGAAACTCTTAAAGGGGGTTCTTAATTAATTTTTAATGTTTTTTTTTTACAGATGAAAAAAATAAAAATAAAAAGAACCAATCAGGTTTTGTCACGTCACATGAACAGTGAAGAACCAGGTTCTTAAAGTCTCTTAAATAAGAACCTGTTATTGGGTGGTTCTTAAATTAATTAATTTTTATCATATTTCGCCTAGGAAACGACGCTAACAAACCCTCTATATACGACGATAGACGTGCTTTAAGTTTAAGAGCAAAACGGCCTTTTCCCCATAGATATCATGATTGTATATGGGTTTGTACTTCCAAAGGAATTGATTAAATACATGTTAACTATTAAGACGTTTCTAATGGAGCACCAAAACACCAAATTTGGTGTCAATTCTTCTTCAATGATGCACCAAATCCAATACCAAATATTATTTTTGGTGTTTTGTGAATAGTGTTGTACTAAACATTAAATATTATTTTTATTTATTAATATAATTAAATTATAATTTATTAATTAATTAAATAATTCATACATTCATAAAAACTATTTATAAGTTCATATATAACATACATAAATTTATAAAAATCAATATCACTTATGTTAATTATAAAATCGTTATGATATTTATAAATTAATATTAATTATATAGTTCATAATACAATTATATATTTTTGTAAAGAAAAAAATTGAAGTTCAAACTATTATATGAATAATTAGAGTTTATTAAACTATTTAAAATAAGGAAAATTTTAAATTTAATAATATAATAATAGAAATATTTTTTTGGTGTAAGGTTTGGTGAAGGTAGGCCCATATATAGAGTAGATCAGTTTATTTAATTCGTTTTCAATATTTTAGTCAATAACTAAAATGGTTTACTAACTATCACCAACGTGGAAGCTCCTTGTCTCAATAGTCAAGGGTTTAAAGGCTTCTACACCAGGTCTGGGGTTCGATTCCCAGAGAATACAGTTTAGCCGGATTAAAGAATGCAAGCTTCTATGAGGTCCAGAGTTGTAGGTAACAACCAGCCATCATGGTCTCATGTGTTGCGGGAGAGCTGTCCATCGTAGGTGTGGTACATGTGAAGTTGTTCGTCGTAGATCAAGTATTGCAGGGGAAAGATGAACCATGGAGTCATTGTTCGTGGAGCTGTTCATCGTAATCGTAGGTGTTGCAGGTAGTTGAATCATGGTGTTGATCTTGATTAAAAAATCCTTAGTGTTAGGATTAGATCCAATATCACTCATGATTGTAACAGTGTTCTAGACGATTAAAAAAAAAAAACCATCACCAACGAAAAGCTATGCATTCCTTTTTCATTAATGAAAGAGTTATATGGTTCGTTAAATCATACATTTTGACAAACAAACAAAATGATCATTGACAATTTAAATGACAGAGATAGAAACATACTTATGTCTCCCTTATAGACACTGTACAGGAACTTAGGATCTATAGCAAAAACTCAATAGGGATTAATGATGGGCACCGGAATCATACATCTCGTCTTATATCGTTTTTGGAGATGGGCTATGTATATTTATTGGCACATTTACGTTATAAGAAGGTGTAGGTATATGTTTTTGAATTACGCATCTCCTATAAGTCAATTAGATTGAAAATATAGGTCAAAACTAAAAAAATCGGCTATTAATTCACGTATCTAATCCAAAGGAATATCTTGTTAACTACAAGAGTTCTCTTTGTACACGTTTTAGTCGTCTCGCATCAGATCCTCTCTTATTTAAAAAGAAAAAGAATTAACAACCAAAAAGATTGAGAGAGACACTTCCAAAAACAAATCATGTGAAAACTTTGAGGTAGGGTTTAAGAGAGAGAGAGAGAGAGAGAGAGAGAGAGAGAGAGAGAGAGAGAGAGAGAGAGAGAGAGAGAGAGAGAGAGAGAGAGAGAGAGAGAGAGAGAGAGAGAGAGAGGGAGACCAAAGGGATAAGAAAGGGTTGGAGCTTGTTAAATCTCTGTCTACCAGACCCTCGCAATAGCTTACATACTCTTTAGTTTGGACCAATTGTAATATCATTTTACTCTGAACAAATCTCTGACTTTGACAGAGACAAATCGGGTACAGTGAATTAGATTCATTTCAATCTTTTTCGTTTATGGAAATCGAGAGTTCCACGTAAGCGTAGTTACAAGGTGTGTTAGGTGGAGTCGTCTCATGCACGTAGCCAACTATGGGCACGTCTCACGTGGCTATTCGTTTCATCACGAGACTTAACAACATTGTATGTGTTGTCTGAGACATTAATGGATCAACTCATTAAAACCATCGTCATGAGTTGACTCAAATCTTTATATACTTCCGCGTTTGTGACATAATTTAGCGAGAATTGTTATCTAATCTGATTATTTTAATGTACAAATACAGTTTTAATAAATAAAATACGATTAGTTATTCAGTATGACTTGTATAAGTCATTTCATTAATAGTTATTGCAATTAATTAAAACTTTACAACTAAATAAATAGAATACGTACGCTTTGCTTCCGTACAAAACAGCTGGGTCTACCTCACTCGTTATGTCTGAACGGAATCTTAAAAGAATATTATTGCATTGTAGAATACGGACAAGTATAGATAAAAGAATTAGGACCCGAGAGTTATAATCTAGGGCGGTTCCAAAATCATTAAGACATCGAAGTCTTTGGATGTATTGAAAAATTGAAACCAAAGCTTGATCCAGACTGGGATTAGCATTGCTATATGTAAATTACTCAATGTACAACCCAAAAATTTGGCGTTTGCTTTGGATCCAAACATAAACACAAATATTTCAACGCAATTGTCACAATATGATAGCAATAAGCTAGTTGGAAATGTTTAATAGGCAATAGAAAGAGTTTAAAAAAGATATTCCAATAGGTCCAAACAATAAAAATAAATTTTCATTGAATTGCAACTATACATAAGATCTTGGGAATAATTCATATACAAAAGAAAAACGGGCCAAATTGGAGGCCAATTTTAAAATAATCGATATTTAAAGTTAAAAAATATATTATCTACTGATAGATCTAGCAACTAAAGCATGAGTTATTAGATTAATAAAATAGAAAACTCCAATTATGCCTTCGGCTCAAATTGGAGTCACTCTTATTGGTAAACCCTTCTTGGGCACAGGGAAAGGACCATATTGTATCCCTTCCTCTCCTCCTTCCACTTCCCATCTGCAAATTATAACCCAAACTTCATTAATCATTAATCATCAATCATCACTAATTCTTTGAATAATAAAAGTAACAAATAAAAATAAAAATTTGATGTTTAACGAGATTCAGATCTTTTGTGCTGGACCATATGAGTAAGTACTAATTTGCCAGGTCGCCGATTCACATGTTTTGGAAATTATTTGGGGACACCACTAATTATTCTTATCAACAAATATCTACTCATAAGTTCTCAAGAATAGAAACAAAATCCAAGATTGATTCTTATATTAGCTAGATCCCATTTTACAGCTGGCGATCTCTTTCAAACTCTATGATCACAAGTTTTTTTCCACGTCTTTGGTCCCATTGACCCTTTATCATCATCACAAGTTCAACTAAACATCTTCAATAAAACACGTAGTTTTTTTCTCTCGTCAAAAAATACAAAACAATTGTATGTTATTGCACATATGACATCATGAAGTGATGACGACTTAAAATTAGTTTTTGAGTCATGTAGATAGAATATGCAATAAAAATGGTTATGGCTACTTCTATCAATTAGGTTAAGACATTGAGACAAAATAAATTCAAAATTCATCAGTTTTCGAAAAATTATAGGAAAATAATAAAAATACCTGAAGGAGGTAGTGAGGTGGTGAAGGAGGATAAGCATCTCAAGCTTAGCCAGCTCACTTCCTGGACATGAGTGCGCTCCATTCCCAAATGGCATGAACGTGTAAGGTTTTGGTGCCACCTGTCGACATTACAAGTTATCATCTACATGCAATGTAAGTACATCAAAGTCCCCACATAATTGACTTTAAAAAAAAAAACCTAGATAATAGACTAAACCCTAGATTTGACACTGAGTTAGATCATTGTGTTTTCTATTTTACTAGGTTAAAGTCATCGTTGCATGTCTCAGTCAACTTATCCACCATCTATATGTATATAAATCAATAATCTTATCATTTTGGTTAGTATGTGATTCATAGGAATGTATACCTCGAATCTTGAAGGATCGAATTTTTCGGGTTCGGGGAAAAAATCTGAAGAGTGATGAATTCGCCGGAAAAGAGGAAGAACCTTCCAACCTTTTGGGATCAAGTAGCCTTTAAATTCGACGTCTTCTACAGCTTCTCTAAACGTGAAGGACAATACACTTGCTGCTCTTAGTGTCTCTTGGATAACCTATCAAATACGTGTAAATGCCATTAATTGATTTTATATTATGTCATCATCATTTTATATGATTAATATATCAAAAATATAGGATATACCAAATGATCAATACATCAAAATAGGATATTACCCTTGTGGTCAGTGGCATTTTTCTTGTATCCTCCCACGAGATTCCTCGGTTTTCTTCCCTTATTTTCTGTCGAATGCAGACCTGTTCCCTCTATTAAAAAATTGAATACATATTTAAACATTACTAAATGTACGTATTATGATAAAAGAATATAGTATGATCAACAACATATATAATGCAAGTGGTGATTGATAAAAGAAGATGTCATTTTCTTGTTTAAACTATTTTCTGCGGTAACATCTTTTTTATATATGAGATCTAGAACATTTCTATAATATCTCTAACATGCAAAAGACAAAATTAAAGAATAAAAAAATTGAAAAAGTTGCTTACGGTGACTTCTTGGAGGACATTGGGGTGGTCATGTAAGTACTTGAGAAGCCAAGTTAAAACCGAAGCGGTTGTGTCGGTGGCAGCGAAAATAACGCCGATGATGTTGTCAGCTATCTGTGAATCACTTAAATTGTTGCCTTTCTGATCCTTAGCACCGAGAAGTACTCCCAATAGTCCTCCTCCTCTTCTACTTTCTCTTCTCTTTTTTATCAGTCTCCTTAACTCATCGCTTAATTCTCTCCTTGCCTTTATTTTTTTTCAATTACACAAATCAATTATTTCTATAAAAAAAATCAAAAAATTATATAACACATGAATGGTGTATTTTCAAGGCATCAAACATCTACCCATGAAGATGACTTTGTCTTCATGTTTTTGTGAAACGAATCTAGCATATATAGTCAAATAAAATCGCACACGTGTGGTCCCCAAAAAATTATACTGTACATTTTTTTTGTTCTTCTAATTCTACAAAGACTTGTCACGTTCTACGTACAATTTCCCCAGAGAATTTAAAGAGTTATAATGATTCATATTTGACATGGATATACATACGTACCTTCTTGGATTTATGAAAAAGTGTGCCATGGATATACATAGTTCAAGAATTATAACATACGTACCTTCATGGATTTATGAAAAAGTGTGCCAGGTATGTCGAGAGGCATGGAGTTGTAACCCCTTTCGAGACGTTGATAGAGAAGCTTAATTGCTTCAATGTCAGTGGGCTCCTCTTTGTCCCCAAACGCTGACATGATCGCCACATCGAATGCATACTACACCCACAAATCCAATTCCCTCTCAAATCAATTCTTTAATAAAGAATCCCACACAGAAAATCAGAGCTCATCCTGAAAAATATACGGTTCTATGCGGATTTAAAAATTACAACGTTAATTTTGAATTATTACTATTATCATAGAGTAAAAACATAAATTCCTCATAATATATATATATTCCTATAAAGTGGACCCCAAAGAATTTTCAAATCTCTTCGCTTTTTCTTAATTTTTTTTAATTTAATTTATTCTTTTCTTGATAGAGTGAGGCCCCAAAAAATTGGAGATCTTTTGTCAATATTTCTTTTGGCATGCCTCAAGGACCATCCATGCATATAACCCAAAATAGAGCAAAGAGACATACTCGTTTCATATGTTGAAGGGTGTTGATGGTCTTTTGGGATGTCCAAGAAGAGAGGATTTGGAAGACGAGGAGCTCGATTTGAGAGACAGTTGGTCTGAGAGAAGATGGCATGAAGGAAGACTGAACGAGCCGCTTGAGTGTGGAATGGTAAGGACCTTGGTGGAAGAAAAGAGCCTCTGGTCCAATCATACGCTCTTTACTAGGAGGATAAGTTGGCTTGAACATATGTGCTTTACTTATTAACACCATTCGAGCTGCCTCTGGACTGCTTATCATCACACATGGACATCCCAATATATGTGTCTTGAATATCTCTCCGTATCTGTGGATATATACTTGTCATTCAAGATATTCATAATAGCTAACTATGATTGAAATCGCATATTAAAGATTCGAAATCTTGGTTTTTCAATTAACAATGGCAACCTTAGGACCACGTTAAATTTGATATTTCCATAATTCATGTAAGAGTAAAAATAAATACTTGTTTTGGCGGGTGGCGAAGAAGGAATTGGGATTCTCTGTGTAGAGGCGGAGTGTCTCTCCGATGTAAGGCCAACCCATGGAACCGGGTGGTAGCCTCCGTCTTTGCTTTTTCCGGTGCAACCGCCATTGAAGCAACACCACTAGCAACGCTACTACTAGACTAGTTATTGTGATCCTTAGTGCTGATTCATGAGCATAAACAGAGGAGAAGAAAATTGAAGATGGTGTAATTTGCATTTTTCAAAAGATAATCAAGTTATAAGTTGTATGTGTTGGTTCTTGTTAGTGACTTAGCTTGAAGAGTATTGAGGGGCTTTATATAGCTAGTTGGGGTAGAAAGACACTTCATTCCTGACCTTTCTTTTTCTTGTTCACAAATTTATATTTGTATGGATTTAACAATTATATAAAATAATTACAAAATTGCCGCCATAGGAATATAGCGAACATATATGAGTCGTGTTGCTACACCGTATTTTCAATTTTATATAATCATTTTTATTGCAGATTATTCACAAATTGCCGACGATTTTTTTTTTTGTCGGCCTTGTTATTAATTTCACAATGAAAAGCCCATAAAAGACGTTTCCCGCACTATTTACAACTTTCATCGAATTTAGAAAACCAACTTAACCCACCTAATCAAAAAGATAAGCATAAGAAAAAGTACTACATGTCTCATTAATGACCATATTTAGGAAAATAATATAAGGAATTAGTTGTTCATTTTTATACCAATTAAAGAAGAAAAATATTTTGGTATAAATTAATGACCATTTTTAGTGCATGGATTCCACTCAATTCCTGTTCATGTTTTGAGAAATTAATGAACAAATATTTTTCTCCTTCAAATTGATGAGAAATAAAATAGAAACATTTATGATGATTTTATGAGAATCTTTATGTTTTTCTTCGATGATTTTATGGTCTAATAAACAAAAACTTGAATCTGCATATAGGCTACAAATAACATATTTTAAATTTTTCTAAACAAAAATAATTTGATCTTTTTCTTTTTAATATAGATATTTATGCACAAAGTTTTCGGCGCAGTATTCTTAGTGTTATCTCTTCTTTTTCTCATTTTTCTTCTTGTGGTTATAGTTTGCTTAATTTGTTGTACCCTTGTGGATGATCTACAATAATTTTTAGGATGATTTCTATTTTATTGATAAGAAAAACCTGTACGGAACTTAAAAAAATATTTGTTATAAATTCTGGTGTTTGTGTATTTGGATTGTATTAGCGTTTTTTATTTATTTTTCTTGCCCTTTGGCTAACCCCACAATACACTTTAGTGACCACAAAAAACAAAGACCTTTTTTTTAGATCCACTGAAAATGTTGTATGGTTGAGTTCTCTTGCGAGGAGGAAAAAATCTAGCGAAGTTAAAAACATTTTTTTTTCTTAGGAAAATGTTAAAGATTCCATTAATTAACAAAATACTACAATTTTGTTTTTTCCATTTATGTTTAGGAGTAGGAATCTTTTTCGGTACGATGTGATAGTTAATTTCTACGTTCTTTCCGTATCAACAGCATTTGTTTTTTTTTTTTTTTTTTTTGACAACAATAATGAATTGAAACCTAGTTATCTATTGTCCATGATGGTGGTTCCGGTCCAACATGAAAACTCCATGACTGTCTGAGACGTGCCCGTCGTGCTAGCCCATCTGCTGTCACAACAGCATTTGTTTTATACTTTTTAAAATGCATCAAAGATTAAAAGCGATCGACTTTTTAATAATTTCGAAGTATATTGGTCAATTTAGATTATTGTCTCATTCAAAAGATGTATAATGAAAAATAAAACTTAGCATTTTATAAAATATATAGGAGACTAGTATTACAAGTTTGCAAGTTTCGTCCCATTGGTTGATGTGAATTGTAATATGCAAAGATAAAATAAACTGGATAAAATAAAAAGCTTGTTTCTAAGTTCTAACAACATATAATTTGGTCCAAAGAACTGTAAATTTAAGCTTTGAGCGTTAGTGAGAGAAAAATTAGTAAGAGAGAGAAAAAAGTAGATCTCGCAAGTCCCTCTCCGCCGTTCGGGTTCATCGTCAGCGACGTGAGAGGAAGGCTGCTTCGTCCCTCTAATAAGTGTGTTTGCGAGAATTTTTCTGAGGTGCCGGTCCTTTTCTCCGGTGTTACTCGGTTTGTGATGATTTGAATGGCGAGGCGGTGCTCCGGCGAATTCCAAGCCGTGAACCGAGTAGATCTCTGAGGGCTGCAGAGCTGTTTGAGGGCAACGACAGAGCATGCAACGAAGGGGTTCTCGGCGGCGGTAATGAAGGCGTGGCCCGCAGCGGAAGTCGTGGCTCGAGCTTGAAGGGCGGTTCCTTGTGCTCGGTGGCATTTTCCGGCGTCTAGGTGTGTTTTCTTGGGGCTATATCTCTGCTAGGAGGGCGACGAGGGCTAAGGGAAGGCTAATCGGGGTAGGAAGGTGCGGCGGCGTCTAGGCGGTGGTGGAGCGATTTAGAGGTTGTTATCGCAGAAAATCCAGTGAGTAAAGTTGGTGTTTCAGATCCCTGAGGTATGTAATCTTCTGTTTTGGAGCCGGTGTCGGACTTCTTCAACTGGTGGACTTTCGGTTTTGGGCGAGAGGCTTGCTCTGCCAATGTTGGTTTTCCGGAAGGGGGCGGAGAGGTGGTGAGCTTTGGTCTCGGATCTAGTGAAAAGGGTCGGTTCTCCAGAGCCTATATTCGAGATCAGCAGTGAAAGGCTAAACTTCCCCCTTACAACCAACCGCCGGTGAGCCGACGGTTTTATTAGCGGTGGCTGACCTTTTTATTTTTATTTTCTTTTTGTTCTCCTAATTAGTTGATATCAAATTAGGGTTTTCGGAGGCCGGTTCAACTTGATCTCGGTTAAATGTTTGTAAATCGCACATTTCCTGATTTAGGGCGAATAAATATATATAAAAAATGGAAAAATGCCAAACAATTCTTGAACTTTTCAAAAATTGCAAAAAAAACCACGAACTTTCGGACCGACCAGAAAAACACTGAACTTTATTTGACTTTCCAATTAAATACCAAACTTCTCGTTGACTTGCCAAAATTGCACGCCATTAGAAAAACGTAACATAACTATTACACGCTGTTTACTTTGGTCGTTAAGTAAAACGACGTCGTTTTAAATTGAGATAAAACGATGTCGTTTTACATGTTTTTGAAAATAAAAACATGTCCATCCCTAGATTCGAATTCGCGAACTCTGGGACGAAAACGGGGTCTCTTGCCACTGGACTAGTGGCTAGGCTACTGGCACATTCAATGAAATGTCTAATATACTTTTTTGTAGAGTATTGATTAAATATTCAAAAAATCTTTAAAAAACTTTAAAAATTTCACAACTTAAAACAAAGATCAAGAAAAATTCTAAAAAATTAAAAATAAAATTTTAGTTCTGGGTAAAAATAAAAAAAATCAAAAACAATTTCAAAAATCCAAAAACTCTAAAAATTCGAAAAATCCTGAAAATTAAAATTAACTGTGCCCACATAAAAAATGTACCCACATAATTAAAATTAAAATTCATGACTGTATAACATGCCTAGTGGTAAGGAATAAGTTTCAAAACGTGTACAATTAATTTTAAAATTTAGCATTTTCTTTGATTTTTATTTTATTTTTTTATTTGTTTTTAATTTTGTAATTTTACAGAAAACAACAAATTTATTCGTAATTTTTTAGAAATTTTCTTAATTTTTTTTTTGTAGTTTTGTAGAATTTTTAAAGTTTGTTAAAAAATTAGAAATATTTTGGATATTTAATCAATACTTTATAAAAGAAAGTATGCTAGACATTCTTTTGAAAGTGCCACTAGCCCAATGAGATGACCATGTTTTTATTTTTTAAAATATGTAAAACGACGTCATTTCATCTGAGCTTAAAACGACGTCGTCTTACTTAACGACCAAAACAAACAAAGTGTAATTGTTCCGTTATATTTGTCTAACATCGTGTAATTTGGAAAATCAACGAAAATTTGGTATTTAATTGGGAAATCAAATAAAATTCAGTGTTTTTTTTGAGTAGTCCGAAAGTTCCTATTTTTTTGGTAATTTTCAAAAAGTTCAAAAATTGTTCGACATTTTTCACATATAATTTGGTCATTTTTCCATTACATTAATAGAAATATCGGTTACACATTATTAAAAGATACTAATATATTTGTTGGTTACAGTGAAAGTTTTACATAGTAAGAATACTCGATTTTCTACGAGTTTTTTGGAGATTAGGTTTCCAACCTTCAAAAAACTTCTGAGATTTGTCAAAATTTAGGTCCAGTTTTTATCAAAAACTAAAAATACAACTTTTTATTAAATTTAGATATTTTAAGTTAGCTCTGACATATGAATGAATATATAAGAGGCTGATCTTTCTTTGAAAAAGCCACATGGAACCTTATCCTCGTATACTCATGAGGAGAACTAGAGAAGACCACTTGACCTGAGCTACGTTGGACTCTAGGCTTCAACTTAGAAATTCAGTAATGGAAAGCAAAAAAATAGCCGAAAAGGCTACCTTGACAATCGTCTTCCTCAGTGTTGGAAAATGAAAGTTTTTTTTTTTAAATTACTGAAAAAATAAAAATAATTGTTTATCTCAGTAAGTTGTTAACAATTGTCTCTTCGGGACAGCCAATAAAAAATATTAACACTTATTGTGTATGGTTGCATTATGGTTAAAAGGCTGCGTGATGGATAAAGTTAGAATATGAATCAATAATAGTTGAAATGAAAAGAAAATAAACATAGCCCGTGACATGCTAAGATCGACATCAGCAAAGACGAACCAGTGCTCCTGCAAAATGCAGTGACCGCTTGGCCTTTAAACTACTCAGCTACTCACACTTTGGCTTTTCCTCATCCTTAAAGAACATGTCCTCTTTCCAATCATTTTCTGTTATCTTCTTTACGTATATAATAATAATAATTTTTTATATATATTTTTATTTTTTTTGTAGTCAGTCTTTTTTTATCTGTTTTTTTTTGTTGAATGTTTTTTTTTAATATAATTGTAAATATTTTTTTTAAGAAAGGATGATCAGCTTGTCGATTTAGAAAGATTTTAAGTAGTTGACAAAATGATAGATTTTGAGTATTACGAAAATTTATTATGTTTCTTAATCAAGAAATTTAAATTATATTTTTACTAACATTTATTGTATTAATTTTGATATTGTAATAGTTCAATTAGAATTATTTGTTATGGATTAATGATTCAAATTATTTTAGTTCCTTTATGATTCAATTTAGTTTTTATTTATAAAATTTAGATTGGAGTATCCATGATAGTAAAACTGTTTCATACATGAAAATATATTTAGAACGTATGTAATACATAAAGCTAGTGTGATTCGCTCGCACCATGTGCAAACACAAATATTATTAAAATAAAAAATTATCAAATTAATTAAACAACAATAATAATATTATAAAAATTTATATGAGAATATTTATAATTAAACATACATATGTTATTATATTTAATAAGATATTTTATAATTTATTATAAATAAAATTAATAGTAATAAAATAAATTGTAATTATATATTTTTATGTATAAAATCAATACATAAATATCTTATTTAAAACATATTATCATTTATATATAAATTTTCAAAATTTATATTAATAACACGAATATACTATATAAAATCCAAAACATGATTTATTAATATTTTAAAATATTCTTAAACGTTTTCATATTTATCATCTTACTTTTTTTTATTGAAGGTTATATATATCTTTAAAATAAAATTAAAAATCTTTATAAATATTTTTATATTTATAGTTTCATCTTACTTGTGTATTTTTATTAAAGGTTATGTATATCTCCAAAATAAAATTTAAAAAATATTCATAAATATTTTATATTTATCATTTTTTTTTATCCAAGGTTATGTATATCACCATAGTAAAATTAAAAACATAATAAAATTACTAATATAAATTAATGTTAATACAATAATTAAATTAATTTTATTAATAAAAATTTAGTAATCAATCATTTTGAGAGTGAATATAGGAGAAAATATATTTCCCAATTAATATAAAGATATAATCAAAAGTAAATATTGGTGTTGGATCTCTCTTCTTTCCTATTCTCTCCCTTCTCTCTACACAACCGCCTCAGTTTTCACCGTTCCGGCCGCCGGTGACGGATTAGCCGCACCGACGGAACGATTATTTTTGTTCTTGCCCTTGATGATTCTCTCAGAATCGTCAGTTTGGCTTCTTTTGTTTTCTCTCCGGTGATTCTCGCTTTCTTTTGGTGTTAGATACAAAGAGGATTCATCCGGATTATCTCGGCTTCTAATAAACTTCGGATCTTGTGTCCGGTCTCTTTCCTGGCGCTTGTCGGATTTTGTCTCCGGACTCGTTCCGGTCTCTCGATCTTCTCCACAGCACCGCCTAATCACGATGCCGGTGACACATTTCTCCATCTCTTCCAGGTTGTCGAGCGCTTCAGGAGTTGGATCTATGGCCCGATCGAGTTGAACGAGCTCTCCCTGAGATTCCTTTCATCGATTTAATCCGATCTGGATTATTCTTCTATCAAGCGCAGAAATATCGATGGCGGAGAAGCGGCAGAAGAAGGCAAACATTCTTATGCGAAGTTTTGATGGGCCACATGGAGAAGCTCGGCAGGCTCAGTCGGTGCAGCATCAACGGCGACTCCACGGTGACCGGAGAACTTCGTCGGTGGGGTGCATGCAACCACAGCTCCTATGACTGACGCGTGGCGATGACACAACTTTGGGCTTGTCTTTTTGTTCCACCTGTTTTCGGATCATCTCGTTGTAATGGGCCTTACGGGCTTTTGCCGGTTTCAATTATTATTCTGTACTTTGTATTTGGGCCTGTATCTTTGCCCTTTTGGGCTTTAATAAAATTACTTTGCCGTCCTAAAAAAAGTAAGTAATACAAACATGACACGGTTATGGATTGAAAAAGACATGTTAGATTTTTGAGGTTTTCTGGCAAGAACCAAAATACGGACCCAGGGTTGTTTTGTGGTCGAAGTCTGTTGAGGAAATTGTGATTCTAAGATCACATTGAACCTGAGTTGAATTTAGGTTCTTATATATTATTCATTCATAGTTCGTCTCAACTTTCGGAGCCTGGCCCGTTGCTAATTCATAGTTTTTTTTCCATGCCTAAAGCAAAATTTCTTTTTTGCCTTTATAAACACTTAGAACTTTTTTCTGGGTAAAATGTTAAATTTTATACCATTATTTGTTTTAGACAAAAAATAAGAAAAAAGAAAAACCGAAATCTAAACCTAAATAGACGGTAAATAAAACTAAAACCAAAGCATGAAGAATAAAGGAGGCGGTTTAGAAAATATCAGAAACTAGCCGTTAAATAGAAAACCAAACAACCATAATTAGAGAAATCTGCTGAAAACGAAATATGAAATTTCCAAAAGTCACTTTAAACCAAGAAAAGCCCTCAATTACTCAGACCAAGACTACACCTACAACTTATTCGAAAACAAACACGAACGAAAAACCGATGAATTGAAAACATAAATAAGAGATACATAAAAGAAGAAATAACAACACATATATTATTGGGCTATAGGTCATAATGTGTGTGAGAAGTATATGTCACACCAAAGCAGAGCCATCCTTGAGCTAAAGTACATAAACTGGTGTTTTAGATGCCAAATTATACATTACAAGAAAATACGTAATTATCGACGGAAGAAATCGAGGGCTAACCGTCGGAAACGGTCCTTTCCAACGGATTTCCAACAAATAAATCCGTCGGTTCTATTTCATCTGAAAAAGATAACCATCGGTAATTTCCGACGGATATAAATCCGACGGATTATTGACGAATCATCGACAGGTAAATAACCGACGGACTTCCAATGGTTCGCCAACGAAGATAACCGACGGTTTCCCGAGGAAATATTACCGACGGTTTACCGACGGGCCTAAACCGATAGTTTACCCAGCGTAATAAACTGACGGTTTCCCGAGGGAATTAAACCGACGGTTTCCCGATGAAAGATTACCGATGGATTTCCAAGGAAATATTACCGATGGATTACCGACGGATGTAAACCGATGGTTTTCCGAGGAAATTATACCAACGGTTTCCCGACGGAATTAAACCGACGGATTATCGACGGCCAAAACCGAGGTTTTTCCGACGGTTCCCCGAGGAGTTTATACCGAGGATTTTCCGACGGATTACGGAGGGATCAAAAAAAAATTATTTAAATAACAAAATTTTATTCCAAAATTATAATATTATTTTATTAAAATTATAATTTAAAAATATAATAAAAATGTTAATTTATTATAAAATATAAATTTTTAAATTATTAAAAATTCTTTTAAAATTACATTTGACAAGGCTGGACTGCGGATCCCGATTCCGTCCCTGTCCAAATTCCCGTTCCCGTCCCTGTCCCCGACCCTGTCCCCGAAGCTCCTGTTCCCGCCCCCGGTTCCGCTTCCACTCCTTCCGGAAGATGGCCGTGCTGGATAAAGTACATAAGCCGGTCGTTCATCGCCTTCATCGCGCCTTATTGGCCTTCAACGCTTTGATTTCCTCGTCTTTCTCCCTCAAGGCTTCGGCCAAGTTCTCGTTTTCTGGACGAAAGCGGAAATGCGGTGTCGAGACTCTCTCCGCCAAATTTCCCAATCCAAAAATACGGCCTCTTCTCCTCTCCGTTTCCTGCAAAGTTTTTTAATCGTACTAGTTAGAAATCAAGTAATTTAAGACTTATATCATATTTTAGTTAACACAAAATCTTACCTCGAGAAAGATTTCGTTGATCTTTTTCGTCGGTAACTCTTCTGTTGAGCCGACTTCCTCGGATTAGGAAACCACCTCATCCACCCGACTCTTCGTTGACTCCAAAATTCTTCGAGCGATCGGATCCTGGATCTCGCCGGTAGTCTTATTTTTATGGCCGCCTCGACGAGCTCAATATGTGCCGGATCTCGTTCTCGCCGTTTCTGCCCAAAAACAATCTTGATTATAAAAAAGTCTAAAATTATGGAAAAATATAAGTAAGGATATTTACAAAGTCAATTTTCTTCAATGCGGTGCTCTTTGCTCCCGCGTTATGAGTCACCATCCCGACACCGTTTCTATGATTTCTACGGTTTTAGGAGTTCGTCGAAGAGGTTTCTGCTGTTGTAGCCTTTGAAATGATGGACCAGCCCCTTCCACACGTCCTCGTTCACTCCCTTCTGGACCTCATCCACCACCCACTTCTGTTTCCATTCGTTGATGACATTCGAGTAATGTGACGCCGCCTTGATGTGGAACTCCTTTTCCACAAGACTAGTATACTTCCTATCCCAAGTATACTCTTGCTTTAAAAAAGCAAACATTTGTTATTAACAGCAGATAAAATAATAATATGAAATATATACCAAAGTTAAAGAAATAAAATACGTACCGCGAACTGGCGGAACCAGTTATGCCTACCGGATAAGGGCATATGCTTGTACGTCGGGTATCTGATTTGGAGCATGTTGTACATCATCCCCAAGATGCTCTTCGTGATCTTCGATTCGATAAACGAAAACCTAATAAGGCAAAACAAATAAATGTTATACGTGTTTATAATAAATATGTTCAATTTGAAAATCTAAAAGTCAGAAGACTTACCAATAAGTTCTCGGGATTGTCTCGTAGTTGGGATCAAGCCGTTTCAGCATTTCTCATCCCGGTTGGTTGACTAACGCCAATATCTCCTCAGAAATAGACGGTGGAACATGTTGTGTCTCTTGCACCTGAGACACGAAACGGCTCCCACTAGGAGCCTCCTGCCGAGGATGAGACTGCTGGTTCTGCTGAAACGGTCCTGGCTGTGTGCATCTCGGGTGAGCCGAGCGAGACTTTCGTACCGGCCTCGATGGTGGTTGCTGAACCGGCTCTTCTATCGCATCCGGTGGAGAGCCCAAGAGTTGCTCAAAGTCTAAAAAATTGTCCCTACAAACAATAAACTAATATAAAATTTAATAATTCTATATTAAATTTATAAAAATAATTAAAGTTTAAAATGATTTTATAAAATATTACTCCATCCGTTTCACAAAGAGTGTCATTCTACAATTTTTCACACATATTAAGAAAATTATTAAAAAATCTATTTTACCCCTTATAACTTTTCACACTATATAATTTTCTCTTTCTAATTAATACACTAGAGTAATGAGATTAAAATTGGATTTTTATTTAAAATTTTGCATTGAAAATATAAAACGACACTCTTTATGAAATAAAAATAAACTCCTACAACGACACTCTTTGTGAAACGGAGGGAGTATATATTTGGTGATAAAAATTTTAAAATGTTTGAAAAATTTATAAAACGTTTAAATTTTTTTTTTTTAATTGAAAAATTTTCAAAATGTTTGAAAAAAAATTTCTATTATAAAATATTTTAGTAAGTTAAAAATCAAAAACTAAAATTCATAAACGTTTGAAAATTATAAAAAACTTTTAAATTCATAGAAAAAGCATAATAATAAATATGAAATATTTATTTACAAAAGAAAATATTTAAAATTATAAAAACGTTTTTTAAAATGGTTTACTAATAGAAAACGTTTTAGAAATTTAAAACAAGTTTTATAAATATTTTAAAAATACAAAAACAAGTTTAAAACGTTTTTAATATATTTTTAAACGGTGAAAAATGTTTTAAAACGTTTTCAAAATCGTTTAAACCGTAAAAAATTAAAACGTTTTTAAAAAATTCACATTTTATAATAAAAAGCTATATAACATCTCAAATCACTAAATTCCACCCTAAACTACCTAAAACTATCTTTCAAACAACACATGCATAATTTTACAAGAATCTAACCACCTAATAAATCGTTTAAAATGAAATTTAATCGGTTAAAAAGCAAACTTACATTATGATTAAGGTAGTAGCGGTTGTTCCAAAATTTTGGTAAAAAATGGCGGTATAAAAAACTGACGAAAACCGACGGTTAAATATCTGTCGGAAATCCGTCAGTTATAGGAATAAAAAAGGGTTCGACGCGAGTCAAACCCAGGTCTATTGAGAGAGAACATATCCTCGAAACCATTTTGCTATGCTGTATTCATCGGTAGACTTATCCGACTAAATATATTTTTATGTTAATGTTTTTCCATAAAAATAAACGGATTAAATCCGCTGAAAGCGCTACTCGAACCCGAGTCATATGTGAGTTAGACTCTAGTCAGAAACCAATGTGCTATGTTGTTATATTCGTTAATTTAATTGAAGCAAAAGTTTATATCTTGATACAGTTGTATGTTATTTCTAAAAATAAAAATAAACATTCTCATTAAATATTATAATTCAGGAATTGGTTCCCGAACCAATCCCCGACGTCCGTCTCCGTCCACTTGTCGATCATGCGGTTCCATGACCTCGCTGGAATCCATGAGGGTCTTGGATCTCCTCTTTTCCAGAGCAGCTTCATCTGGCGCATTTTCGTTTGGAAAACCCGCCTAGCCGTCCTGTGGAATTCCCGCCAAACGATAAAGATTATGTTCGAAACAAAAGTAAAGTACGCATGTTAATTGAAAACAAAATACATTTTAGAAAAGTTATTAGTTAAAAAACACAATATAAGCATGTGAAAATTTCATCTTACCAAAAAATCGTCGAACCATGCCGCCTTAAGGTCGCCCAGAACATTGTCGTACGTCAGATAACTCCCAGACCATCGATTCTCGATGATATCGCTGACGACAGACGAAATGACCGCATTATAACCGAACCAAATGGTCCGGTTTTGCCGGGATGGGTCAAGAACGGGAAGACGTTCCCGACCCGGTTGACCGATTTCCCGCAAGATGGAGGAGCGGTTTTCCGGGGACGATGAAAAACCTTGTGATATCCGTACATGTATATACAAAAATTTCCGACGGAAATACTGACAAAAATCCGTCGGTTATTCGGATTAAATTTCCGAAAAGACACTTACCAATACATCGCATAGGGAAGATACGCAGTGTTATTGGTGCTTTTGACCGTTTACTTACATTTCCGACGGATGGGACGTTACCGTCGAAAATCCGTCTGTAAAAAATGATCCGAAAAGCAGGTTCGGCGTGACTCGAACCAGTAGGCTATGTGTGAAAGTTGTTAAGAGTCTACACATAATTAGATATATTGTTTCATTTTTATATTTACAGAAAATATAAAATTTCCTTTTTTAATTTGATATTTATATATTAAAACATCAATAACAAAAAATTTAGAGAAAACGAATTATAAAAGATTTTATATTTGAGAGAAATTATTTATTTAATTTAATAAATTACAGAAATTTAATTATTCATATTTATTTAATAAAAGCACAATTTATTGATTTTGGTTCCCGAACCAATCCCCTTCGTCTGTCTCCGTCCGATTCTCGGTCATCCGATTCCAGTCAGGAGCTTCAATCCATGATGGTCTCTCTTCCCCTCTATTCCAACGTAGTTTCGAACAACGCAATTTTGTTTGGAGCCAACGAGTGGAATTCCCGCCATACTTGTCCGATAATTTCAGGACTTCAGTTGAAATAGTCCTTTAACAAATTGTAAAGTTAGATAATAATAAAATTTGTAAAGTTTTTTTTTAACACTGTTTTTATTAATATCTGGTTGGGTAACAATTACATCCTTGAAGAAATATGAAATAGCATCGTAAGCTATTGGTCTTTTCTCACTATCAACAAGTGAGACAATCATTTGAGACGCAATAACGATAACATACCCACAAAGTTTCTGAAACAAGATAAAAGTTTGATGTTCCCGATCCTACACTAGCAGGCGGACTTCCAAGATCTTTTACCCTAAATGATACTTCTCATAGATTAGAAAAATCTTCTTCTCCAGTTGTCTTTATTAACTTTCTCCGGAAATAGCTTCTGAGAAACATCCGTTGAGCAAGTTTGAAATGCAGATACCACCCAAATATATTGGAAAGATTGTCATCACTTTCCATAACACAGCACACACAAATCCAAGAAAACCAAACACAATGAAACACTAACTTGACACGACCATTGGACTATAAAACCAAGAAACCGAAGATCAAGGAGATCCGGATTTTCCAATGGTTTGATCCAATTTAAAGATCGATAATAAGCTTAAATAAAGGGAGATAATCATACACAACAGCCTCACATCCACCGGATTGTAGATCAAAACCAACGGGAGGTAAAATGGAAATGTTTATGAACTTTATCAAAAAAGGAAGCCAGACTAGGAACGGAGAGGAGCCAACAATCGTAACCATACTGGCTAAAGAAACAAGCTAAAAATCATACTCCTCTGTAGAAATCAGGAAACTCAGAGGTTACCCAAACCCACCTTGCACCTTTAGATACACTTGAAACAAGATCCAAAAACACCAACACGATAGCCTGCCTATACGATTGAGGAACGATCTTCTCACAGGAACACTAAAACCAGAGCACACTGGACTTACCAGAACCAGGATAAGCCAATAAGGATATCATAAGTCAAAACAGGGATATGAACGGAGACAGGAGCCGGGATCTGAGCTTCGTTAGATAGGAGATCTGCCGCACCGAGTACCAGATCCACCGCAGAGACAGCCGGGAGGGTTCGGATACGGAGTCACCGGACAAGAATCATCACCAGAGAACGGATCTCAGAGCTTCGCGACCACCACAGCTCCAAGTATCGGGATTCAAAATCGAACAAAAAGAAGGAAAAAGAAGGTGGTGAGAGGAACGGGACCGGCGACGGCGCTAACGGAGCCGCCGGTCGCCGGCCAGAAGCAAAGGTCACGAACAGGAGAAGGAGGCGGCTGTTTGAGCGAGAGAGAGTTAGGGTTTTTAAAAGTAGAGTGTTCAATAAACCAAAAATGTGAGATTTAAATTTGTAAAGTTAGGTAATAACAAATTTAGGAAATTACCAGGAATTCGAAAAACCAGGTGATTTCAAGACCTCTAACAATATGCCGGTAAGTCATAAAATGCCCAGACCAGCGTCGTTGCATGACATCACTGATGACGGACATGATTGCGGCATTAAAACCTTCGCGTGAGGGGTGGAGCATTGGAAGACGTTCTCAACCAGGGGCGGCGATAACATGCTGAATGGTGGTTCGGTTGTCAGCAGATAGTCGGACGATGTCCATTCTAATCGCAACTTAACTTTTAGTAGAGATTTTTAGAGAAGGTTTGAAGATGGTAAAACCATGGAAACCAGAATTCTATTTATAAAAAACAAAACCGACGGACAAACCGACAGACAAACCGACGAATAGTCGTCGATTTCATGTTCAAATTTTGAAAAGCCGTTTTTGAAACATTTTTGGGAACAAAGGCAAATAATGGTTAGTTAATGAGCGTTTGACTCGCGTTTTTTGACGGTTTTCCGTCAGGAAAAGTCTATCCGTTGCAAATTTCTGACGAAAATCCGACGAATTATGGTTTAGGATTTTTAGGATATGAGTTTTGGCGTCTTGCAAGATCTACATTTATATGAAACATTGAACATAGAAATTCTAGATTCCTCTCCACTAGATTAGAGAAAATTTATAAATGGTAAATCAAACAACAATTCAGTATAAACTCGTCTTAACCAACATTGCATACTAAGATGTGTTTTAGTCCGACATGTCTGAATTTCTTTCAACCATACAAAACACGTTATTTGATACAATGATGGCTGATATCTTATACAAAAGATCCTTACATTACTTCCTCGGATGTTTGTCGATGATCCGTTTTCATTTTCGAAACCCTAAACCCTAATCCATCGGTATTCCGTCAAAATTTTCAGACGGAATATCGATGGATTATAAAGAACCGCCGGTATTCCGTCGGAATCTGCGCCCTTTTTTTTCCCATCGGGTTTCCGTCGGAAATTCTAATATGTTTTAAAAAAAATTTCGACCCCACAGGCAAATCGAACGCGGGACGGAAATATTCAGGGACATGAGCCAAACCAAGTTCGCTAAGTGTTACATTACCGTTCTTCATACAATTATTTGTAGATTTGATATAGTGTTCACGTTATTAAAAAAAAAAGGTTTTGGAAGAACTCAAACAACTTGTTGTAAAATTTGTAAAAAAATGAAAATATATAATTTTATATCTCCTCTGCATCGCCTTCTGAGTCATAGTCCGTGGAAATAGAATCGGTGTCGTCGTCGAATTCTCCTCTCTCTTCTTCTGAATCTGAATGAAGAACAATATCCTCGAAATGACTGAAATCAACGACTAGATTAACTTCAAGGGATTCTTCTACATGAGCTATATAACTACTTATGCTTGCTTGCAATGACTCTTGTTCTTCAACTCCGTAGACCCTTCCTCGCGGGTTTATTTCCATAACTGTGATCCACGTATCGTTCTTTTATGTTTTCCGAGGGTAAGGAATGTACCACACCTGCATAAAGTAGATTAATAGTTTATATTGTATCAGAAAAATCTTTATTTTGACAACTATTAACTAGATTTTGACCCGCGCTTTACTTTTTTTTTACAAATTTAAATTATATTTATTTTATTATTAGTAATTAAATTTTTAATTATGCAACATAATTTTGTTTATAATTGTTTAATCCGCATTATAAAAATAAATTAATAATTTAGGTTTAAAAAAAGAATTGTGTGTTATTTGAGAAGAGGTATATCGTAAAGATAAAGAGATTGAATAGCGGTTTTGCATTATAAGTTTTAATTTAGTTTTAAACTCGTGCAAAGTTCATTTTTAGAATTCGAAATTGGCTAATTTATTTTCAACCCGCTCTTATAATAGTTTAAATATTTTGAAATATGATGTAACAACCCACTAAAAATGCAATCGTCAAAACAAATTCTTGCGAAATAAATTAATTTAATATAATTTTAAAATTTTATTACAATATAAACATAAATATTTATATTTGAAATAAAAAATAAAGAAGATATTAAAATATATTATATTTGAATTTTGAATATAATCATAATTAAAGAATATTATCTTATATATACAAAATAGTAGATGTTTAAATTATTTAGTCATATTTATCAATTTATTTAATAGTTTCATGTTTATATATATATATATATATATATATATATATATATATATATATTAATTACTTAGAAAAGTGAAACCAATTATATTTAGCTTGTTTGGATACATGTTTAGTATTTGTCTTGTTTGGAAACATGGATAGTAGAGAAATTGTTATATTCCTTAATTACTTTTAATGAATATTAAAAACACTCTTAAATCTCTAATGACATAAATTGTAAATAACACATGCCCTAAAGGTTAGTTTCCTAATGACTCTAATTTTTTAATAGTATTGATAAAGACATAAAGTTGATTACTAACCTGATCTGCTTGTGAAGCAATAATGAACGGATCATATTGCTAAGCTTCTTGCTCGAATGGATAGACGTCACACCAAACTCATCGATGGTTACACCTTGCCCTAAGATTGGGTTATACCAATCACACAGAAAAACCACACATCTCATGCCAAGCTTCCCTATGTACTTTACTTTTAGTATTTATTTGAGAACTCCATAGTACACAACTTCGTCGGATGCAGATGAAACACTGTGATCGGCGGTTATACTAGAAGAGCCTTCCACATGCACCTTAAATGCTTACCCCCTTGTGCAAAATCTTGGATAAGACTTTGTGTTGTAGTGGAGGCCCTTAACTATGTCTATTAACCAATCATCCGGGGTGCGTCCGCTTTTGAGTTCACTGTCAACCTAAAAATATAACAGGATAGAGTTAATCAAATTTCCCAAATTCGCAGGGTTTTGTAAGATTTCAAAAAAAAAAATCTTACATAAAAATTTAACCAAACGCTAAAGTATCTTTGTTTCCGAGCCTCACGCTGGGCCTTGGTCAATTTTGGATGATGATGTTGGAGAGCTTCCATATATAACCTACAAAAAATATATTTTAGTAAAACAATTATTATGATACTTTAATACTAAATGCAATAACAAAAATAAAATAAACTATATACCTCTCATATTGAAATACTTCCTCGCAGTTGGTCAGAATATACTTGTGCAGATACGTATGCTCCTGGGTTGTTATTTCCGCTTCCTAATTTTTCACTTAGCCGTCTGTTGGTACTAGATTTCCCTCTAGGAAATCCGGCCCATTAACCAATAAGACAGGGGCCCATATTCATGAGCCCGTTCCAGAACCAGAGACAAAGAGACGAGCCGATTCTTTTGCTGGGCCCGAACGAATGACGTCTTGACAAGGCCCGAGCGATGCCGAAGTAGGAAGCGATCGAGCTCGAGCTCGACAGAGACGACGTGGAGATAGGACGACTCGGTCTCTGCCGGTTCAACCGATCCACGAGAATCTCGGGGATCGTTACGAAGGAGAGGCCGAAATATCGGAACAGAAAGATCAAAGTCGAGACTATTTAAAGAAGAAGTGGCGACTCATTCAAGATATTCCAACCCAAACTTAGAACACTTCGACTAGATAGCTCGATCATCACACTTTGTACTCTCTTTTCGATTGTGTTTGTTCTATCTCGACGATCAATCTCAATAAAGTCTTTGATTCATAGGAAACTATACCATTTCTATATCCTAAAAGTCCAAATCCACGAATACAAATTCTTAGTGTGAATCCCGGATCTCACATTTGGCGCCGACTATGGGGACATCTATAGTTTTTCCTGTCTTAAGAATCGGATCTTAGATCCGATAGATCGAGATGAATCCCGACCAATCTGGCTCTCCCAGCGCCACACCACCGGTTGACCACCCTCAAACGGTCGACAACGTTCCTCAGAACACCACCGGGGTAAGAATCATGGGTCAGACCGATGGCGTGTTGACGAGCTCTGCCTCAGTCTCCACGACCTCGGCACCAGCCGGCTCAGTCTCCCAAACAATCGCGATGAGCCAGACTCCGACAAATTTTTTGTCAGGAACTAACGATCCGAGCAGAAACTGGGTGTGGATGAGAAACGATTCGATTCCCACCCCTGGAGGCGGATCTGAAACAACCAGACCCAATTCGCCACTGCCTTCTGCTCCACAGCGATAAAGCCCGGACGATCTCGCTGAAATCCGTTCGATGTTAAGCCTGTTGGTAAACCGAACGAGAAACAACGAGGCAAGCGCACGGGCCCAAGAGATTGTGAACCGCTCTCTGGCCGCGCAGCTCGATGAACAGGAAAGGCGCATTAACGCCCGTCTTGAAGAGCTCGCTAGCCAAAACCAGGGGGTAGATCAACACACGATCCACGAACCCCTATAAGTCCCCCACCGTGTACACGCTTGGACTTCTCCCAGGTGGTAACTCCACCGGGAACGTCGGGGAATTTCGCCAGTACGTCGAATAGCGGCTTTTGCCCTATAATGACGCCCATCGTGACTCCAACCCCATTCGGTTCAAATTCAACGATCACAGATCCAACCGGATAGGGAAGTCGACCATTACCCGGGCCACCACCTTTCCCGAGTAGTTCGGATATCCGGCCGAGGCAACTAGGAGGCTCTGCTTTCGCCTCGAGCTCAGGACCCGTTAACGGGTCAAATACGGTACAGTTCCGAACACCGCAGGTCAACCAGACGGGATCGTTTCCAGCAATCGATCTCCTCGACCCCGCTTTCCCTGGACAAATGTCCAATCAAGCACAAGCCCAGTTCGCGCCTACGACAGACGACGACCACGATATGCTTAGACAGTATATTGAACAAGCCAAGGCTCAGTTCGTCAGTCTGAGCTTCAAAGTTCACATGGCGACAAGCGCGGCGCCCGACATCGATCGAGTGATCGAAGAAACGCGACAAACGCCGTTCACAGACCGGATCGCCTTCGCAAGAATCCGAGAAATCAAGAAAACTAAATTTCCGGAATTCTCTGGGAAGTCGGACCCCAAAGCCCACATCAGGGCATTCCGTCTAGCGATGGCAAGGGTATACCTCACCGACGAGGAGAGAGAGCCGGCTTTCTGCAGGCTCTTCGCCGAAAACCTATCGGGCTCCGCTCTAGAATGGTTTGCCGGACTGGAAGAAAGGTCCATCGACAACTTCACCCAGTTCATGACGGCTTTCCTCAAACAATACTCCGTCTTTATCGAGGAAAAGACTACTGAGGCAGCTCTATTTGGAGTCTCCCAAAAACCCGACGAATCGCTTCGCTCGTACATCGACCGATTTAAGGAAATAAAATCCAAAATCGCAAACCCACGATACGAAGTAGCTATAGAAGCACTGCGACGTGGACTATGGTATTCAACCAGATTCCGAAAGGAAATAACAGTCCGCGAACCTCAAACACTCGATGATGCCCTTCATCGCGCATCGGCCTTCGCTCGCCTCGAGGACGAAACCACGACCCTCAGAGAAAAGCACCGAAAAGAAAAGAACCCTTCGGGCTCGCAGAACCCGAACTCGAAAAAGGATTCCCGTAAATCAGGGAACGTCAATGCGGTCGAGAGCCCGAAGAGATCGAAGAAATTCGAGTTCGACAAGGAAAAATTCTGTGAATTTCACAACAAAAGAGGACACTCGACCGAAGATTGCTATACTCGAGCTAAAGCCGAGGCTAAAAAGCGAGAGTCCGAAAGCAAACAAGACTCCGAAGTCGAGGAGGAAACTCCATCCGACAAAAATGAAAGTAAACAGACCAAAGAGTCGAACACCAAGAGGCCTTCTCAAAATAAATGAGAACGGACAAAGGAGCCGAAATCTCCCGAAACACTTCCTCAGGGGTCGCGGAAGCAAGTCGAGTTTATTCTCGGCGAGCTCAGCCTGAGCGGCACCCCGGAAGGTTCGGCGTTATCCCCACCTCCGGCTCCCGTTAAGAGTTTACGCTCACGAATCAATCTCCCTCGTCTCTGCGGGGGGGGGGGGGGGTACGGGCTATACCCCCTAAACGAATCGACTTTATCTTCGGTGGCTCCAAGCTTTGCCGAGACTCGATCAATTCAATCAAAGCTCTTTAAAGAAGAGTCAAAACTGACAAAGGGGGAAAAATCCCAATGATAAGTCCAGACCACGAGATCACTTTCCACGAGAGCGAGACAAGCAATCTCGACAAACTACACGACGACGCTCTCCTCGTTTGTCTAGTAGTGGGAGATGTCGAACTCTCAAGGATAATGATCGACACAGGAAGTTCGGTAGATGTCCTCTTTTACGATGCGTTCAAAAAGATGGACTTTAACGACTCCGAGATCGTGGAAGAAAAGATACCACTAGTAGGGTTCGCTGGCGAAACAACGTACTCGACGGTCTCTGTCTTCGCCCCGGTGATAGCTGGAGGAGTCCGAATAATGACAGAGTTCGTCATAGTGGATCGGCCAGCTCCCTATAACGCTATTCTAGATCGACCATGGATAAACGACATGAAAGCGGTACCATCGACCTACCATCAATGCGTAAAATTCCCAACTCCCAAAGGGGTAAAAACCGTGTACGGAAGTTAAAAGATTTCCCGCCATTGCTACATGAATGGATACAAACAGATTGAGAAATCCCCTGCGTAGCAATTACAGAAAGAGGACGAGCTCGCCACCATGCAGACCAAAAGGTCGAATGACCCGAGTCAAATAGGACCTCCAAAAGACCTCGCGACCCAAATTTGCATAGATAATGCTCATCCCGAAAGATTCGTTGGCATTGGAATCGACCTATCAGAGCCAGTAAAAAATGAACTGGTCTCTTTCCTTAAACAAAACGTCGAATCCTTTGCCTGGTCTTCAGCAGACATGAGAGGGATCAACATCGACGTTACCAGCCACGAGCTGAATGTCGACCCAACCTACAAACCGGAAAGACAGAAGCATCGAAAACTAGGTCCGGAACGAGCTCAAGCCGTCAATGACGAGGTCGATCGATTATTAAAAATCAGATCGATCAGAGAGGTCAAATACCCCAACTGGCTTGCGAACCCCGTAGTGGTTAAGAAAAAGAACGGGAAGTGGAGAGTCTGTGTAGATTTCACGGATCTCAACAAAGCATGTCCGAAGGACAGCTTCCCACTCCCACACATCGACTGGCTGGTCGAAGCCACCGCCGGACACCAGCTACTATCCTTCATGGACGCTTTCTCGAGGTACAATCAAATATTAATGAACCCCGAGGACCAAGAAAAGACTTCGTTCATAACTGATTGAGGCACGTACTGCTACAAAGTCATGCCCTTCGGACTAAAAAACGCAGGAGCGACTTACCAACGCCTCGTCAACAAGATGTTTTCAGGACTCCTAGGAAAAACTATGGAAGTCTACATCGACGATATGCTGGTCAAATCTTCCAGGTATGAGGATGAAACTCAACCCAGCAAAGTGTACCTTCGGGGTCCCCTCAAGAGAATTCCTAGGTTACCTAGTAACCGAAAGAGGGATAGAAGCGAACCCCAAACAGATCACAACATTCATAGAGATGAAATCTCTCAGAACAACGCGAGAAGTCCAGCGCCTGACTGGCAAAATAGCTGCTCTGAACCGTTTCATCTCGAGGTCGACTGATAAATGTTTGCCCTTCTATCACTTGCTCAAAGCGAACAAAAAGTTCCTCTGGGACGAAAAGTGCGAAGAAGCGTTCACTCAGCTCAAAGCTTACTTAAGCGAACCACCCATACTGGCGAAACCAGTAGAAGGGAAACTACTCTACCTCTACCTAGCTGTCTCGACGGCAGCGGTAAGTGGAGTCCTGGTTCGCGAAGAACAAAACGAGCAACGGCTGGTGTATTACATCAGTAAGACCTTAATCGACGCTGAAACCAGATACCCCGCCATGGAAAAACTCGCCTTAGCGCTAGTGACATCAGCTCGGAAACTCCGACCATACTTTCAATCGCACTCGATCATAGTAATGACCTCTCAGCCTCTGAGAACCATCCTTCACAGTCCAAGCCAGTCCGGTCGACTGGTCAAATGGGCTATCGAACTTAGCGAGTATGTCATAGAATATAAAGCTCGGACGTGCCTAAAAGCACAAGTACTGGCAGATTTTATGATCAAGCTCCCTCCGACCGTCGAACTTGACCCGACCTCCGCCAAAAAATGGAAACTCTACGTTGACGGAGCTTCCTCAAGACAAGGATCTAGAGTCGGAGTAAAACTGGTCTCCCCTACCGGCAAAGTATTGGAACAGTCTTTCAGACTGGGCTTCGCCGCTTCAAATAACGAAGCAGAATATGAAGCGTTAATAGCCGGGCTCAGACTAGCAATAGCAATAGGACCCCGAGAAGTAGACGCGTTCAGCGACTCCCAATTGGTCACGAGCCAATATCACGGCGACTACAAGGCCAAGGACGAACACATGGAAGCATACCTACAGGTAGTCCATACGCTCGCGAAACAGATCGAATTCTTTGATCTAACACGGATCCCACGGGGGGAAAACACTGCAGCCGATGCCCTAGCCGCATTAGCATCGACATCAGATCCTAACCTTAAAAGGATCATACCGGTCGAGGGGATCGGGAAACCAAGCATCGACATCGTCCTGAAAGCTCTGTCTTTGAAAGAGGACGAGCCTGCCATAAAGGACGATGTCGAGCACGAAGAATGTCTCGGCGACACCAGTCACGACATCATCAAAATTGATGATGATCCTGATCCAAGAAATGTTGTGTACGTCGCGAACGTCCCCGACGGACCAATCCAAGCCGCATCCACCAGTCAAGGACCCGAGCCTGACAATGACGAAGATTGGAGAACTCCGATCATTCGATACATTACAAATGGCGAAGTTCCGGACGACAAATGGAAGGCACGGAAACTCAAGGTACAAAGTGCAAGGTACTGCGTCACACAAGGAGAGCTCTTTAAAAGGAGTCTCTCCAGACCTTACCTCAAATGTCTCGACAAAAGGCAAGCCCTAGCCGTGATCACGCATACCCACGACGGATCCTGCGGAAGCCATTCCGGAGGACGAGCCCTAGCCGTACGAATCAAAAGGCAAGGCTATTTCTGGCCAACAATGGCCACCGAATGCGAGTCCTTCTCCAACAAATGCGACAAGTGCCAAAAGCACGCCCCGATTATCCACCAAGCATCGGAGAAACTCTCCTCTATCTCATCGCCATACCCATTCATGCGATGGGGAATGGACATCGTGGGGCCCCTAGTCGCATCCGGCAAAAAGAAAGCCACACACTTATTGGTAATGACAGACTACTTCACCAAATGGATTGAAGCAGAGTCGTACCAAAAGGTCAAAGACGTTCACGTTAAGGAGTTCGTCTGGCGAAACATCGTTTGCCGGCACGGACTACTCCACGAGATCGTCACTGATAACGGTTCCCAGTTCATATCAAACGCCTTCAAGGAGTTATGCAGAACGTGGAACATAAAGCTGACTTACTCAACGCCACGCTATCCCCAAGGGAATGGGCTGGCGGAAGCGGCTAACAAGGCAATCATGAATAGCCTCAAGAAAAGACTCAATGAGTGCAAAACGAGCTGGAGAGACGAGCTCCCAGCCGTACTCTGGGCCTACCGGACTACCCCCCGCAAATCCACCGGCGAGACTCCCTTCTCGCTGGCCTACGGGATCGAGGCGGTAGTACCAGCCGAAATCCTCGTGTCAAGCATCCACAAAGAAGAATGCCCACGACAAGAGGAACTCAATAACAAGATGATAACTGACGAGCTCGATCTCGTCGACGAAAGAAGGAACCTCGCACTAGCTCGAATCCAGAACTACCAACAAGCCGCAGCTCGTTACTACGATTCCAAGATCAAAACTCGAAGGTTTCAAGTAGGAGAGCTCGTCTTACGGAAAGTGTTCGACCATAAAAAGGAAGAACACGCTGGGAAGTTAGGAGCAAAGTGGGAAGGTCCTTACCAGGTCACCGACGTTGTAAAGGACGGGGTCTACCGACTCAAGTCGGTGGAAACCCAGAAACCTGAACTACGACCTTGGAACATCATCAACCTCAAAAAGTACTTCCACTAGGAGTACGACAACATAATCGAACTACGAAATGGCTTGATCCCCCTTAAAAGGGTACGTAGGCAGCTCGACTTCGAGCGCAGCCACCCCCCAAACACAAAGCTCTTACCGAGCTCAACAACTTCTGACGAAGTCATACTAGCTTATCTTTGTGAAATCAAAATAAGTCTCTCAATCCAATGTCTCTTTCTGTCGTAAAAGTTAGAGTCATTGTGAAATACCTCACCATTACATTCTCAAAAAGTGATATGAAATTATCTCTTCGAAAACAAACGATATTAATTCATCCTTTCCGAGCGACCTGAAATGGCCTCTCCCAAAATCAAGTGGTATGAAATTATCCCTTCCGAGAGCTTCCAGACGACCTCTCCAAAAATCGAGTGATATGAAATTATCCCTCCACAAACAAGCGATATGAAATTATCCCTTCCGAGAGACCTCAAACGGCCTCCCCCAAAATCAAGTGATATGAAATTATCCCTTCAAACAAAGCGACCTAAAATGGTCCTTCCAAATCGAACGAACTGAAATGATCGTCCCAAAAACAAGCGACCTAAAATGGTCCTCCCAAGTCGAACAAACTGAAATGATCGTCTCAAAGAAAGAGATCCATAACGATCTTTCCAAAACCTATAATTCTTCTAAACCTTATACGGATTAAAAGAATTGGGGGGCTACCCCCTCCCTTCAAAGCAAAAAAAAAAAAACGAGGTCGAAACAGTTATTCAAGCAAACGACCGCACACACTCCAAATCAGACATTTGTAAGTCTACTTCGATTCATTCCTATATACTTTACATTTCTTTTTCGAAATTCAGCAATTTTTTGAAAGCATCCAACATTAAGCTCGAATCTTACACTACGAAAGAATGGTACCTCGCGTACAATTGACTTAAAAGTTCATAAAGAACTCCCCAAGGCAATTCGAGACAAGTTATTTGTCGTCCCCTCCGAAGAGGTTCAAGTTGCCATAACGGCCAAACTCTATGCTAAAGCGGCGAATCAGTAAAGTCTATGCTAAGGCATGAAAGATTCGAAAGCAATTCATAAAAAAAGAAAGGACACGATGTCCTCAAGTTCGAACAAAAGCCCACTAAGGGCAACACCAAAAATAAAACAAAGCCCCCTCGGGCAAATAGATGTTCAAAAAAAAATCAAAAGCCCCTTCGGACAACAACAGAACAATCAAAATTGCCGCGAGCGCGAGGAAGCCTCGTCTCCACTCTCCGCCTGATCACCAGTAGATGCGACCCCAGTCGGGAGATTCGATCCGTACTGATCAGGGCGGGAAGCAGCCGGCGGCGGAGCATGCGCCAAAATAACCGAGTCGCTCGACACGGTCGGAAAGTTTAACTTGCCAACACTAAAATCAGAGACCGCTGCGGCGTTCATCTCTTCCATGGCCGTCCTCTTTTGGTCGGCCAACCTCAGCACTTCCCGAGTCAGGTCAAGCTCGCCGGAAGCAAACTCCGCGATGAGTTCGATATTGGCCAGGGTTTCTTGGAGGCGAATCTCAGCGTTGGTTTCAAGCTTTCGCTTTTTGCTTTTCTCCTTGACCTCTTTAAGGATTTCCAAGTACTCCCCGCTCATCTTCTTCCTCGCCTCGTGAGACGCAACCTTTATGTCGAAGTCCCTCCCCACGAGGTCTCTCTCTAGGTCGGCTCGATCTTGAGCGGCTCGCGCTGTTGCAACTCGACTCGCTTCTTCGGCGGCCAGCGTCCGACCTTCAGCCGCCCGAAGCCTCTGAGAAAGATCTTCCTCACGATTCTCGAGAACCAATAACCGGGCTTCTATTCCCTCGTACCTAGCCAATTTCCTTCCAAGCTCCTCCTCTCGAGCCAAGGAATCCTGCAGCTCCGCGGTCAAAATGCGGACTGATCTCCTGGCGGCCTCGAGCTCGCCTACTTGCAACCTCTCGCGAAGCTCGCGCTCGGACTGGGCCACAAGTCCGTTCTTAGCCTCCAGGAACTACATAAGCACACGAATTTTAAAGTCTCTCGTACAAAAGAAAGGCGAGAACAAAGAACTACAATCGATACCTTCCCGGTGGCTTCCGCCATCCTGGTGTACAAATCACCAAGGACCATATCCCCAACGACCGGAAGCCGATCGCCCGTGGGTCCGAAGCGCCTTAATAAACGGGCCGCGCCCCCGGGCGCCCCAAGACCCTCGCTCGAACTGCTCGAGCTCACCTCTGTGTTGATCCTCTGACGCTTCGGTGCGGGGGAAAGGTTCCCACCCACACTTTGATCATTCGGTCTCCCTGAACCATTCGGGCGAGGACCGCGCAAAGCCGGCTCCCTGGACGAGACCGGGTCCGCTCCCCGAACAACCGGAGAAGAAGGGACCTCCCTTGTCTCTACGGCCGCATCGCAGGCCCCGGAGTTCGGAGGGATAACCGGGGAAGGGAGAGGAGAATCACACTTGGCAAAAAAGAGTGCGTCACTTAGACTCCCGTCCCCCACCCTTTTTGCCAAATCCATAGGGTCCTTCCCGTTTCGGCGACTCCTCGATCTACGAGATAACTTCTCATGAGATGGAGTGCTAGCATCCGAACCCTCACCCAAAGAAGGACGGCCTATAGAATCATAAAAAGGGGTTTAGACCTTTTCCAAATAACGACGAACAAAACGTCACGAACAGGAGACTCACTCTCTCCTGCCCGCTCGAGTATACGAAGCGGAGGTCGGACAGCTCGACTCGGAGAAGCCCGAGGAAGTACAGGAGGAAACGGTAGGTCCCGAGAGATCCGAGATCGGTCCCGCGGAACCCCTCTCGGGTCGGTCCTCAGGGTAGCCTGCACGCGCTCCACCGTGAAACTGTCCCAGTTGTCGGCACCTCTCCTCAGACGGGTTATTAGGGCCTCCGTGACAGGGTTGAGGTCAAGCGATTCGGGAAACTCTGTGATACAGAACAAAACCGATCAGGAATCGGACCGACAACAACAAAAGAAAAAGGGGGATAGGTTCGAGAAGGAAACCAAGAGTCTTACAAACATTGGAAGCCCACCGCGAAGGAACGACCGAGCAATCGAACTCTCCGACGGAGTAATGGGTCGTCCTAAAGAAAAAATATTGGTCCCTCCATCCGTCCCTCGACGGGAGACCGTCAAGGATCCTCCCAAACCGAGGAGAAAGACGATACGACCCCGGAAAGCGGGAATCTTGCTTCACCGAGCAAAACCGCATTAACTCCTCGGGACCAAACTCAATCCCCTCCTCCGCGGCCCTGACTCCAAGTCTGATAACGTATCGAACGAAGTTCGGCATCATCTGATAAAACGCCAGCTGGAGCTGGGCCAGCACTAAGAAAACAAGGCGGGGAATAGGGAAGAAGAGCCCACATTTTTCGAAATACGTGTAGGAGGCGCAGCAGTAGCCTTCTACGACCGTTTCAGGGGACACCACCGGGGAAGGAATGACGATTTCGACTTCCGGCGGAATCCGGCAAAGCGCCCTCAACTGCTGAATATGGTTCACGGTTAACGAAGACGGCGGATGCGGACCAAATAATCCCGCCGCCGCACTCGTACTCGCTCCCGCAGGGTCTCTCAAGGCCATGAGGAAAAATGTACCGGAGTAAAGAAAACATAAAATCTCCGGGAAAGAACTTTTTCTAACGACAGAGGAAATATGGAGAAAAACCTTAAGCAAGAAAGAAACAGAATAAAAGTAAGGAGGCGAAGGGCTGCCTTCGACGATATGTATGATTATCTATATCGGGAATTGTGTGCAGTATCGTCCGTACGACTCCCAAACTCGTATTAATTACTGAGAAAATCGAGATGGTTTGGACTTCTCGCTTTCCCTTAACTCTATCCGTTGATTTGAGATCAACGGCTGCGAGTGCGCAGTAATTAGGTCATGTCATCAAAAGAATGAGCCCGAAAAGACTCTTCGCAACCTTCGAATCTAAGCCGTTGATGATCGACCAGATCCACGGTAAGAGATGAAATTCTCGAAACCAATACACGCCATGGCTACAGACGCGCTAAAAAGCAGTTCGGCTCGCCCCACGCGCTCGCCCTTGATCGTTGGATCAAAACAAGATCTACGGATGGGGCGAGAGTAATCATTAGGTTTTCAACGCCCGAGACACGCGCGCGTCTCCCCGAGAACGTCCACCGCCCATTAACCTCGACTTCTCGAAGATTAATGGGCTGGGGGGCTATTGTTGGTACTAGATTTCCCTCTAGGAAATCCGGCCCATTAACAAATAAGACAGGGGCCCATATTCATGAGCTCGTTCCAGAACTAGAGACAAAGAGACGAGCCGATTCTTTTGTTGGGCCCGAACGAATGACGTCTTGACAAGGCCCGAGCGATGCCGTAGTAGGAAGCGATCGAGCTCGAGCTCGACAGAGACGACGTGGAGATAGGACGACTCGGTCTCTGCCAGTTCAACCGATCCGCGAGAATCTCAGGGATCGTTACGAAGGAGAGGCCGAAATATCGGAACAGAAAGATCAAAGTCGAGACTATTTAAAGAAGAAGTGGCGACTCATTCAAGATATTCCAACCCTAACTTAGAACACTTCGACTAGATAGCTCGATCATCACAGTTTGTACTCTCTTTTCGATTGTGTTTGTTCTATCTCGACGATCAATCTCAATAAAGTCTTTGATTCATAGGAAACTATACCATTTCTATATCCTAAAAGTCCAAATCCACGAATACAAATTCTTAGTGTGAATCCCGGATCTCACACCGCCCAACTTGTTGAAAAATGCTGGGAACCGGTGACGAATAAATTTGCCTCTCTCCCCTATCATCGTTTCTAGCTGGGCGCCGGCTCTTTGTGCGTACTTGCGAAGGGAAGTAATAGCTAGCAAAGGTCGCAATCTATTCGTTGTTATATTGAGTCACAATAGAACCCTCCACTTTAGCGGGGTTCTTCACCTTCTTTATAAGGTGGAACATATAGCGCTCGAAAGGATACATCCGCTGATATTGTACCGGAACACCAAGTCTATCTTCACCAGGGAGATGAATGGGAATATGCTCTATAACATCGAAGAAAGACGGTGAAAATATCTTCTCTAGATTGCATAAGATCTTAGGAATGTTTTGCTCCAAATTTATGATGCCATCAACAATAAGTGACCTCGTGGATATATCCCTGAAAAAAGCTCCAAGCGCTGCAATTGCTTTGTGGACGTCTTTAGGGAGGAGATGAGCAAATGCAAATGGTAGGAGTCGTTGCATCATCACATGACAATCATGACTCTTCATTCCGATAAATTTTCCTCCATCAGTGACCACACAATTACGCAAGTTTGATGCGTAACCGTCAGGGAATTTAACTCGTCGCATAATCCACTCAAAGAACTCTTCCTTCGACTGCGGGTTTATCCAATACGGTGGAATTGGAGGTTTTCCGTTCTTCTGAAGATGAAGTTCAGGCCGAGCACAAATTTCTGGCAAATCAAGCCTAGACTTCACATTATCTTTCGGCTTCCCTAGCACATTTAGAACAGTGTTCATGATGTTATCGAATACATTTTTCTCAATGTGCATGACATAAAGAATATGCCTTAGTAGTTGGTCCTTCCAATATGATAAATCCCAGAAGATGTTTTGCTTGTGCCAGTTGTGGGACAAACCAGTTGGGTATACATTCTCATGCCCATTTCCACCACATTCACGAGTTCTTAGTGCACCAAAGATTTCTAAGAGCCCTAAAGTAACCGACCCACTGTCTTGGAGAATAGGATCATCGAACACTTTCCTCTTCTTCGTAAAAAGTTTAGTGTTTCTCCGATATGGATGATCATGCGGTAGAAATCTTCTATGACAGTCAAACCAACACGATTTGCGTCCATTCTTCAACTGGAATGCATCTGACTTTTCCTGACAATACGAACATGCTAACCTCCCATGCGTTGTCCATCCGGATAACATACCATAAGCCGGAAAATCGCTAATGGTCCACATTAGTGCAGCCCTCATCAGAAAATTTTCCTTGTAGGAGACATCATATGTTACAATACCGGAAACCCATAACATTTGCAACTCATATATCAATGGCTGCAAGAATACGTCAAGTGATCTTTTTGGATGCTCTGGACCAGTAACGAGTACGGAGAGGAAAAGAAACTCTCGACGCATGCACATAGATGACGGTAGGTTATAAGGAGTAAGAATCACTGGCCACAACGAATATTGTCTCCCATGCCTCCCGAATGGATTGAAACCATCAATGCATAATCGAGGTACACGTTACGTTGCTCGTATGCAAAATCTCAATATGCTCTCTGAAAATGTGGCTACGCTTCAGCATCTGATGGATGTGCAATCTCTTCTCCTCTTCTATGTTCAGCATGCCATCTCATTTCCCTCGCAGTTCTTTCCGATTGGTATAAGTGCTTGAGCCTATCGGTTAACGTCAAATATCACATTCGTTTAAACGTAACCTTAGCTCTTCCTCTTGTATCCTGATAGCGCGGATGCTTACAAAATTTACAATCCATACGGTATTCATCTTCTCACCAATAGATCATACAGTTCACGATGCACACATCTATCATCTGGTACGGTAATCCAAGCCCTTTAACAAATTTCTCGACCTCGTTGTATGAACCTGGCACGAGATTATCTTCAGGAAGAATATCTTTCACAAAATCTCAAATCGCATCCACACATTCCTCCGCCAGATTGTAGTCCGTCTTTACGCCCATTAATCTAGTAGCAGATGATAATGGCGAATGAACCTCTTTGAAACCATCATAAAATGGCCGCTTCGCTGCATCTAACATATCAATAAATCTCCTAGCTTCTACATTAGGTTCCTCATCTACCCTAGGAATTTGACATTCACCTACTTCCTGAATACTTTCTCGATATGCATCGTTAACCATCTGAACGGTACGTACACCAAAATCTACATCCGCACTATAAGGTTCATTAGAACTTACATTAGGTCCCCACCTACTAGTACTACCATAAGGTTCTCTACTACTATTTTGATAAATCAGATGTTTCACCGTGAAGATACAAAATCTTATAACCCGCCATAAACCCAACTGAATACAAGTGATGCCTTACTTCGCCAATCATAGGATTTCTAACATTTCGGCACTGAGTACAAAGACATTTTAACTTACCGGTTTTCTTCGTATGTGGTTGATAGCAAGCTACCGTCAAAAATTCCATAGTGCATATTGGGTGTGCACTAAAGTCGTCGCCTCATCAATCCTCGGTCCGTCCATACACGATATGTAATAACTAGAAGAAGACATTTTCTTGGTAATCAACAGTATTGGGGAGAGAGAGAGAGAGAGAGAGAGAGAGAGAGAGAGAGAGAGAGAGAGAGAGAGAGAGAGAGAGAGAGAGAGAGAGAGAGAGAGAGAGAGAGAGAGAGAGAGAGAGAGAGAGAGAGAGAGAGAAAGAGAGAGAGAGAGAGTTATGGAGGGATAGGTGTGGAGGGGAAGAGAGGAGATATGAGGTATTTGTAGGAAAATAAGTGACGGAAAACCAATGAAAAACCGACAGATATAGCCGTTATCCGTCGAAAATCCGTCGGTTTCATGTCGGTTGAACGGATACCTTAACGGCCATATTAACATATACATTAATGGTTACATTGAACAACCGAAAAACCGACTGAATTCTGATGAAATCCTGACGAAAAATATATCCGTCGGAAATCTGTCGGGAAGTACCGACGAAAAACCGACGATTGCTTTTCCGTCGAGAATCCGTCGGTTTACCGTCAGAAATTTCCGACGGAATTTTTGCCGTCGGTAATTCCGTCGGTAATATACTTGTTTTCTTGTAGTGATATTAGTAGTTTAGAGGACATCAATTTCAAAAAGTTGACTATAGTGTAGTGGTAAGTTCTATTAATGAATTTTCCTGGCTTCAAGTATGGGATTGCTTCCGAGCTAATCATCTTTCTTTGATTACATTTGTGTGTATTTGACGATTGTGGGAGTGTTGTATTCGGGAATACCTTGACGACAAAAATTGACATTATATTTTTACGTATTTGATGTATATTTTTCAAGATTTGATCATCTAGCTTTATGGACATATGTAAATGTATATAAAGATTGACTACAATGGTTTCCAAGTAGACAGAAATACAAGAAATTCCCAGGCCCGATTCCCGAGAAACAACTTGGAAACAAAAACACTCCCAGGCCCGCTTCCCGAGAAGTCCCAAAACCAGATCGTGTTTTTTTGACGACGGCCGTTCTCGACGGCGCCGTCTCTGCTCTCCGCCGGTGGTCGACCTCTCATCTCCTCCTGTGGCCCCGTGGCATCTCCCCTCATCTTCCATGGCGACGTCAAATGCATCGTCGTCGTTGATTTCAGATCTCACTCCTTCAATGACGACTCAAGGCGCTGTGAACCTGCCTCCACCGGAAACTCCATCAGCTACACTTCCTCCGACGACTGTCGCCTCGGTTTTTCAGTCTCCGCCGAGCATCGTTTCAGTTCTCCCTCCTACGCCGGAAATCGCTGTCACTCCTCCGCCATTCATCTTTAATATGCCGCCGGAAACTGATTCTGATTCTCCTGCCCCTTTGCAAGTAGCCTCTGCTGTCCCGTTGAAAATAGCTTCTGTTGTTACACCTCCGATAACAGATATGCCTCTAACAAGATCGACAGATGATGCCTTTGGTAATGTTAATGAGATTGGTTCTGTACTTTCACCTCCAATTGTGAATGTTAAAGCAAATGGTTCTGTGGGTATGGACAATGCTAATAACTATGGTCGTATGAACCATCATGCTCTCAAGGGTGCTTGGATTAAAAAGCCTAACCTCTTACTCTCAACCTCTCAACCCTCAGTTATGCCGAATGTTAGTTCAGTATTGTGGCCCTCATTAGCTTCTTCAAAGTCCACTCACTCTCAAAAAGCTCGTGTTTTTCAAACACCCATAACAGTGGAAGACAATATTCGGTTTCCATGGGCAGCAAAAATGAATCCGACATTGAGGAATCTCTATAGAGCAACAGAGCCGAAATATCTTGAAGACGGTACTCCTAAGGTAACAATACCTAAACATGTCTTTTTCAAGGTTTAGAGAACCAAAAAGAGTACATTTTGGGACAGTTCTATAGGTGCTCTCCTCCTTCGGATGGATTAATCTATGCTGTCTTCAATAAATTATGGGGAAGGAATTGCAGAATAACGGTTAGAAAGCTTGGAGATTCTAATTATCTGTTCCATATTCCTGACGAATCTACAAGGACTTGGGTTCTCCAAAGAGGATTATGACATGTTGATGATTGTCTGATGTTTGTAGCATTGTGGACTCCAGAAGCATCCTTAGCGATTCCTGAGATTAAAACCATACCGGTATGGGTAACTCTCAAGAAAATTCCCAACATCTTATATTCTATCCCTGGAATAAGCCATATAGCTTCAGGTTTAGGTGCTCCTATGGCAACTTTCAAACCCAGATTAGATCCCATTCTAGTGGGTGAAGCTAAGATATTGGTTGAGGTTGAGTTGAGTAAAGCTTTTCCTTCAAGAATTGCTGCAGATGACGAGAATGGGTTTATTTCTATGGTTGATGTGGAATATGCTTGGTTGCCTTCTAATTGTGAAAGATGTGGTCAGCTTGGACACAAGGTCAAACGTTGTTTACAAGCTGCTAGTGATTCTTCTATAGTTGCCGAAATTACTGAGATTGCTCCGACTGATAGCAGTGTGATCACGACCAACATCTTACCCAAAACTACTCATCCAGACTCTACAACAGTTCCGATTTCAGGAATTGAGATATCTCCTCCTAACACTCTTCTTGATGTAAATAATGAATCAGCCACTGTTGATCCAAGGGATATTGACATTGTGGATGACCTCATTTCTTTAGCAACAATATCAGTACTTGAGAACATGGTTTCCGAACCCGCTCCTACTTTTGTCTACATAAATGAAGCTATTGAGTCTCCGATTTTGGAGTCTGCCCAGATTTCTACAGTTTCTGATACTCTTATTGCTCAAGCTACTTTTATGGTCGAAAAGGAAAGTAGTAGAGTAGCTGAACCCGATTACGGTTCTAACAAGTTTGCCTCATTGATATCCTTGGAAGAAGACGAAGATTCATCTGATTCAGACATCGAGATGGATCCAATGGATCTTTTGACGCCTACAGGAATCCTTCGAGAAAGACCAGTTAAACCATCAGCAAAGGTTAGGGATATGCACATACAGTCTACGGTTCGTGGAAGAGGAACTCGAGGACGAGGGAATCGAGGCGGACGAGGCTAAATGCCTTCATTCTCTAATCTTTAAAGTCAATCGAAGCGGAAGATTCGATTGTTTCTAGATCTTTTGTATCTCTATCTTTTTCTCTATTTTTAATTGCTTTATAAAAACTGTAGGATTCCGATCCTAGCATTGTAACCGGTTTTTTAATATAAATATGTTTAAAAAAAAAAAAAGATTGACTACAATGGATTGATCGATCCAAAGTTAAATTCATTTTTTTATGTTAACAAGATTAAGCTTATTTTTAACCTAGTAAAAACAAGATAACTGTCTGTATCATCTTTTTATTCATTTTTGTTTGTTTATATGCATATTTTGTTTATGTTTTGAATGAAAATTTCTGAATCGGCCATTGTTTGGAAAATCATGTATCTCAAGGCATACATATTTTAAAATCTTCGTCGTACTTCAAATGTCATCTGACTCTTTCAAACACATTTTTTATTGCTTTTTGGTCAACACTAATGTTTTTTCTTAATAATGTATTGAACTTCTTCTTTGTGAACCGATTTGGGTATAGCGTTTCAAAGACTTCATATATTTTAAGACTCGGTCAAACCAATTCATTCCTCTATATATATAACAGAAAACGGAAGTTAAAGAATCACATAAAGTATCCTTTATTTGGTCGTCAATATACATTTTGACGATGACGAACACTACAAAAAATCGTAGCACCTTTCTTAGTTACTTTGTTCTGTTCCTTTGCGGTTTTGTGGTGATGAATGTTGGTTTAGGACAAAACACAAGAAGTCATGAAATAAAAGTAGGAGTAGTTCTTGATTTCAAAACGAACTTTTCCAAGATCTGCCTCACTTCTATTAACATGTCGTTGTCCGATTTCTACGAAGCTCATCCCAATTACCGCACAAGACTTGCGCTTCACGTCAGGGATTCCATGGAAGATATTGTTCAGGCTTCAGCTGCAGGTTCTTCACTTTTTTCTGCTCTTGCTTTTCCGTTACTATTTTAACGCAAGGGTCATTGGGTATTATTATGTTTAGTTTTAGTTGAATGAATACTACGTAGGAGAAGGTCCAAACATGATTGGGTACTATTTTCTTTAAATCTAAACAATCTTTCCGATGACTACTGAAAATCCCAAGTGTCGTCTTGTGTAGTATGTGCAATAAGTCTTTGTTACTATTTTCATTGAATGTGAACAATCTGTTAGATTGCTATTAAAAATTCAAGTGTTTTCTTTTGTGGTCTATGCTTAGAGTCTTTGTGTCGATTAGGCTTTCAAATCAATACTATTAAAACAGGAAGGTTTGCCATGTTACATAAATGTTGTTCCCGAAATTTGCCCTTGATATTATTAGGATTTGTAACCTTCATTAAGGGTAAAACTGTAAAACAATTTATATTTGATTTATTATCTCTACAATCCATGTTTCCAAACAAGACAATTATTAAACATGTAGTCAAACAACCAAAATCTAATGGGTCCCACTTTTCTAATTAATTAAAATCAAAACAAATTAATTGATAATTATATTTAATAATTTATACATCAACTATTATATATAAATTAAGATTCTCTAATTTATGATTTAATTCAAAATATATTTATAATATATTTTAATATCTCTTTATTTTGTTTCAAATATATATATATATATATATATATATACATATTACGATTGAGGTTTTTATGATTGTACTTTTTAGCAGGTTTTTCCATCAAACTGAAAAATATTTAATTAATTAAACGGGTTGAAAAATTAATTAGCCAATCTCGATTATAAATTTTCTAAAATATTAAAATAATTTCATACTTATATTATTCAAATATTTGAAGCGTCAAATTATGCTTTATGTTTGAATGAAGTTTTTAACGGATAGTTCCATCAAATTTGCAAATTATATATACGACTACAACATGTATTTTATAAAATAATATTTTAGATAAATAAAATAACAATTAAACATATACCACATAACTTTTACAATAGTTGTTTTCACATATATATATTTTTCCAAACTATGATCTTAATCCTTACGATATATCTCCTCCAAATAACACATAATTCATTTAAAAAAACTAAATTGATAACTCACTGTTTATAATGTTGGTTAAACAATTATAATCAAAATTAGATTACATAATTAAAAATCTAAACTACTATTAACAAAATGAATAAAAAGTAAAATTTGTAAAGAAAATTATACCCGCACTTAGAAGTGCGGGTCAAAATCTAGTTACTATTAAAATTCCAACTCTCTTCTTATAAAGTCTATTCTAAGAGAAATCTCTTAATAGACAAAATATCTTTCCTAGAAAGTCTTGCTGCTATTATAGTATGTCGAAGAAATAAAAATTATTGGTCTTCAAATATATTACATCACTGCTGACATGGCATATGCTACACTAACCATTAATATTTTGATTCTTATATTAATTAGTTAGTATTGTGTCATTAATTATTAAACATTTATCAACTTTAATATTTATGATTATGAACCATATAATTTGCAATCTATAACTAAAAATGTTATATATCTAAAGTAAACTCAAGAAGTTTAATAAAAACTTTTAATACTATCAAATAAGAATTTTATTATAGTTAATGAATCAATTAATTAAAGTACTTACATCGATGACTAATACTAAAAAATTTAACAAGAACAATAAATATCTTGTATTTTGGATAATATATAATTGGAGTACCACTCATTTTACTTATATATTATGAAAATAAATTTATTTTTTAGGTTTCAATATTTGTTAGTAGACATGGACATTCAGATATTCGGATTTTTCCAAGTCTTTCAGGTTGAAGAGATTTATATCCAATATATACTTACACCATTTCAATTTGGGTTTTGGTTCGGGTATAATTGGTTCCGAATCGGTTCGGATCTAGAAATTCATAAACGAATTTATCTGAAATATTTCGGATTCAAACAGATTTTGAAAATATTTCGGGTCTAACTCTTTTCATTTTGAAAATTGCGTTAAATAAATTAAATTATTAAAAATCATCATCCAATAACACTAAATTATAATAAAAACAGAATGTTCACAAAAATAAATAATATAATTAATAAAGATCAAATATTGAATAACAATAGTTTTAAACAGAATAGAAAACATTATTAAACTAATAACAATAGATTTTAACTAATGTGATGTTGACGCAACGGTAAATCTCCTAAACACCACATTAAATGTTTGGAGATAGCAGATTCGATCCAGGTTCAAAAATATTTCTTCCAAAAAAGTGAAATTTAGAACAGATACATCGCTAATCCATAGCGCAGATTCTTAGAAAAATAATAATAAATTATTCATGGGGTCCACAAAAATAGTTAACAACGGATTCCAAAAGTCCCTTATTAAGAATCTGTGTCTTACCTGTAGCGCCAGCGCTACAGATTGGTCGGTTTTTTTTTAACTAATGTGATGTTGACGCAACGGTAAATCTCCTAAACACCACATTAAATGTTTGGAGATAGCAGATTCGATCCAGGTTCAAAAATATTTCTTCCAAAAAAATGAAATTTAGAACAGATACATCGCTAATCCTTAGCGCAGATTCTTAGAAAAATAATAATAAATTATTCATGGGGTCCACAAAAATAGTTAACAACGGATTCCAAAAGTCCCTTGTTAAGAATCTGTGTCTTACCTGTAGCGCTAGCGCCAGCGCTACAGATTGGTCGGTTTTTTTTTAATTTTTTTTTTCACCTTTAAAAAAAAAAAATAATAATATTAATTTTTTTTAAAAGAAATTCTTACTGGGTTTCAGCTATGTATCTGCTCTTATATCGTCTAGACCCTGTTATTAATGTCAAAATTCATAAATCAGAACAGTGGATTCAGTTATTAATGTTAGATCAATAAACGAAATAACCATAGAATTAAATAATTCTAGCAATTTTCAAAAGTCAAAACAAAGGGTTTAACCTTTTCCTTTTTGTTTGCTTGTGGTGTAAGCAGCCTTGGACCTGATCAAGAATGAGCAAGTGAGCGCCATCATCGGACCAAGAAGCTCTATGCAAGCCGAATTTATGGTTCAACTTGCCAACAAATCTCAAGTACCGACCATCACTTTTTCTGCAACGAGCCCTCTTCTTAGATCTATCAACAATCCTTACTTCGTCAGAGCCACTCTCGATGACTCATTCCAGGTCGAAGCCATTGCGGCCATTATAAACTCCTTTGGGTGGAGAAGGGTTGTCGCCATTTATGTGGACAACGATTTAGGTGAAGGAATCATGCACTCCTTGTCAGACGCTTTACCAGACGTGGAAGTCCAAAGAAGTGTGATCTCTCCGGGGGCTAGCGATGATCATCAGATTCTAAAGGAGCTTTATAAACTCATGACGAAGCATACAAGGGTATTCGTTATCCACATGGCCTCAAGTCTTGGATTCCGGGTTTTGCAGAAAGCTAGAGAGATTGGGATGATGGAGGAAGGGTATGTCTGGTTACTAACAAATGGAATGACACATATGATGAGACATAACGGTCGTAGCTTAGAGACTATGCAGGGACTGTTAGGTGTGAGGAGCCATGTCCCTCAATCTAAAGAGCTTGAAGATTTCCGTTTGAGATGGAAAAGAAAGTTCGAGAAGGAGAACCAGATGGGGCATGATGCAGAGCTTAATGTTTTCGCATTATGGGCGTATGATTCGATCACTGCATTAGCCATGGCCGTGGAGAAAACCAACACGAGGAGCCTGTTGTATGACAACACTAGCGCCTCGTCAAATAACATGACAGATCTGGGGACCTTTGGGGTCTCTCGCTACGGTCCAAGTCTTCTAGAGGCTCTCTCGGATGTAGAATTCAAGGGTTTAGCAGGAGAGTTTAAACTCATTAACAGGCAGCTAAAGTCATCAACGTTTGAGATCATCAATGTTATTGGAAATGAAGAGAGGATTATCGGACTATGGACACCAAGCAATGGACTGGTGAATGCAAATTCAAATAAAAAGACATCATTTTCAGGCGAGAGGTTCGGACCAGTAGTTTGGCCTGGGAAGTCGACCGTTGTTCCCAAAGGTTGGGAGATTCCGACGAACGGGAAGAAGTTTAAAGTGGCCGTTCCAGTAAGGAAAGGCTTCCTAAATTTTGTAGAGGTAAAGACAGATCCAATCAGTAACGCAACGACCGCAACAGGTTACGCCATAGACATCTTTGAAGCTGCTCTTAAGAAGTTGCCATATTCAGTCATTCCTCAATACTGCCGTTTCGTGATATCAGATGATAAGTTCAATGATTTGGTCAACCAAGTCTGTGACGGGGTTAGTTCTTTTTTTGTTTCTTCATAGTGATGTTTTTCTTTGTGTGATTTCTAACATATTATTAATAAATGAAGCAGACGTGGGATGCAGTCGTTGCAGATATGACCATCACAGCAAATAGGTCCTTGTATGTTGATTTCACGTTACCGTACACAGAGTCTGGAGTGTCTATGTTGGTTCCTCTCAAGGACAATGAGAGCAAGAACACATGGGTGTTCCTCAAACCTTGGAGCTTAGATCTATGGGTCACCACTGGTTGCTTCTTCATCCTCATTGGTTTTGTTGTGTGGCTGTTCGAACACAGAGTCAACACCGACTTCCGTGGACCACCTCAACACCAGATCGGCACTAGTTTCTGGTTCTCCTTCTCGACCATGGTTTTTGCCCACCGTAAGAGCAAGATTATTAGTGAACCCCACTTAACTTAATATTTAATTTTTTTTTTTTTTAGCTGGAGAAAAAAAAAATCAAAAATCAAAAAAAAATCAACCGGGTTGCGCCACGTGACGAACCCCCCTCTAGATTCTTAGCTAAGAACCTCTCTCTAGAATCTCTCCCTTCTCTCTCCAACTTTATAATTTTTTATTATTATTTTCTTAATAACCCTCCCCTAAGAATCTCTAAGAACCCCCAATAATCATGCTCTAAGTTGTTACACTAATAAAGTTTATTAGAACATATACATCGAAGGTTCTTAAGGGGTTTTTAGCACGGGTTCTTAGACAAAATAGAATAAAAAAATAATTTTTTTAAGAACCCCTTAAGAACCGTTCCTTAAATAAGGATTTTAAGGATCGGTTTCTTCATTGTTCACGTAGCATTTTCCTATTCGTTCTTTATCTTTCTTTCTTTTTCATTTTTTTCTTCCTAAACTTTCCAAAAAATATATATTAAAATAAGATTAAGAACCCCCGAGGGGGGTTCATTGTTGTACATGCTCTTTAGAGCTTTGAGGTTCTTACTTCTTATTACTTATATAATATTATTATTTAATGTTCAATTTAGTTATATAATTAAAATTAAGTTTAAAAAATAATTTAGACCAATGAAAATAAAACACACATCGCATGTGTTTCTTAATAACTTAACTAGGTTCTTAGCAAATGTTCTTAATATAAAACTAATAAAAAATACAAAAAGTAGGAGAGAGAGATGAAAGTTTTTTATTAAGAACCTTAGAGCACCTTCATTGGTTATAAAATGAGGTTCTTAGCGCGGTTTTCCATGCAAAAATTAAGAACTCCACCCCCAAGAGTTTCTTAGTTTAGAGACTTTAAGAACCCGTTTCGTGACTGTTCACGTGACGTGGCGAGACGGGATTGGTCCTTTTTTTTTTCATCTGTACAAAAAAAAATAATAATTTTTTTCTAAGAACCCCATCGATGGGTAACACAGATGTAGCTGCTCTTAGAGTTCTTTTTTTTTTAAATCTTAGAGCATGACCATCAATGAACCCCCTATGGGGGTTCTTAAAAAAAAAAAAAAAAATTTTTTTTTTTTTGGGAAAAGTGTAAAAAAAAAAAAAAAAATCGAAAAAAAAAATTAGACGAATGATAAGCCGCCACGTGTCATGAACAGTGTAAGAACCGGTTCTTAAATAAAGATTTTTAGGACCCGGGTTCTTAACTATTCACGTGGGACCCACATGAATAGTTAAGAACCCGGGCCTTAAGATACCTCAATGGCCATGCTCTTAGAGATCTTAGTAAGAAACTCATATGTCATGTGTCACAATCTAACTGGTTTAATATTTTTTAAAAATTAAATATAATTATTTAGTTAAACAAAATACAAAATATAATGGTAAGAACCCTTTGAGAAGTTCTTAACCGTGCTCTTAATATCAAGGATTTTTATTGAAAATGTTCTTATTAAGAAACTCATCTTCTTCTCTTTCTTATTTTCTTATTATTTATTATTATTTTAATTCTAAGAACCTTACTAAGAACCACCCCTCCTTGAGAGAGTGCTCTTATAAGAGAGGTTTATGTGTTTATAATAACTTATACCTTTTTAACAAGAAACAATACTAAAGAAAACAAGAAACAATATTCTAAATGATATGGTGAATTTGTGTTTTTTGATTTTATGTTTTGTTCTTCGAATTTTGAGTTGTCTTCTTCCGGACGTTAAAAAAATGATATGGTGAATTTGTGTGTGTATATATAGGTGAGAACGTAGTGAGCAATTTGGCAAGGTTTGTTGTGGTCGTCTGGTGCTTTGTGGTGCTTGTGCTCACTCAGAGTTACACAGCAAACCTCACCTCTTTTCTGACTGTACAACGTTTACAACCAACTGCCACAAATGTGAAAGATCTTATTAGAAATGGGGAGTCTGTAGGGTACCAACACGGTTCTTTCGTTTATGATATTCTAAAAGGTCTGGGCTTTCCTGAATCACAGCTCAAGCCTTTTGGTTCTGCGGAAGAATGCGACGATCTTTTGTCCAAAGGGACATCGAAAGGTGGTATTGCTGCAGCTTTTGACGAAGTGGCCTACCTTAAGGCTATCATTTCCCAGTACTGCTCCAAGTATGCCATGGTTGAACCTTCCTTTAAGACTGCTGGTTTTGGCTTTGTAAGTTCCTTATATTCCATTTAATGTTTTACGGAATGGCAACAAAAATACAAGTACTTATTTTGATTGCTCGCTTCTTTGGTTTCCATGATCAATAATGTGTAGGCATTCCCCAAGAATTCGCCTATGATAGGAGATGTCTCAAGGGCTATCTTAAAGGTGACTCAAGGCGAAGAAATGCGACTCATCGAGAATAAGTGGTTCAACCATCTCAGCCTCGCTAGTGATTGTCCTAATCCAAAGACCGCTCTTTCATCTAACCGTCTCAGTCTCAATAGCTTCTGGGGACTATTTCTAATAGCAGGCATTGCTTCATTCTTGGCATTTCTCGTCTTTGTAGCCCTCTTCTTATACGAACATAGGCACACCCTATGTAGTGACTCCGAAGGTTCCATGTGGAGAAAGCTAATGTCTTTATTCAGAATCTTTGATGAGAAAGACATAAAGTCGCACACTTTCAAGAACAGTGCTGTTCATAATGTGAGTTCACCTATTACTCAGTGCACTCCGAGCCCTTCGACTGTGCAGATCAGACCTTTACCACGAACTATGTCATTAAACAGGGAGTTTGAGCTAAGAAGAACTTGTTTTGTCATGAGCGAAGAACGTTTCAAAACTCAACCCGAACAGGATAAAGATGGAGAATCTGATATTGCATCCAGAGCCAAAAGATAGAGAGAAGTTATGGAAACACCATAGCAAGTTCTATGTAAGTTTTTTCGGAAATGTAAAATTTCTATTCAATCAAAAAAGTTCTTTACATCAGATGCAGCTGTTTGTTAATGAAAACAATTTTGAAATTTCAACAGAAACTACTTCATCCTTCAATTGATTTAGCTTGGTTTTCTTGTGGAGAACCGGAAAACTAGTGCGTCTGCATACTTCTTATCCTTCTGTGATTGAATAGAGAACAGTCTATTTCATCTTAGTTTTGTCCAAAAAATTGATGAGTGTTGAAAGGGAACTTCACATAACGGTATTAAGATAATATGTTTAGAGGTGGAGTGGTAAAGTGTTAGAGTAACGTGACTTTTTAGGTGGCAACGTAATATCCGGAGAATCTCCGTTTGATAAAGCAGTAACTCGGAAATAATAGATCGAAAGAACATGTATATATATTAATTTGGGTAAAAAGAGGGTTACAAACTTGATAGATTCATTAGAGAAGAAAATAAGATTACAAAGTGGATTAAAAGAGATGTTGACAGAGGTTGGAAGAACAATCAAAGTATAGTCCGAAACCTTTTATGTGAAATCTCTCTCTTTGAGTGTCTTTCTCTCTCTAGAATTGAATGTCTTTCATTAATTCTGAACCCCTTGTATTTATAGCGTCTTCTTTCCTTGATTCTCGGAGTCGTAGCTCGGCTGAGGATGTCCGATAATCTATAATCCTCTAGCTTCTGGCATACATTGTTTCCTACTAGCATTAAATGTTAGGTGAGTACGTCGTTATGTAGGTAATGATAACACTATCCTATGACTTGTATTGTGGACGGTGCACACATGTCGTCTTCTCCCTCTCTAGCGTAAGAGGTGATCTTTTGGGCTTGGCAGTCTTAATGGGATAATACTTGCTAATATTCCAGAACTCATTCCTTCCTATGTAGGCCGAGTTATAGAAATAGAAGGTGCTCAGTCCACTACCAACAGTTGCCCACCTATTAGTTCGGTGAATGAAGTTGCGATTATGGCGAACTAGATTGGTCGTGTCTTGCCTCGGCTCGATTCTCCGGATGAGAACTACGATGATTTATAATACCAAGTCTATAATGGAGTTAGCTCTCTCTCTTTCTTACATATTTCTACGTAAAAGTAACAAATGAGTATGCTAAAAGAATGTCTAATAGGTTTCGGCCAACTGGTTCGATTCGGGTTGGCCACCGGGGTTTTCACATGAACTCTCCGGTACAAGGATTAATTGGCTAAATAGACTAATTCTTTTTAAAACAAAAAAATTACCAAAAAGTAACAAATGAGTATAGTATATTATGTCGATTATATAACAGATTTCTTACATATTAATAATAATTGAGACAGAGGTGGGATGCAGTTGTGGGAGATGTAACCATCATAGCAAACAGGTCTTCCTATGTTGATTTCACGTTACCGTACACAGTTTGGAGTGTTTATGATGGTGCCGCTCAAAGACAACAAGAACAAGAACACATGGGTGTTCCTCAAACCTTGGAGCTACGACCTATGGGTAACAATTGGTTGCTTCTTCGTATTCATTGGTTTTATTTTGTAGTTTTTAGAACACAGAGTCAACACTGACTTTCGTGAACCGCCTCACCACCATATCGATCACCAAGACTCTTAGCCACTCTTAGCATAGACCACATAAAAGTCACTTTGGAGTTTTCAATGGTGATGTAAAAGATTGTTCAGATCATGTCTGGCCGTAACTCCAACTTCCTACGTAGTCAACTAAAACTAATAATTAATAAATCCAAATTGATGAGGGCATCAAGTCATCATCAACCAAGCAGACTAGAGGAGGGATCACCCAGCCGGTATATGCCCTTGGAGAGAAGCATCTTGATCGTACCAGGGTTATATGTGCATGTTTTGGATCATATCTACTTAACACGGAGGAGTTAAGCTACGAATCAACCTGTTCTAGAAACTTAACTCATCAAGGGATCATTACGAAGTAGGAGTACATCAATAACTTTTCATATGAGGAAGTTATGCAAGTTACAATACAAAAGATTTTCAAGGAACCCACTGGAGACCAACAACCACTTATTGGAGATCAACGGACCATGATGAATCAAGAAATGAAGTAACTTGTTCTGGAATCTTGACTCATCAGAGAATCCATGAGAGTTGGAATCAGGCCAATCCCAGTTCGGATGGAGAAATTATCCAAGTTCTAATACAATGGTTTCTGGACATGCCTTATTTGGAAGCTCACGGATTTGATGCAATTCATAATTATACTTGGCGACCAGGAAGGGGCATTGAAACATCTCTTAGGACCAAGGTTTATACTCTTTTTCCCTTAGTGTGTTTTTATCCCAATGGATTTTCCCACTAAGGTTTTTAATGAGGTAATCCAAGGCTCGTTTCATGAGAAAGAGACACGCGGCCCATTTTCTTTATTTTCGTTTAGGCCCATTATGCCTTGTTTTAATTGTTGTTTTCGTGGCCTATATAAGCCACTTGCATATTGTACTTAAGCAATTATTTACAAATAATTTTAAACCCTAAGGTTTCTAGCCCTTGACGGCTGCCCCCCCCCCCCTTGCATCGAACTTGAGTGGCTTCCCCCTGTTCGTGTGAGACTTGTTACTGGTTCCTCATTGTCAGTCCTTCCATCAGCATCAGAGAGAGCGACCTCAGTCCAGCTGCTCGTGCACCACCCATATCTCGCCCACGGCCCAAAGAGAGAGCGAATTCAGTCAAGCTCTTTGTGCCATCCAAACCGGTTCTTTGTGAGCTTCCCCTGAGACTTACATCATCTGGTATCAGAGCTTAAGCTCTTGAAACCAATCAGTTACTTCTTATCCTTACACTTTTAAATTTTGTTCTTTGCTTGTTTTTGCTTTTATACATCTAAAATCAAAAAAAAAAAGTTTGCATTATTTGTTTCTGCTTGCTTGTTTGCTTCTGTTATTGCATAAACATCATAAAAATTCTAAAAGGTATTAGGTTTCATATTTTAGTTTCGGCCTTTCATTCATTATATTGTGTTGGAACCGATTGCTCTAAGTTGTTGGTTGCTTGTGTTTTGTTTCAGTTTAGATCCGGACCTTGCATCATACCATCTAGGGTTGTTAGTTCACTCATATATCTGCATAAAAATAAAAATAAAAAGTTGTTAGGTTCAGCCGATCGCTTATCTTTCTAGGTTTGAATCGATCGATTTCCTCCCTTGCTTGGCTTGTGTTTATCGTTTACTTGGTTCTGTTTCTTGGTTTTTTCGTTTGCTTGGTTTAGTTTATTAGCTCGTCATCTTGCTTGCATCAGAAAAAATTAAAAAAGGTGATAAACTTGTTAGGCATCAACCGGCTGCATCTAGTCTAGTCGGATCCTTTGATGTCTTGTTTTTGGTTGTTTACTTGTTTCCTTGTTCAGTTTCTGTCCATATTGTTTAGGTTGCTAGTTTTGTTTAAGCTTGCATCATAATAATTAACAAGGAACGAGCGCAGGACAAGATTTCATTCGTGGCCATTGTTGTGCTTGAACCGACTGTCTTGTGTGATTACTTGTTGTGTTTGTTCTTGCTCATTGTTGCACTCATATCATATGGTCTTAGGATTTGCATTAGTTCATATAGGTTGTTAATTAGTCAAAAGAAAGAAAGTAAAACCGGCCAACATCTAGTTTCTTGCATAATTTCATTTCCTTTGCATTTACCTTTTTTTAATTGCGATTTTTCCTTTTTGTGATTGGTACTTGCTTGTTCCTTTTGTTTTCCATTCACACTTGATCTTTTTTTTTAAGTCGTGTACACAGGAACTAAGTAAATGGGCGACTAATGAGCACCTGTGGACATGGCCCAAGTACTTGGAGCCCTACAAGCCATAGGAGATCGCCTGAGCCGGCTCGAACATCAGCCATTCCCCGCACCTACGCCGCAGCCGAGACCACCACCACCTCGAGCTAAGAAGGGATGAACCGCACGCGCTCACCAACAAGATGACTCAGATGAAGACCATGCCGCAGAAGAGATGGAGCCTGAACCACCCTACCGTTACCACACGCACCACACCACCAGACTAAGACCACCGCAACCTTGGACTGAATCTATCTACAACTCTTATAACATTGGTTTACAGCCCATATCTTCTTCAGGAACTGAGGATTATCTTCACAAGGAAAAAGATTTGGAGGACTACTTTTGTGATTACAATATCCTAGAAAGAGACAAGCCCTCGTATGCCATCCACACCTTGACCAGAGAAGCCTTCTCATGGTGGAAACACAAGGAGAAATGGCGAGTTGATTACAATGAGCCAACATGCATGTGGGAATTTAAATGGCTCATGCACAAGCACTATGTCGCACTTAGCTTGCCACCAAAGGCCCATCCAAGCGCAAAGGCCACATCCTTGGTGAAACGAGTCTCAAATCCAGCACGCTTTCCCAAGCTGAAAGCTACTCCCCGAAGTAAGTATTCTGATCCTAAAGGCTTAAATGAATTAACTTTCCACATGCACAAAGCACAAGGCCATGTGTCTGAGTTCTGTTCCACAAGGGCCGCTACCTCAAAACCAGAACCGGTGCAACCAAACATGACTTATGATCTGTAAACAAATTCACCCAAGGTAATTCGCATAAATATGGTTGAATTGAGGGGTCTGGCCCAAGGAACGAGATTACTAGATACTAAAGTGAAAACGGATCAAATACCTAGTCATGACTCGCAAGTTAACGAGGCCCACAGTGAATATTGTCAATATATTTACCATGATCAAGAAGCTGTTTTAATGCACTTTCCCTTGTCCAAAGTGTTGAGCAGGACGCAGGTAGAACAGAGAAGCAAATGGGCCAGGCCGGCTCCCCAACGGAGGCAGCAGAACTATCCGGCCATGTCTAAGAAAAATTGGATTCAACCCTGAATAAACCAGCGGCCTCGGAGTTGTCTAAAGAGCCTCAAACCTTCAGCTCACTGCAGATCGAGTCCACCCAAGAAGCTATGACAAAAAACCAGAGCCGAGCTCCAAGTTCACACCTAAACCACAAGCTTGCCCCATGCCTGACGAGGTTCATGTACTGGCCCCTAAAAAGGTGACTTCTGAATTTAATAATGCTGAAACCAAGGTAGGCCTAGGATATTTTAACTCACGCATCAATGAACTGGTCCAATCTGAGACTTTTTAACTATTTATGATTCCATGACTGCAATAACACACTTGACTCTTGCCGAGAGTATTAGGGATAAAACAGGTACAAGAGACAACATCAAGGACCTCCAAGCAGATTCAAAGGAGGAGTTATTGCTGGAAATTTATGGGCTAGTGAATAACACCAATTTTAGCACAGAACCAGCCATAAAGCAGATCACCTTCCAGCTTTTTGATGTTGTACATATAAGTTTAGATCTTACGCCACATATCTTTACATCTTTTAACACATATATGATGTGCATGCTCTTGTCTTTAGAAGTTCATGTAGGTACCAGTTCTACTATGGAGTCTATAACACAAGGAGCTGTGAAGAAAAGACTACCACATCCGACCCGACCAACCTTGCCCCAATCTAAAGTCAGCCAAAAGTTTGAGGAGGGTCAAGTTGTGGCCAGTATCATGAGGACCGAGGCTGATCAAGGAACCGGAGGCAAGGCTGAGATCAAAGAGGATCCGCCCGAACCAAGCAAGAACACTGGGAGTGTTAATCAGGTAAGCCTCTCTTTAATGCAGTTTGTTTCTGCTGATTCCACAACCATGTTAAAGGACCTAATAAATTTGAAAGAAAACGAGGATTCATAACATGTTTTAAAACCACCAACAGACCTTAATAAGAGAAAATTTTCAACACGCTTATTCTATCCTAAAGAACACATAATGCACTTGTTTCTTGTCAAAGGTGTCCATCTTATTGCAGGAACCATATAAGAGAACCGAAAAGAGGTGCCACCAGACCTTGGACGGTGCAAGAAAGCATCACCACCACTGAAGGAGAACAAGACCGTGGCCAAGGGAGACGATGGTAAAGAAAATCGTCATTGGCATACAAACCAGAGGAGAGGTGTGATGTTGAGTCACCTACTCAAAGGAGAACCGTCTGATGCTCCTTACGTTAACGAGCCCCGGATCCATCAAGGTTATACAGTTTCGAGATTGAAGCCTTTTCAAGAGGGAGAGTATGATGAGCGCATCAAGTAATCATAAACCAAGCAGACTATAGGAGGGATCACCCAGCCGGTATATGCCCTTGGAGAGAAGCAGCTTGATCGTACCAGGGACATACAAATCAACTTATTCCAGAAACTTAACTCATCAGGGGATTATCAAGAATTTGAATTTCTTCAATAACTTTTCACATGAGGAAGTTATGCAAGTTACAATACATAAGATTTTCAAGGAACCCGCTGGAGACCAAATGTTACTTATTAGAGATATAAGAATGGACTAGGATGAATCAAGCAACGAAGTAACTTTTTCTGGAATCTTGACTCATCAGTGAATACATGAGAGTTGGAATCAGGCCAATTCTAGTTCGGATGGAGAAATTATTCAAGTTCTAATAAAATGATTTATGGACTTGTCTTATTTGGAAGCACACAGATTTGATGCACTTCAGACTTATACTTGGAGACCAAGAGGGGAAGTGCAACATTTATTTGGGCCAAGGTTTATATTATTTTTCCCGTAGTGTGATTTTATCTCAATGGATTTTTCCACTAAGGTTTTTAATGAGATAATCCAAGGCCCGCTTCATGAGAAAGAAACAAGCGACCCGTTTTCTTTCTTTTCTTCTTGTTTTCGTTTAGGCCCATTATGCCTTACTTTTTTTTTTTTTCGTGGCCTATATAAGCCATTTGCATATTGTAAAAACCCTTTAGCAATTATTTACAAAGAAATTTAATGTCTAAGATTTCTAGCTCTGACGGCTGCCCCCCTCCCCCCCCCCCCCCCCCCCCCCCCCCCCCCCCGCATCGAACTTGAGTGGCTTCTCTGTGTTCGTGTGAGACTTTTACTGGTTCCTCATCGTTAGTCCATTCATCAGCATCAACAGAGAGTGACCTCAGTCCAGTTGCTCGTGCACCACCCATATTTTGCACACTCCCAAGTAGAGAACGACTTCAATCCAGCTCTTTGTGCCATCCAAACCGGTTCTCTGTGAGTTTCTCCAGAGGCTTACATCACAAATGATACATTACATTACACATGAAGCGGAGAAGCAACCTTCAGCTGAAGCTTGAACAGTATCTTCCGTGGAATCTCTGACATGAAGCGCAAGTCTTGTGCGGTAATTAGGATGATCCTTATAGAAGTCGGACAACGACATGTTAATAGAAGTGAGGCAGATCTTGGAAAATGTTGTTTGGATCAAGAAACTACTCCTTTGATTTCACTTGTTGGGTTTTGTGCTAACCAGCCTTCATCAACACAAAACCCCAAACGAACAGGAACAAAGTAACTCAAAAAGAGGTTATGAGTTTTTGTTCATCATCCAAAGATTGAGGACACGGAAACTTTATGTGATTCTTACTTCCCTTTCATATATATAGGTAGGAAGAATTGGTGTGAAAGAGACTTAAAATCTATGAAAGACTTAAAAATGTTATACCAAAATTGGTTTCTTATAAGAAAAAAAAAAGCTGCTCAACGAAGAAGAAATATGGTTTGAAAGAGTCAGATGAGATTTGAAATATGGTTTGAAAGAGTCCGATGAAATTTGAAATACGGCACAAATGACATTTCTTTGCAAAGCAAAGAGCTACAAACTATGAGGTTCTAAAATAAAAGCGTTGGTCGTACTTGTTTTTCTAGCATTTCCATTGGCACAGGTTTTCAATGTAATAATTCGGTTAGTTTAAAATTTGTACCTCAGTTGCCAGTGTATTTCCATTAATAGTTAATATTTCCATTAGTTAATATTTTTTCTTCTTTTTAAAATAAAAATATCATTTAATGTATAATTTAAAATATTTAATTAGTAATAAAAGATTATGTTGAATATAAATAGTCACAAAACCTCAAATAAAACGAAATTTCACATATTTTGTATTACAAAAGCCATATATTAGAAATAAATAAAAGACTTTGAAACATGTAAAATGGTAGGGTTTAATAATTTAATCGTTTTTTCCGACATGAAAAAGGTAGAGGACATGAAAATATTTCAGAACTCCAACGGGTATCCGGTTGCATCCATGTTCCTTTCCGACTTTTTTCTCCAGTTGTCTGCAGTGATGGCATCTGCCTTTCCATTGAAAATCTCCACCTGCATATCCGTAATGTATCTCATCATGTCCCAGTAGGACGATATGTGCACATGCAACGGTTGAGGTGACGGATTCTGGGCCACTTCCGGTGGAGGTTGTGTAACTCATGCTCTTGCTACACCATTAACCCCTGGCATCTGGCCTCCATAGGCCTTTGATACCTCTGCAACTCTTCTAGCAATGCGGCATCCACATGCACCTGACCATTCTATAGGATTACCCATGTTGGGTTTTCCACTTTTGGTTCTAACTTCTCAGGATTCCCGTTCACACTGGTTACATCGGTGGAGCGAGTTGCAGCTCTGGTGGCACTATGACATGCTGCTGACGTGAGTTTGGTTTTTTTTTTTTAGCGGCATCTTATTACAAAAAGAGTGAGTCAGACTGCGGTTGAAACTAAACTCATTTATTGACAAGTGTATAAGAGATATTGGTGGTGCTCTAACTCTAACTTTTAGAAAACCCTTTTTGAAAAGCTTTAAAAATCCAAATATAAATATTATATCCCTACCGTCTATCCGAACAGAACCGACTCTTAACATCCTCTCTGATACCAATTGTAACACACGTCCCCTACTCGTGTAACCTTTCGAGATTACTTGTAAAAGAAAGAAATGATGATTAATTTGGATTATCCAATAAATGCATGTCCTTGAAACCTACGAACTCATCTCAATCAACGCAACCAACAAGTACAAGTTTTAAGTTAATATTACCTTGCAAACATCACCCCACAAAAAATACCCATGTAGAAATCAAGACTCACTAGACCTTTTACACTTCCTACTGACACCCCAAGACTAACTGTCCGGACACCCTAGTTTTCCGGTTCTCTACAAGACAAATAAGCTAAATCAATTGGAGGATGAAGTAGTTTTTGTTGAAATATCAAAACTATTTTCACTACCAAACATTTTCACCTGGTATAAAAAAAGTTTTTTTAATTAATACAAATTTTACAAACATTTGAAAAAACCTTACACAGAACCATAGATTATTTTATCGAACTTGCTATGGCATTTCCATAACTTCTCTCTATCTTTCAGCTCCAGATTCAATATCAGATTCTACATCTTTATCATGTTTTGGTTGCGTTTTGAATCGTTCTTCGCTCATGCATTACAAGCTCTTCTTAGCTCAAAATCCCTGTTTAATGACATGCTTCGTGGCCATGGTCTGATCTGCACAGTCGAAGGGCTTGGAGTGCACTGAGTAATAGGTGAACTCACATTATGAACAGCAGTACTGCTCTTGAAAGTGTGTGACTTTATGTCTTTCTCATCAAATATTCTGAACAAAGACATTAGCTTTCTCCACACGGAACCTTCAGAGTCACTACATAGTGTGTGCCTATGTTCGTACAAGAATTGGGCTGCAAAAACAAGAAATGCCAAAAATGAAGCAATGCCTGCTATTAGAAACAGTCCCCAGAAGCTACTGAGACTGAGACGGTTAGATGAAAGAGCGGTCTTTGGATCAGGACAATCTTTAGCGAGGCTGAACCACTTGTTCTCGATGAGTGGCATTTCATCGCCTTGAGTCACTTTCAAAATAGCCCTTGAGACATCTCCTGTCATAGGCGAATTCTTGGGGAATGCCTACACATTTGATCATGGAAACAAAAGAAGTGAGCAATAAAAAATAAGTACTTTTGTTTTTGTTGCCATTTCGTAGAACATTAAAAGAAATACTTAGTTTTGGATATTTTTATTTATTTCAAAATATAAGTTGTTCTCATATTTCTATGCAAATTTTATCTATTGAATAATGTGTAGCTAATTAAACTCTAAATTTTTCTTTAATTTTTTTTATGATTGGTTAAATTATATTTATTTAATTATATTTTTTTTTTTAAGTTTTTTAATATCCGTGCTTTTATCTAAAATTACTTATAATATGAAAGAGGGAGTATAAGGAACTTACAAAGCCAAAACCAGCAGTCTTGAAGGAATGTTCAACCATGGCATATTTGGAACAATACTGAGAAAGGGTAGCCTTAAGGTAGGCAACTTCGTCAAAAGCTGCTGCAATACCACCTTTCGATGTCCCTTTGGACAAAAGATGGTCGCATTCTTCTGCAGAACCAAAAGGCTTGAGCTGTGATTCAGGAAAGTCCATACCTCTTAGAATATCGTAAACGAAAGAACCGTGTTGGTACCCTATAGACTCCCCATTTCTGATAAGATCTTTCACATTTGTGGCTGTTGGTTGTAAACGTTGTACAGTCAAAAAAGAGGTGAGGTTTGCTGTGTAACTCTGAGTGAGCACAAGCACCACAAAGCACCAGACGACCACAACAAACCTTGCTAAATTGCTCACTACATTCTCACCTATATATGTACAATTTCACCATATCATTTAGAATATTGTTTCTTGTTAAAAAGTATAAGTTATTATAAACACGTAAACCAGTCTCAAGTTATTATAAACACGTAAACCAGTCTCACTAATAATAAACTTTATTAGTGTAACAACTTACGGTGGGCAAAAACCATGGTGGAGAAGGAGAACCAGAAACTAGTGCCGATCTGGTGTTGAGGTGGTCCACGGAAGTCGGTGTTGACTCGGTGTTCGAACAGCCACACAACAAAACCAATGAGGACAAAGAAGCAACCGGTGGTGACCCATAGATCTAAGCTCCAAGGTTTGAGGAACACCCATGTGTTCTTGTTCTCGTTGTCCTTGAGAGGAACCAGCATAGACACTCCAGACTCTGTGTACGGTAACGTGAAATCAACATACAAGGACCTGTTTGTTGTGATGGTTATGTCTCCAACAACTGCATCCCACGTCTGCTCATTTATTAATAATATATGTTAGAAATCACACATCAAATAAAAAAATACCTAATCTACGGTTCAGTCTATTTAATACTAATCGCATAATCGGTTTTTGTTAGCATCCCACCATAAATGTTTGAAAGGACCAACACTAATAAACAGATTCATGCTCAGAAATATTTTGGGCCTTGTGCCATATCAAAAAAAAATTGAATTTTTTTGTAAAACTAAATAATTTTTGAGCCTTTTTACTATTTTCTAAAAAATTCAGGACTTTAAATCTTTAATAAAATTTGGAATTTTTTCTTAGACCTAGTGCATTTGCATCTCTTGCACTGTCTCAAAGCCGGGCCTACTAATAAATAAAGGCTAATAGTCAATCTACTTATTATCAATTAGTTTTAAGTTGAAAACTCATTATAAATTTCAAATTTAATATGGTATCAAAAACTCGTTTTACCTGTTCTAAGGGCTAAACCAACACTAAAATGTAATGGGTAAAGATAAATACACATAGTACCAATTAGTTTTGAATTGGAAGTGTATGATAGAAGTTTATCATAAGTCCAAATTTAACACTTTTATGATGGAATTGCAACCTTTAGAATTTTGTTTCTAATTTGTATAAGAAAAAGGAACTAACCTCGTTAAAGACTTGGTAGATCAAATCATTGTAGTTATCACATGAAGACTCGAAACGGTAGTATTGAGGAATGACTGAATATGGCAACTTCTTAAGAGCAGCTTCAAAGATGTCTATGGCAAAACCTGTTGCTGTCGTTAAGTTACTGACTGGATCTTTCTTTATTTCCACAAAATTGAAGAAGCCTTTCTTTACTGGAACGCCCACTTTAATCTTCTTCCCGTTCGTTGGAAACTCCCAACCTTTTGGAACAACGGTCGACTTCCCAGGCCATATTACTGGTCCGAACCTCTCGCCTAGAAATGATGTCTTTTTATTTGAATTTGCATTCACCAGTCCATTGCTTGGTGTCCATAATCCAATAATCCTCTCTTCATTTCCAATAATATTGATGATCTCAAAAGTTGATGACTTTAGCTGCCTGTTGATGAGTTTAAACTCTCCTGCTAAACCTTTGAACTCTACATCCGAGAGAGCCTCTAGAAGACTTGGACCGTAGCGAGAGACCCCAAAGGTCCCCAGATCTGTCATGTTATTCGACGAGGCCCTAGTGTTGTCATACAGAAGGCTTCTTGTGTTGGTTTTCTCCACGGCCATGGCCAATGCAGTGAGCGAGTCATACGCCCATAATGCGAAAACATTCAGCTCTGCATCATTCTCCATCGGGTTCTCCTTCTCGAACTTTCTTTTCCATCTCAAACGGAAATCTTCAAGCTCTTTAGATTGAGGGACTTGGCTCCTCACACCTATCAATCCTTGCATAGTATCTAAGCTACGACCGTTATGTCTCATCATATGTGTCATTCCATTTGATAGTAACCAGACATACCCTTCCTCCATCATCCCAATCTCTCTAGCTTTCTGCAAAACCCGGAATCCGAGACTTGAATCCATGTTGATAACGAATACCCTTGTCTGCTTCGTCATGAGTTTATAAAGTTCCTTTAAAATCTGATCATCGCTAGCCTGCGGAGGGATCACACTTCTTTGGACTTCCACGTCTGGTAAATCGTCTGACAAAGAATGCATGATTCCTTCACCTAAATCGTTGTCCACATAAATGGCCACGATGCTTCTCCACCCAAAAGAGTTGACGATGGCCGCAATGGCTTTGGCCTGGAATGAGTCGTCGAGAGTGGCTCTGACGAAGTAAGGGTTGTTGATAGATCTAACAAGAGGGCTCGTTGCAGAGAAAGTGATGGTAGGTACTTGAGATTTGTTGGCCAGTTGAATCATAAATTCGGCTTGCATAGAGCTTCTTGGTCCGATGATGGCGCTCACTTTCTCGTTCTTGATTAGGTCCAAGGCTGCTTACACCACAAGCAAACAAAAATAAAGAAAAAGGTTAAATCCTTTGTTTTGATTTTTTGAGAAGTTAGAAAGACAATATACCGGGGTTATTGGAATTGGATTTTGACGATTGTTAGATTTGTTAATTTTTTGAGTTTTGGTTGTGGAAACTAAAAAAAGTAATTAATATAAGAGTCAAAATATTAATGGTAATGTAGAATATGCCATGTCACCAGTGAACTAATATATTTGAAGACCAATACAATAGTCACCATGACTTGAAAGAAAGAGACTGGAGATTTTGTCTAGCAATAGATTTCTCTTTAAATAGACTATATAAGAAAAAACTTGGAATTTTAATAGTAATTCGAAAGACTAATCTACACCAAGACTATAAGAGTAGAAAACACTTGAATTTTTAATAGTAATCTAACAGATTGTTCAGATTAAATGAAAAATGTAACAAAGACTCATTGCACATACTGACATATATACTATACACAACAAGACACTTGAGATTTTCAGTAGTCATCTAAAAGATTGTATATATACATATATATATATATATATATTCAATGAAAATAGTACCCAATCATGTATGGACGTTACCCTAACTTCCTACGTACGTAGTATTCATTCAACTAAAACTAAAAATAATACTACTGAATGACCTCTTACGTGAAAATAGTAACGGAAAAGCAAGAGCAGAAAAAAATAAAGAACCTGCAGCTGAAGCCTGAACAATATCTTCCATGGAGTCCCTGACGTGAAGCGTAAGTCTTGTGCGGTAATTAGGATGAGCTTCGTAGAAATCGGACAACGACTTATATATAGAAGTGAGACAGATGTTGGAAAAGTTTGTTTTGAGATCAAGAACTACTCCTACTTTTATTTCATGACTTGTTGGGTTTAGTCCTAAACCAACATCCATCACCACAAAACCGCAAAGGAACAGAACAAAGTAAGTAAGAAAGGTGCTACGAGTTTTTGTAGTGTTCGTCATCATGCAAAGAGTGAGGACAGGGATTCTTTAATTATGTGATTCTTTTACTTCCCTTTTCTGTTATATATATATAGACGAATGAATTGGTTTGGAAGAGTCTTAAAATCTATGAAGTATTTGAAACGCTATACCAAAATCGGTTCTCGAAGAAGAAGTCTATAGAATTATTAAGAAAAACATTAGTGTTGACTAAAAAACAATAAAAAAATGGGTTTGAAAGAGTCGGATGAATTTTGAAGTATGTACGACGCAAATGAAAAAAATAAGCATTTTTAAAAAACTTTTTAAGAACCCCAGAGGGATTCACCGATGTTCATGCTCTAAGAACATCTCTAATGGGGGATGTTAACAAAGTTTCTTAACAAAAAAAATATAATATTGTGTAGGTCCCACGTGGACCCCACATAAAATTAACAACCCACCTCTTAAAATCCTTATTTAAGAACCGACTCTACACTGTTCACGCCACGTGTCGTCTTGTGATTGGTCCGTTTTTTTTTTCATTTTTTTTTTAGGATCCCAAAAAAAAAAAATTATTAAAATATTTTTTTTTAGAACCCCAATGGAGTATCACCGTTAAGGGGTTTTCTTTAAGAAACTCAAGGTTCTCCGTTAAGAAATCGAAGTTCTTATTTAGATACCACTTAACATACTTCTCAAATGATAATTGGATAAATTGTGTACTAATTTAAATTTTAATTATAAAATTTAATTATATTATATATAATAATATTTTAGTGTTTATAAAACTCATGCAAGAGTTTCTATTGTTGAGGATGTCCTAAGTGAAATATATGGTTATCAAATAGCGTGGACCCACAAATTTTATTTACAGGGTCAAAACATAAATAAAATATACATTTAAAAGTTAAAACAATAAAATGAATAAAGACAATTATCATTATTTTTACTAGGTTAAATAAATAGGTTAAAAATGAGTTTAATCTTATTATCAATTGAAAAAAAAATTAGTACTTTGGATCCATCCATCCATCGGACTTGAGAAAACTCAAAGATTTTTCAGATCGTCTACTATCCGTAAGATCGATCGGTCAATCTTTTTCTTTTTGGGGTCAACAATCGATCGGTCGATCTAAATCAAGTAATCCTTCCTTAAAAAGATGCCTTTTGTTTTTTTTTTCCACACCCGGACAAGACAATATAAAGTAAGTTTAACAGAAGGTTTATAGGTACGAACACTATTTTCTGTATCTTTTTATTTTTTTTCTATCTTTAAGTTATTTTGATGTTTTTTTCTCCAGTCAATTCAATGTTTTATTGGGTCAAAACGTTATTAGGAATTATGAGCTTTTTTGAACAAAACACATTGATTGACACTTAAATGACTATCACCACATCAGTTGATTGCAATCCTACTAGGTAGAACACTGTGAATGGATCGATCTACTTGAGAAAGCTCACGTCCAGGGCCGGCTCAAAAATATTAAGGACCTTGTGCCAAATCAAAAAAAAAAGTTCAAAGTTTTTGTATAAATGTAAATAACTATGAGTTTTTAACCATATAGGACTCTAAATTCTTTATAAACTTTGGAAAAAAAAATATGGATCCAGTGCATTTGCACTTTTAGCATTGCCCTAGAGCCGGGCCTGCTCACGTCTGTCGAAAGTTTGAAAGATCCAGTGTTGATTCCGCACCAAATTCATCTTGGGGCTTGATATAGTGAGGACACTTAAATGAAGAAGAGAAAATCGATAAAAAATAATACCCTAGAAAAGTATGGAGAAATCGACTAAGAAAAGAAAATTAAGCTGTACAAAGATTTTATGTGTGTTCAGGAGACTGGAAGGGAAATGATTAATTAATTCTTTGATTGATACTTCTTTGATGAGACTGCATACTTAGACCATCTTCAATGGGATTGTATTTTAAATTTTCTCCAATGGAACTGCATTTTCCACTTCAAAATAGAATTTTCCACTTCAAAATAGAGTAAAAAATAGGATTACTCCAAATATGGAGTAACATACCATTTTTTAAGTCATCACTACATTTTGGAGTAAAAAATGGAGTGATGACTTAAAAAATGGTGTGTTACTCCATATTTGGAGTAATCCCATTTTTTACTCTATTTTGGAGTGGAAAATGCAATCTCATTAGAAAAACATTACTCCAAAACTCCATTTTAGAGTGGAAAATGCAGTCCCAGTCCCATTCGAGATGGTCTAAAGGGGTAAAAAACGGAGAGTTTAGTTAAATGATTAATTTTTTTTTCTTTTGTTCGAATATTATATTAAGCAAAAGAGTTTAGTTAGGAAACCAGAATCACAAAGTTTAGATATGTAAAATCTAAAATACGTGTACTACATACTATACCATACATGCCTTACCATTCACACTACATATAATTTAAGAAATAGAGAAAAACGAAAGCAGGTTTCAAGTCAAATCGGTTAAACATACCAAGCATCTGAATTTGCCACCATCTTCATTTTGAATAATTTGTATGGAAAGAGATGGTATTAGAAGTCTGTTAAAACTGTTATTCCCATTAATGAATCAAGTTGATCTTGTTTACATATATATACAAGTCATAAGCTTAAGTGAGCTATACAAAGACTATGTACACTCTAATAGTCCCCCTCAAGATGGAGTGAAGATGGAAGAGACACCCATCTTGCTTATTAACGGTCGAAGTTTGCCCGGATATAGAGGTTTTGTTAGTACATCAGCAAGCTGAAGATCAGTCCGAACATGAAGCAACTTTAAGGCGCCTTCTTCTACCTTTTCTCTGACGATATGGCAGTCATTTTCAACGTGTTTTGTGCGTTCGTGATATACTGGATTCTTGGCAATATGCATAGCGGCCATGTTATCACAGTAAAGCACTGGTGGGGTGGAGATAGTGACATGAAAGTCTTTGAGAAGTTTCTGTAACCACTGCAGTTCCCGGACAGCAAATGACATGCTTCTATATTCTGCTTCAGCTGAGGAACTTGAAACAGTATCTTGTTTCTTGGATTTCCAAGATATCAGAGAATCACCAATGAAGATACAATACCCTGTGACCGATCGTCTAGTGTCCAAACAGGAGCTCCAATCTGCATCAGCAAATGCCTTCAGTTCAATATCAGGAGAGGAAGAATAGAACAAACCATGTCCTGCGGTTCCTTTGATGTAGTGTAGCAACTTCATAAGAGCCTGATAATGAGGTACCCGAGGAGCAGCTGTGTATTGTGCCAACTTTTGAACAGAGAAACAGATATCTGGTCTTGTAATCGTTAGATAGATCAGTTTCCCTATAAGACTTCTGTATGTCTCTGGATTGTCAATAAGATCACCTTCATCTTTTCTCATTTTGACATTTGGTTCCATTGGAATAGATGATGGTTTGCAACCCAAAAGACCGAGTTCATCAAGGATTTCCAATGCATACTTTCTTTGGCAGATGGAAATTCCTTCTTTCGATCTTGCTATTTCCAAGCCTAGGAAATATTTAGCTTGACCAAGATCCCTCAATTTGAATGATGCTTTCAACTGATTCTTCAAATCTTCTGCAGCATCATCATTATTGCTTGTGACAACTATGTCATCAACGTAAACAAGCACTCCCACAAAGATATTTCCAATCACTTTAGTGAATAATGTATAATCAGAGATTGATTTGATGAATCCAAAACTCACTAAAGTATCTGAGAATTTCTTGTACCATTGGCGAGATGCTTGCTTTAGGCCATAGAGTGATTTTTCCAACTTACATACTGCATCCATTGGTAATAAGTCCCCCTGTTTGGGTACATATCCTGGAGGCAGTTTCATGAATATTTCCTCATTCAAATAACCATTGAGGAATGCATTGGAAATGTCCAGTTGAGATAGAGACCAACCCAACTTTGCAGCAAGGCAGAGAAGCATTTTCACAGAAGACAACTTAGCAACAGGAGAGTAAGTGTCTATGTAGTCAATACCTGCTTTTTGAGTGTATCCCTTTGCCACTAATCTGGCTTTATGACGTTCTAAACTCCCATCTGCGTGATATTTCAGCTTATAGACCCATTTACAACCGATTGCATGCTTATTTGGAGGTAAAGAAGTGATGATCCAGGTGTTTGAATCTTCTAGAGCATTCACTTCTGTACTCATAGCATCAATCCAGTTTTTATGCTTCTTAGCGTCTGTATAGGTCTTAGGTTCCACCTCTTTGTTTAAAGCAGCCAGAAAACATTGATATGAGGTGGATATCTTGTCATAGGAGATGTAGTTAGTGATAGGATAAAGAATTCCTGAGCTGACCGCATTGCAGTAATAATCTTTGAGATATGCAGGAGTCTTAGACTGTCTAGTAGAGGTTGATGGTTCAAGTGGAACCTGATCAGTGTCCTCAATCTCGAGGCCATCAAAATCATCATCTGAATCAATGATAAACTGCTTTCTAGTATCATTAGATAGCTCTTCAACAATGATTTCTTTCTTCTGATTAGATTGAGAAGACTCGTCTGAAAAACAGTTGCTCATATCAGCCGGAATGGTATTGGAGATGAAAGGATATAATTCTTCATAGAAGATGACATTCCTTGATATTGATATTGTTCTTGTTTCAATATCCAATATCTTGAAGCCTTTATAACCAGTAGGATACCCCAAAAATACTCCAGCTTTAGCTCTGTGATCAAATTTATGTCTCTGCTTTGGACTTGTCGAGGCATATGCTAGACAACCAAAAGATTTCAGATGATTATAATCCGGAGCCTTGTTCATCAGAAGTTCATAAGGAGATTTGTTCCCTAAATAATCAGTAGGGAGACGGTTGATGAGAAACACAGCAGTCAAGATGCATTCGTTCCAATATTCAATAGGAATATGAGACTGGAACATGAGAGATCTTGCAACGTTGAGCAAATGTTGATGCTTCCTCTCCACAACAGAGTTTTGTTGTGGAGTTTCTGGACATGAATGGTATGACATTATACCTTTGTCCTGGAAAAACTTGGTGAAATTAAACTCTGGAGCATTATCTGAACGTACTCCTTTTAGCTTAATATCAAACTGTTTTTCCACCATTGCAACAAAATTGGGAAAGACTGAGATCGCATCTGACTTGTTTCTGAGCATGTATATCCAAGTAGCTCTGGAGTAATCATCTACAACTGTCAAGAAGTATCTGTATCCATCATGAGAAGATACTGAGAAGGGTCCCCATGTGTCAATATGAACCAAATCAAAAGCTTTATTAGATCTGTTTTGTCGTGAAACAAATGGCAGATGTTTTTGTTTTGCCAAATGACAGACTTTACAATGCTTTTGAGCTTGATTCTGACTCTTTGGAAAAGAAATTGACAACAAATCAGAAAGAGACTCTAACTTCTGTTGAGATGGATGACCCAATCGCTTGTGCCATATCTCTGTATTATTCTTCATACTGCTGCAGATGACCGGAGCATTTGATGGTGATGTCAGAGATTTAATGTCCAGGAAGTACAGGTTTGATATCAGTCTACCCTTCCCAATCGTCCACACCCGTGAAAGATCCTGAATTTCACAGCCAGTTGCATCAAGCCAAACACCACAGGAGATAGATTTGGTTAAAGCACTGACACTTAGCAAATGGAATTTGAACTGGGGAATGTACAACACATCATGCAGAATGATCTTTTCACTCAATTGTATGACCCCAATACCAACAATGTTCACTGCTAATCCTGTAGGTAACTTGACTGTAGTATCATGTAACAATCTAATAGATTGAAACAGATTACGATTGTATGACACATGGTGTGTAGCACCAGAGTCTATCACCCAAGTATCCCTATTCACTATGTTGTCTGACAGTGAATAGAAATATGGTGAATTATTTCCAGTCAATGAACAAAAAATTGATGGATAGAAAATACCAGAGATGTTGCAGATAGTTGGATCATTGTTTGAAGTGGATGCTTCATGAGAAACTTCAGTGATTCTAGCACTCTGAGGTTGAAGCTTAGATGAGAAGTATGATACCAACTGTTGTATCTGGTCTGTAGTTAAATCAATGCCCATTTCAGTTGTAGCTACTGAGTTTGTCAATGCCATGTTCGCTGCCGGAGCAGAAAAACGTTGAGTTTGGCGCTGACTTTTAGGTTTCCAACCTGGAGGGTAGCCATGAACTTTGTAGCACCTATCAACCAGATGACCAGCTAAACCACAGTGAGTACATGTAGGTCTAGCCTTCTGTGAGTTAGGCCGATTTGTCTGAGCAGGAACTTGACTTTGTACTTGGAATGCGACAGTGTTGTTGTGTTGAGCCAACTTCCTCTTCCTCTGTCCTTCTTCTTGGTCAAGCATGTTATACATATCTGACAGTGAAGGACGTGGTTTGATGTTGAGGATATGAGTTCTAGTCGCAGCAAAGTCGTCATTTAGTCCCATCAAGAATTGAACTATCTTTGTAGTTTCATGATCATCAATAAGTTTCTGAACTTGAGAGCATCGACATCCACCTTTGATGAGGAGATTCTTTGTACAAGCCAATCGTTCCCAGAGAGTAACCATCTTGGTATAATATGTTGAAAGATCCATATCTCCTTGACGTAGTGAACAAATTTCATTGTCAAGATTGTAGATCAGTGGGAGGTTACTCTTATGAAATCGATTGTGTAAATCGGTCCACATCTCAGATGCATCATCAAAGTATAAGATACTAGCCGAAATCTGCTTATTAACAGCATTCAGAATCCAAGACTTAACCATACTATTGCAACGAGTCCAGATTCTATAGAGAGGATCTAATTCATCAGGTCGTGGCAAAGATCCATCAACAAAGCTAATCTTGTTCTTCGCTTCAAGGCTAGTTCTCATATTGATAATCCAGGTGTTGTAATTCTCTCCAGAAAGTATATCAGAAACTAAATTCATTCCAGGATGATCGCCAGATAACAACGCATAAGGATTGTGAATGTTATCGAGTGAATCCGAACCTGAAAGAAAGCGATTGTTCATCGAAGTCTGTCGCGGAATCTCGTTGCCGTCAGGAGATTTACTATCGCGATGATCAGAATCGTCAGCCTCCGATGAGATTGTTCGATGAACAGTACGATTCCTGAGCTTGGTTCCTTTCTTTGCCATCGATTCAGAGTGAAATCACGATGAAAAACAAAAGAAAGATGAACACTACAAGCTGAAATGAAATCGATTAAGAAGATTTCTCAGAGAATCTGAAGAAATCGAAGGTCAATTGAAGGAGAATGAGTGCGGAATGCGAAGGAAAGTGAAGATTTCCTGGAAAAAAAAATTGAAGATTTTCCAAGAAAGCGTCGAAGGTGAGAGAGAGAAACAGTATTCAGAGCTCTGATACCATATTAGAAGTCTGTTAAAACTGTTATTCCCATTAATGAATCAAGTTGATATTGTTTACATATATATACAAGTCATAAGCTTAAGTGAGCTATACAAAGACTATGTACACTCTAATAGATGGCCAACCCTAAGAGGTGCGCTATCCATTAAGGTAAGCTCCTTATTTCATTCACCTCACATCAACCTAGCCATATCGTTGACAATCCATTGATCTAGCAAATAGGTCTACGTCATTCCGAGGTGATAGGCTGATTAATTACCGCTTTCGATTCGCCTCCTAATTGCACTTCCTTCCATGCTAAAAGTTTACTTGTTGCATGTTTTAAAATTTAAAATACCTGGTAGTTTATAATCCATAACTATTAAGGGACATTGCCCGAAAATGTGATGGTTGGTACTTGAGATTGTTCCGCTTGTCTGATCATAAACTCGGCTTGCATAGAGCTTTTTGGTCGGATGATGGCCCTCACTTTCTCGTTTTTGATTAGGTCCAAAGTTGCTTGTACCACAAGCAAACAAAAATAAAGAAAAAGGTTAAATCCTTTGTTTTGACTTTTTTAGGTAGTAACAATTGAGAAACTAACCAAAGAATAATAGTTAAAATGTGTCCTACATCCTGAAGAAACTAAGAGTAATAGGGACATCTTGGACCATTTAAGGGTCACCCCTTTCAAGCTTAGAAAAAAGATGAAGAACTTTCCTATCAACGACTTGCTGTATATACAGACAACAGAAGTGGACCCTTGATTTCTGAATATTCAGAAAAATTTGCCATATCTCTTCCAACGAAGCATGTTCACTCATGTCTCATCTCATTTCGTACGAATAATAATAGACAGACCAAGTCCATTGATTCATTGAGAAAAAATACATACCGCGAAGTAGCTCATAGCGAATATACTTGTATGTGTAAAATTCATTTTTTTCTGGATATATGAAAGACTTTATACATATATGTCGCTATAAACTTTTGTTACAAATTAGTTGATATCTTAGAATCCTAATCCTAACCATATTACACTAATGTAAGTGTACGTCAAACGAAATAGTAACTTAGGGATTGAATTCATAAAGACCAATGGTTAGAAAACAAAAATGGGAGAGTAAAATAGAGGTGAAACAAGATATGATTTGTTTGTTTGGTTTCTACAACTAAGGAAAGGACATAATATACATGAATGTATAAAAAGCACTGCACATTAGAAAATTTGTAGGGATTGAAGTATGCAAATAGATAAATGATAAGAGACATCATTAAGCAACGTTCTTAACACCAAAAAACTGATTTATTGTTAACCCACTGTCGTGACATCAACTACTATGATCTTGTTTGTTTCGCAGTCGCTAGCGACCAGACAATCGTTATGTTGTTCAATTTAGAGTCGATGTGACTGTCGCAGTCGCTGTTGTTGTGTTGTTCGTTTAGAGTCGCTGCGACTGTCGTTGAATATTTTTTTAAATCGCCGTTAAAATCAGAGACCAGATTTTGAATCGCTAATCGCTAATTTGGAGTCGCTAGCGACTACCAAATGAACATGTTTGAAGTCGCTGCGACAATCGTTGTCGCTTTTGCCATCAAACGAACAAGGCCTATATTTGACAACCAAATATTCTAAATTGTCGCTTGAACTTATAAGTCTAATCATGCATAAAAAAAATAGGTCGCGAGTCAAGTTTCGTTCGCCTAGGTGGATAAGGCACATGGGTGGCTGAAATCGCTAAATCATGGATCAATTACCACTTGGGAAATTTGCATATCCAATTTCTTGGACCATTTATACACGAAGTCTGGAGAGTGTTTTTGTGAAGAGTGGAAACTATTAAGGAGTTGTAGAGACACTAATAGAAAAAAACAACATATCCACTCACGAATACTATATAGACAACTCTGTGGCTATATAGAGATCTAGCCACGATCGAGAACCAAAGAAAACATGGATATAGCTTCCTCGCTTATAACTTCTGTTGATTCAAACTTGAATTATAGCCTAAGGCCCAAGTTATCTTATTTTTGTTGATAAGATTAAGATAAGAGTATATTAAGAGATATCTAATATATATCAACTATTTAGGAGTTATCTAAATCAGGGTCTATATTATTTCTTAACTCTCTATATAAAGAGATGCCAAGATGTTGCATAACTTGAGGAGTTTTGAGAAAGTTTAAGAACTTTAGTTTTTCAGTAAGTTTTCTAAATCAATAAAGAAGTTTATATTATCAATTGTTGAGTACTTGAATTCAATAAATTGTATTAGAGCTTTGAAGTAATAAAGAAAGAATAAGCAAGTCGGTTTATTCTTCCTTGTGAGACATCAATCATGAGTAGCGAAGGGACCATGACGAAAAGGTCGCCGGATAAGGCTAAGGAAGGTGTAGGATCTTCCTCTATCAAGTGTCCGAAGTTAACTCAACCAACTATACGATATAGGCTATGAGAATGAAAATTTTATTTAAGGTGCGTAAGGTATGGGAGGTGATTGAAAAATGAACACTACTGAGGTAGTATCTCCTCCAGCTATTGTATAGCGTCCTATTCGTAGGTCCATATCTAGTGCAGCTTTGGGTAACAATAAATATTCGTCTTTGGATTCTTTTGATGATGAGAAAATTTCTGTTGACATTGACATTGAACCGGATCAAGGGGAATTCTTAACCCTTGCAGGTAAGAGAATTCTCCGGGAAAGGCCTGTCAAACCATCTGCAAAGGTCAAAGATATGCAGAGGCTTCCACAGGACGAGGCAATTAGACTAGAGGTAATAGAGGTGGTCATGGTTAATTTGGTTATCTTTACCCTCTTCGTATTGTACACGAGGCGGAAGACTCGAGTACTATCCTTTTTCTTTCTTACCATGTAACTTGTGTGTTTCTACTTAAGTTTATGGTTTTTGCTATCATAAAACTCTAGCCTTTTGGCTCGTAAGCTATTTTTAGTTTTCGCAATTTTAATATAAAAGCTCTTTTTTCAACAACAAAAAAATGATTAGTTGAATAACATGGGATTACAAGTGATTATGAATGGTTTTACTTAAATTCTATATTCAATAATACGTGATTTGAGAAAATTTATAGAAATCATTAGTTGAATACCAATAGATTTTAAAACAAAATCAAAACATTCTAAAATCCAGAATTCAATACACCCTCCGATAAGTTTAAACTTAACATAGAGTCAGCGAAAGCAATACTATTACACCCTGAACAAAGCAGGAAACAGAGTGGCTAACCTTTCTTCCACTTTTCCAATTTCTCTCTATCATACACCTTCACATGGAATACAAGATTCATCATCTACATCTCGTTCATGATGAAGATTCGAAAGCTCTCCGCTCAGGTTGAAAGACCCTCTTCTTGGCTCAAACTCCCTATCTGGTGACGGACTACGTGGCGGCGTTGTGATCTGCACAGTTGAAGAGCTTGGACTGCCTTGGGTAATAGGTGAACTCACGTTATGTACGACACTGTTCTTGAAAGTATGCGACTTTATGTCTTTCTCATCAAAGATTCTAAGTAAGGACCTTAACTTTCTCCAAAAGGAGTTTTCGGAGTCTTGAAATAGCTTGTGCCTATATTCGTACAAAAAGTTGACTACGAAGATGAGAAGTGCCAAGGTTGAAGCAAGGCCTGCTATTAGAAACAGACCCCAGAAGCTACTAAGGCTGAGATGGTTGGACGAAAGAATAGTGTTTTGATCAGGACAATTACTCTGTTTCTTGAACCATTTGTCCTCAATATGTTGCATTTCATCACCTTGAGTCACATTCAAGATTGCCCTTGAAACATCATCAGTCAAAGGTGAATTCTTGGGGAACACCTACACACCGATCACAGGAACAAAAAAATAAAAATTACAATCAATGAAAACACGTACCTCTTTTTCTATGTTGTAAATGTAAGTTTAAAGGATATACGAAACTTACAAAGCCAAAACCAGCAGTCTTAAAGGTAGGTTCAACCATTGCGTATTTGGAGCAGTTCTGAGAAATGATAACTTTAAGGTATGCAACTTCATCGAAAGATGCTGTAATACTCCCATTGGAAAAAAGCTCGTTACATTCTTCAGCGGAACCAAAAGGCTTGAGCTGAGATTCAACAAATCCTTGTTTTTTCAAAAGGTTAAACACGAAAGCGCCGCGTTGGAACCCTACAGATTCGTTATTCTTTATGAGATCTTTCCAGTTTGTGACCTCTGGTTGGAACCGTGGTACAGTGAGGAAAGATGTGAGATTTGCTGTGTAGCTCTGAATCAGCACAAGCACCATGAAGCACCACACTGTCACCACAAACCTCGCTAAATTGCTCACCACCTTCTCACCTATATCAACACCGCACAAGTTATACTATTTCCTTAATCTTGTTTCGTATTTTGGAACCTTGTATAGATAATAAATTGGGATATAATCTACTATATATATTAACAACGTTGCCAAGTTTTTTTTGGGTGTAACTTACGGTGGGCAAAATTCATAGTGGAGAAAGAGAAGCAGAAACTGGTGTCTATCTGCTGGTGAGGCTGTCCACGAAAGTCAGTGTTGACTCTGTGTTCTAAAATCCACACAATAAAACCAATGAATACGAAGAAGCAACCAGTTGTCACCCATAGGTCGTAGCTCCAAGGTTCGAGGAACACCCATGTGTTCTTGCTCTCATTGTCCCTGAGAGGAACCAACATAGACACTCCAGACTCTGTGTACGGTAACGTGAAATCAACATACAAGGACCTGTTTGCTATGATGGTTACATCTCCCACAACTGCATCCCACCTCTGCCTCAATTATTGTTAATATGTTAGAAATCTATTATATAATCGACATAATATACTATACTCATTTGTTACTTTTTGGTAAATTTTTTTTTTTTTAAAGGATTAGTCCGTTTAGCCAATTAATCCTTGGACCCGAGAGGATATGTGAAATCTCGGTGGCCAACCCGAATCAAACCAGGTTGGCGGAAGCCTACTAAACATTCTTTTAGCATACTCATTTGTTACTTTTTAAGTAGAAATAAGGTAAGAAAGAGAGAGAGCTAACCCCATTATAGACTTGGTACACCAATTCGTCGTAGTTTTCATCCGGTGACTCGAAAGCCAAGTATTGAGGAATGACTGAGTAAGGCAACTGTTTAAGAGTAGCTTCGAAGACGTCTATACAGTAACCGGTCGGGGTCATTGCGTTACTGATCAGATCTTTATTTACCTTTACAAAGTTGAAGAAGCCTTTCTTTACTGGACCGCCCACTGTAAGCTTCTTCCCGTTCGTTGTAAACTCCCATCCTTTGGGAATAATATTTGACTTTCCGGGCCATATCACTGGCCCGAACCTCTCCGCTGGAAACAATGTCGTTTTGTTTGATTTTGCATTCACGAGTCCATTGTTTGGTGTCCAGAATCCTATAATTTTCTCTTTTTTTCCAATAATATTGATGATCTCAAACGTTGATGACTTGAGCTGCCTGTTATGGAGCTTAAACTCTTCTGCTAAACCCTTAAATTTTACATCTGAAAGTGCCTTTTGAAGACTTGGACCGTAGCGAGAGACCCCTAGGGTCCCAAGATCTGTCCTGTTATTTGGATAGGAGCTAGCAATGTCATACCGCAAGTTCTTTGTGCTGGTTCTCTCCACAGCCATGGCCAACGCAGTGATCGAATCGTATGCCCATACCGCAAAAATACTCAGCTCTGTATCATCCCCCATCAATGGATTCACCTTCTTGAACTTTTTCTTCCATCTCGAACTCTTGCATATTCTCCAAGCTGCTACCGCGTTCGCTAGATCTCATCAAATTCATTATTCCATCTGTCAATAACCATACATATCCTTCCTCCATCATCCCGATCTCTCTAGCTTTCTGAAAAAAACGAAAACCAAGATTTGGTGCCATGTGGACAACGAATACCCTTGTCTGCATTGTCATTAGCTTATAGAGCTCCTTGAGAATCTGATCATCATTAGCCTCCTGAGGGATCAAACTTCTATAGACTACAATAGCTTGCACGTCTTGTAAAGCATCAGCCAAGTAAGGTACTATTCCTTCTCCAAATTCGTTGTCCTCGTTAATGGTGATGACGCTTCTCCAGCCGAAGGATTTGACAATGGCTGCAACGGCTTCGACCTGGGATGAGTCGTCGACAGTGGCTCGAATGAAGTAAGGGCTGTTGATGGATATTAGAAGCGGGCTTGTTGCAGAGAATGTGATGGTCGGTACTTGAGATTCGTCAGCCAGCCTGATCACAAACTCTGCTTGCATAGAGCTTCTTGGTCCAATGATGGCACTCACTTGCTCGTTCTTGATTAGGTCCAAGGCTGCTTGCACCACAAGAAACGCAGAAAATAAGAAGAAAATCAAGGTTAAATTTGTAGTAGTTAAATAATTAAGCAGAAATTATTATTTTTCACAGAGTTAAGACTAATATGGACTTCTTTGTCAATTTAGTGGTAAGTCGTCACCCACACTACAAGCTAAGGAAGAAAATGAAGACTTTGTCCGAATACAGCTTGCTTTATATATAAACCACATACGAGGACACTTGGATTCGGAAGAGTCAACAGAATGTATGATATCTATTTAGGTAAAGCATGTTCATATAAATCGCATCTTGTTTCATACGTTAAAAAGACCAAGTCTACTGAAAAAAATCAAGTACAACGGTATATTTACGTCACTATTTTGTAACAAACTCACGAAAAAATTCAGTTATAAAAATATTTTAACCTAACATTTTTTAATTGTTTTTTTTTTAACCAAATTTTACGACAAATACTAGGTGGGGTGTCCGCACCCTGTGCGGACATAATATTTTGTTAGAGTAAATAAAATTGGAAGTTTATTTTTATTATGAAATATTTTAGATTCATGAGATTTAGATTCGTTGATTGACTTTTTAGAGCGATTTATGCTTTTTCTCGTAGACCATCGTAATTCCAAAACTCCGATCATTATATTGCGCAAGCATTCTTCTTCTTCTTCCATATTAAGTTGATATGTGGAGTAACTAATATACCTTATATATTACTAAGATCCTTTCCAACTACCGATGTGGGACATTATGTCCCTAATACAACGATTTTTTTAAAGGAAAAATTAACATAACCTAGAAGATTCGATTTTAAAAAAATTAACATAACCTAGAGGGCTCGATTTTAAAAGAAATTTAACATAATTAAGAGTTATTTCATTAAGGGTAAACCGGTAATTAAGCTCGTGAGAATGAATCTGGTGCATTAGTTCTCCAGCCATTGCTATTCTCTCTCTCTCTCTTCTTATCTTACCCTATATATATTTGTTAATTATTTCTTCAACTACTGATGTGAGACTTTTTATTAAAATTTTCATTAAAGGTATCTTGGTCAATAGCCTCATAAAAATAAATCTGGTGCATTTTCACTTCTCAATTATAGAATTAGATGTTAACCGCTTTACATATATCACCATTGTCGGACTTGCCTGCCGCAAACAAATTACCCTTATCCGTCTTTCGTACATGTAGATCGAACCAAACAAAATTGCAACTAAACAATGCTTTCACAGATTTGTAGAAAATTTGTTATAAATTGAAAATCATTTTACCGCAAATTCGTCATTTGCTATTTAGTATTCCATTTACGATGATTATCTGATTATACCAAAAAAACAGTATCAAGCTTAATTAAGTAAATTTTCTACTAAAAGTATTTTATTTGTTGAATATTCATTTCTGACCCTAATCCTTAATTCTTAAGTAGAACTTATGATCAATATCATCAAATTAAGAATAAATCCAAATGATGCGTTACATGCATCCGAGAAGCAAAAGACAAAGAAGAAACGAACCTGCAGCTGAAGCTTGAACAACATTTTCCAAAGAATCTCTAACGTGAATCACAAGTCTTGTCGTGTAATCAGCATGATGCTTATAGAAATCGGACAATGATATATAATGGAAGTGAGGCAGATCTTGGAAAACGGAGTATGGAGATCAAGAACTACTCCTACTTTGATTTCACTTGTTTGGGTTTTTCCTAAACCATATCATCTTCATCCAAAGATTGAGGAACTTTATGTGATTCTTTAACTTTCCCCTATATATTGGATATATATAAACAGGATACACACAAGAAAGAAAGAAAGGGACATAAATAAATAAAAACTTAAAAGTCTAGTTTTATTTGTTAAACTCTAGTTTCAGAGAGGGAAAATAAAAGAAATTTAACCAAAATGGTTGTAGTATAGTGGCTTTCATTTGGTGAAGGAATTACATTATCGGTTTAGGTCAGGGATCGACTACATTCAAACATGAAATTATTTAACTATTTCCATTTGATACCATATATGTTTTTAATGGCAAAAAAATCTGGATTTCTATGTACCTTGTGGAATTAGTCTTTATACCTATAAAAATTTTAGGATATTTATGATTATAAAAAAAAAATTTAAAGAATTATTGTAAAATAATTCAAAAATACAACTTTTAGTATTATTATTTTACGAATATATCAGAAACCAACAATTTTATATTTGGGAAGAGTTCATTTTGAAATATTTTAATAAAGTCTTTAAAAAAGTTATGCAATTTTGGAGTTTTAACATTTTGGTGACAAATTTGGATAACAAAACCTAAAAATATCTAATTTGAAACTTCAAAGTCAATGAAGGAGTCAATGTGAGATAAGGGGTAGAAGTCAATATAATTGCTTAGTGGCAGAATGAAATTTGTGGCCAGGCTTAAGAACGTAATTTTTCAAAATGTACGTTTTCACCAAGTGGCTTGGTAGTCATTAATATTAGGATCAGTTTCTCTTTGCTACAGAAAATCACACGCTCTGTTCGTTTCGCAGTTGCTGGCGACAGCGATAGCAACTCTAAATGTGTTTGTTTGGCGGTCGCTAGCAACAGCGACTGTCACAACGACTTCAAACGTGTTCGTTTGTCAGTTGCTGGCGATAGCAACTGTCGCAGCGATTCCAAATTAGCGACTAGCGATTCAAAATTCGATCGCTGATTTTAAGAGCGATTGTGAGGCGATTTTTTTAAAAATAATTAAGCAACAGTCGCAGCGACTCTAATACGAACAACACAGCGATTGTCGTAGTGACTATCACAGCGACTCAAAAACAAACAACATAGCGATTGTTACTGTCGTTGTCGCTGGTCGCTAGTCGATAGCGACTACAAAACGAACTGGACAATAATCATGTTAATCGATGGTTAGAGAAAACTAGTCACTTATATTATATTATAATATCTTAATTTATACAAAAAAATTGATCACTTATATAATAACAGTTTATTAGATTTTTTATTAAAGTATATTAATATAACTATTATAATAATATAATATCTTCATCCAAATATATAAATAATATTTATTTCAACTATCAATATTTTTATGCTTTTATGAGTTTTATTAGTTTTTCATATATTATTGTACATATATTTACTTGTTCTTCATATTCCTTTCATTCTTTTTGTAAAGTATATTTCTTTCATTCATATAAATCTTAATATTATAATAATTTGTAACTTTCTGAATTTACCGGCTTGATTTTTTTTCATTAGTGTTTATCTCCTAGTTCTATCTTTTACAATTTGAACTTTTTGTTTTTTTCCTATATTTTTGTTATTTTCTTTTTCCAAACCTTTTTTTATACCTTGTTACTTCTCGATTGTTTATTAAGTATTCTTTTGGGTAATTGGTCTATCTCCATTAATAATATTTATCTTCTCCTTTCTACTTCTCTCTAGACTCCATCCTTTACGTTTTCGTTCTGGTAGCGGGTCTTGTCGCACCGATGAAATAGTTACTTATGTCTCTCTATCCAATCCTCCTTCTTTGTAGCATATTATGAGTATTCAGATGGTTTTGTTTTGAATAAATTTCGGGTTCTTTGCTCGGTTCATATTCCTGACTCTGTTCGGCAGTTCTCTTCCGGTTATAGGCCAAATATACCGATATACTACCACAGTGCTTCACCGCCGCGACACCGAAGATCTCTCCTTCTCTTGCCCTACAAGCCGAGAACTTTAAGTTGTTGGTTTCGATGCCCGATCGAGCTGAGCGGGCTGGCTGGTACCTTACCATGGTGTTTCTCTTCTGAGTAGATTTCTGTTTTGAAGCGCAGCAAATCGGAGATAGCGGTGATGAATTGTAGTGTTTTATTTCATACGCAGTGTTTTCTGGTGACTTTGTGTGGAGTTAGATCGGCAGGAAGAAACATATGTAGCGGCGGAGGCGACTACACCAGTAACCAAATTGTGACCGGAATCATCTATGGCGGCTTGGCGAGTTGCATGATGCCCTAAGTATATATTCGAGTTTTTTGTAGTGTCTTTCGAGTCTTTACAGGTGTTTATTAGGTACATGCACTTTTGGAGGATTTTGGGAGATATTGGAGCTTATCGGGCAAGATTTGGAGCTAAAGCCGTAAGGAGCAGAAATGACTATCTCGGAGCGACCTCTGTGTCGATCGATGCATCATTGGCGTCGATCGACACATACCCGTGCCAGCGAGTTAATGAAGATTTTGGAGATTTGCACTTTTGCCCCAAAAAATCCAGTATTTATAAAAGAGACCCAAGTCGTGATTAACACTTTATAATTTGGTTTTTGGTGTTTTTTATTACACATTCATCCTTTTAGCTAGAAAGAGTTTAGAACTTGAGGCTGATCATTCCTTGTACTGCTTTTGGAGAAGATTCTGAACTTCTTTGTTCTCTACTCTTTTATTTATGCAATCTATTCTTATTATGATTTCTGTTTCATTGATCATGTCTGAGTAGATTCATAGTTAGGTTTAGGGATTCTCATTAAGGATTTCATGACTTGCTAGATTTAATAAATCAGTTAAGGATTCATAACTATGTTAGTTCTTCAACCTGAATTGTGCTTTATACTAGTTTCTAATATGATCACTTAGAATCTAGACTTTAGGTTTATAAATTGACACGAAAGTGTAATTTAGAATCTGAACTATTTAGGTTGAGCAATTTAATTATCTGCAAAGAAATTTGGTTTAATTGAATTGTGAACAAATCAAACCTACACTTAAAGCTAGTTTATTCTGTTAGGAATTGCAAAGAAATTTGGATTTCTGTGGTTTAGACTTAGAGAATTCTCGCAACGAAAGTTGGTTAATTCTATATATGTGTTTGAGTTCTAGAACCGTGCTTAATTTGATCATGACTGATCATTAATCTGCTTGTCTTTATTTCCTGAGAAGTCCCTAGATTTAGCGCCTTTAGTATATTGATAAAACAAACCGACTTGCTTTTTGATTTAGTTTCTGCTTAGTTTATTATTTCTGATTTGCATCCCCTAGCTTAATTCGAAGTTCTATAATCTATCGTAAGATCTCTTTAGTCTATGTGGATTCGCCCCCTACATACTACATTTGCATGTGCACTTGCTGTGTAACTTAGGGAAATAAACTCTGAGCATGTCAAGTTTTTTGGCACCGTTGCCAGGGACTCTTTTGAGTCTTTGATAGATTTGAATTTAGAGTTTAGACTAGGTTTTTCGTTTTTGTTTTTGGTTACTAATTTTCTGTCTTTATCTCTATTTGTGTGTGTTTCAGGTTTGACGCTTTGTATCGATCGACACTCTTTCGAATCGATCGACACAACGCGATACTCGTACTGAATCGATCGACGCGGTCCTGTGCATCGATCGACGCTTGACGATTAATGACGGTTTATGCATAATCGCACGACCAGAAGTAATCCGGACAAGAAACTCGTGAATCTCAGACTTGAAGAACTTGCAAGGTTGGAAAGAACGAACAGGAAAGCTCAGAAGTTAAGAAATTTAGGTGTTGTTGTGCTTATCAGCTCAGAAGTTAAGAAATTTACTATCAATAGACAGTGTGTGAAACACTATTGGGCTAAGGCCGAGATCCCAAGAGGACAGATTCTGCCTCTGGATGATGCACCCTCTGCTTGATCGCAGAGCAGTCAAGCTAGTGACGTTAAAAGAGCGCTGAGTGGGAGGCAACCCACTGATAGGTTTGTACATACTCATTTTGGTGTTTTGCTAGGATTTTATGTTTGTTTTTCGTTTTTGGTGTTTTTGGTCTGCAGATGGGAAATCTGGGAACTCCAAAATCGCACTGCGTCGATTGTTGCGGTCCTGTGCAACGATCGATGCAAAGAGAAATATACGAGAAAATGAGAGTGCGGCGTGTTGATCGTTGCGGTCCTGTGCAACGATCGACACACCTAGTTTAAATCGAAAATCAAAGGTACGTGTGCAATAAACCGGAACTCGGATTGGTTCGATTCGGTTCGACCAATCGCGATATGCAACGATCGTTGCAACCCTTGCGACGATCGATGCAGTCACGTGCAAGGTAAGTACCCAAAGCTTTCTTCTTCCTTCTTCATTTTCTCATTTCTTCCTTCTAGCCGAATGAACCCTAAAAATCTCCATAGCCATAACTCACTCGATTCTTGCTCGTTTTCATCGATTCAAATGCTCATTTCACTTGATTTCTCATCCTCTCTCCATATATATCACTCATTTCGACTGATTTTAAGGTATGTATCCCGAATCTCTTAGTTTCTATTTTGGCTCTAAGGTATTGAATTCGAATTCTTTCACGATTTGATTGTTTTAATGGTGAATTGACGCTTGATTAAGCTTGCTAGTGATGATTTCGTACCGCCTTAGCACATGCATTGACAGATTTCGCAAGTTTTCAGAGAATCTTTGATTCGATGAAGAACAGTTGTGATTCTCTGATTTAGGGCGAATGTAGAACGAATTGGATGAATTTGATACTGATTTTGCTGTTGTTGATGGTTGATTGGGATGATAGACACTGATTTGGTAGAATTTGTTGATCTTAGAGCTTAGGCTTAATTGCAAGTTTGCTTCTTGTGTCTTTGATCGCAAATGCCTCCTCGTAAGCGCAACATATCTTTTCCAGCTGATTCTCCTCCTCCTGAGGAGTGGATTACGCGAGCCTCATCACCACCTGCTCCGTATCAGCGTGATCGTGAGGATATATAGGCCCCTTGGCCTAAGGGAGAGAAAGATCTGATTCATGCGACAAGGCAGTGGGCACTTGCGCCTAAGGTGTTGATTAAGAGTGCAGAGTGTACTGACAAGGCGATATCAGAGCATTGGGATGATTACGACACGTTGATTTACAACTCTTAGCTGCACATGGAGATTGAGCCTGCTAAGTTTGCTGACTACAGGACTTGTAAGATCATGGGCCTTGATCGAGAGGTGCAGGCATTGGTTCAGGAGATTGGTCTAGGATCGATGCCCATAAGGTACTATGAGCTTTATCCGGACTTAGTGCGACAGCTGTTGTCCACTTGCAGACTATATTACAGAGTAGGCCTGGGCATTTTTACCCGGACCCGAGGACCCGACCCAGAACAGACCCGAATAAGGCAGGTTCAGGTTAGAACACGGTTTAGACATTTTAACCTGTTGGGTCCAGCTGTTGAAGACACGGGGGTACAAGTTCGGGTCCGGGTATTACCCGCATGTCTTTCGAGTATCCATATAAACATGTATAAATATATATATTAATAATATATATGTATTTATATATTTTAAATATTTTAATAACATGTTCCGAACCTGTATCCGACCTGTTCTGAACCTGTTCTCAGCCTGTTCTGAACCTGTTTCGAACCTGTTTTGAACCTGTTTCTAACCTGTTCCGAACCTGCTCGAACTTGTTCGAACCTGAAACTGAACCTGTATCTGAACCTAATCAAACATGTTTGAACCTGTATCCGAACCTGACTCGATTAGTATCCGAATAAAAACGGGTATTGGCAGGTAAGCCACCCTAAGACCCGACCTGACCCAGACCCGACAGTACTCGACCCGAAACTAGCAAGTCCTTAAATGGGTCCTTCATTTCTTCTACCCGATGGACCCGTACCCGACCGAAACCCGACCCGAACCGGACCCGAGGACCCGAATGCTCAGGCCTATTACAGAGACTCGATGCGCAGGAGAGCTGCAGAGGGGACTTTCACTTTCATGTGTTTGGGAGCTAGGTACCGCATTCCTCTTCTAGACATCTGCCGCATATATGGATTCAGCGTGGGGCCTACTAGATGCTCCACCATTGGTGAGTGCGATAGCGCGAACACACAGTTCTTCTGGGAGCATATCGGTAAAGAGCGCTACAACTAAAGGACCTCGAAGCAGATGTCTGTTAGACATCCAGTCCTGAGATATGTGATCCGCATTCTGGGATACACATTGTTGGCTAAGTCTGAAGCCAACAAGATGAGGAAGCATGAGCCCATGGTACTTTACACTGGCTTGAGAGATTTGTTTGCTGAGACAGGGTTGCGTGATCCTGCACCTGAGCTGAACTTGGGAGCCATTTTTGTTGAGCACTTGTGCACATTGAAGAAGAAGGCATTCGATGGCAACAAGACTGAGACTGTAGGAAGCCTGCTCACTCCGATCTTTCGCCATTGCAGGATTTCTTTGGAGGGCAGAGAGTGTGACACCACAGAGGCTTGGATGGATCTTGCTCACTTTAAGAGCGCCACATGGATGAAGGAAGATCGTCTTTGGATCTTCCATGTCGCACACTTTCGTAAGTGGTGTATGCAGCTTCTAGCACCAAAGCTTACCAGGATAGATACATTGGCTGCGTTGAGTTTTGAGCCTCGTAGGAATGATCGGCGCAGTGTGCCTACGGTTGCTTACCCTCTTGGTGAGCCCACTTCACGAACTTCTACATCTTTTGCTCCTGCTTATGCGTTTGCTGCTGCTTCTGTAGATATTGGTCAATATCCTGATCCACTGATGGACCCTGCTGAGATGTCCCAGGGTGAGTTCCAGACACTAGTGAACGACCGACTGAAGGGCATTTGGGAGTGGATGTGTGGCTGCACTTGCAGGAGACAGCCTTCAGTCCATCAGCTTGTTCCTGTACCACGACGCCGACCTTCACACGCTCCTGCGACGTCCAGTGATTCTGATAGCTATGCTGGGATTGACGATGAGTCCGAGTGATGTGAGATTTGAGTTCATGTTTCCTGACATTCGGTTATGTATCTTTTCACTCTTTATTTTTCATTTTTTTTGAGTCTTGGTCAGTACTTGTCGTTTGGGATGATGTGTTTGCTTCTATGACTATATGTTGCTTTGATTTTGTTTGTTTGTGATGTTTACAGCTTACAGGTTTGATTTTTGAGATTTTCTCACAAACTAACTGCTGACTGTTAACTGATCCGACGTAATCACAGTGCAACGATCGACACGGTCATGTGTGTCGACCGACTCACGGATACTTTCACACTGCAACGATCGACACGGTCCTCTGTTTCGAATGACTAAATATCGCAATCGAACTGCATCGATCGTCGCGGCCCTGTGCAACAATCGACGCAGTTGCGAGACATGTAAAAATCGACAGAACCTAACACATCCCTGTCCATTTTTCTTTCTTTTACCAATCCTAATCTTGACACTACTGGGGACAGTGTGTTTCAAGTGTGGGGGAGGTGGTACTAACATCAATCTTTTTCTTTTCTTAGAGTCAGTTGTGTATGTTTTATTGAGTCAAAACAATTGAGTAAGAAACAATGAATTTTTGAGTAGATCATCACACTTGCAGGAACTTAAGTGACTATTGGATTGAGTTTGCAGATGAATTTATGACTGTTAGAAAACCCAACACGGACCAACCTACTGAGGACACCCATATTGTAACGCCCCTTTCCCATTCTCCGCTGACCGTCGAGCTGACCGGTCAACAATCAAACAAGAACATGACCGATCGAACCCGAGCAAGTCGAACGGGAAAAGTTCGCCACAGGACGAAGCCAAAGATAGATCGGTTTGAGACAAAGGCTCGCACCAATCCGTCTTTGACCTCGCTATGCTCATCTCCATAACACAAGCAGTACTACTTGCACTACTCCGATGAGTTGTGTCAATTCGGACTAAAACCTCATATCAGGGAAACAATTACATTTTTAAGCAATCAAACGTCGAGCACAACGTTTAATAAGCTTTCACAAACAATTGTCATTGCAAGCATACAATGAAATCAAACACACAAAAATAGTGATAATGCCGAACCGAGAAAACACACAAAAATACCGAATCAAATCCCGCCACAAGCAACCCGAAACCACACCGAGAACTTCCCGCGTCCGTCGCTGCTAAACCTGAAAAACACAAACAGAGTCTAATGAGCGATCTAAGATCAGCCAGTGAATCTGCTCCCCACTAATCGCTTCTAATCTATCTAGAGTCTACAAATCCCCCCCCCCCCAAAATAACATTCAACAGGAATAAATGGTCGATCACGCACTACCACGTCGTGATAAACCCACAACACACAATCAATGCCAAAGATAAAGAGAATTAAGGGAAATCGAAGGCACTGCGGCACATTTCCTCGATTAGACTCGGTCTATCTAATGCACAACGAAAGAAATAACAAACAACACTGAACCCTACGATCTCGGTAACTTCCACAGGTTTACATCGTCACCTATATAGTAACTAACCCACGACTCCTAAACGTGTACACAAGGTCCCACGAATAGGACACCGTTCTCCGTCCATTGATACGCGGTGACTCGGACTACCCCTAGATAGTCCGAGTTTCCATGTGATTCGGCCCTAGGACATGACCCCGTATTCTCCGAATCACACACCTACCGGCGTCACCCAGTATGTTAATTCCACAACCGGAATCACCATGATCCGATTAGGAAAAACCCGAGGATCCAATCGGATCAGAAGTACCGGAACGTAAACAAAGCCTAGGCTTGCGGAATCTAACGCACCCTAGAGTCCTAGTGCAGAAATATAAACACGCAGACTCGCTAGGACTCTAACACAGATCACGCAAACAACATCAACAATAAAAGAATTCCCAACCATTCTGCAAGCCGCTACACTACTAATACCACCACTCTGACTAGGAAGATACCTAGTCAGCACCAACTAACTTACCCCGGTCCCGTGACCGGAGTAAGTGTCCACAATAACTGCTCGGCCCAACACCGAGCAGTCTAATAAGCCTGCACACAAAGCTCACAACAACAACATAATAATCACGCAATCACAATCAATCACGACAAACCATACAAGCAGGCCTATTAGGGTTTCTAAGTCTTTTAATCCATTCTTATCCGCTACATTGGGTTAGCGGACGGCTTACAAACTCACCATTTCCCTTATTTAACTCATTCTAGTTATCTTTTAACAACTCCTCGATCCGTCGGTTTAGAGTTAGTAACCTTACTAACTCCCCGACGTCTCATTATTAATTAACTTAGTTCATTACCCATATCCCGCTATTAAACTTAAACCCCGATCCCATTATAATATTCTATACGTTCGATTAGGTTTAACTCGTATTTTAATGTCGTCTTAATTCTAGTATGTAGATTCGTTCATTCTCATTCTTAGACATATATAGATGCATATATGGTCCTAATCAAACGGTATCTATATGTATGCATCAAACAATTGTTACTAGCAACCTAACGACACACAAACGATTAACCTTTTAATTCTCAAACCCTAACATGCTTATTCGATCCTAACCGGTTTATCATTAAACGTCCATTTAATTACCAGTCAACTAATCAGGTTATTAACGGGTATGCAATCCTAATACTATGGTTTCTCGATTCCCGGTCTATATGAATCTAAAGGTTTGTGAGCCGACTCACAGTGAGATAGGCGCGGAAATGGCGGCTCGATGCAGATGCGAATCCCGAGACACCCGACTCGAATCCCGAACTCCCGAATATCGAACTCCGAACGATGAACACTCCAGAAATCTCGGAACAGCCGTGGACCAAGCGTTGACCGGCTTGGTCTCCGGCATTGACCAGCGGTTGACCGTTGACCGTTGACTGACCGTTGACCCGTACGTTGACCGAAGCTTGAACCGTTGACCACTGAACCAACCTGGATGAACCAAACCAATCCCAATTGACCGGTTTAGTTAAACCAGTTTAGGTCAACCGTTGACCGAGTTGACCAAAAGCGTTTACCGGTTTAACTAAACCGATTTCTTCTCTGAACCAAGGATGAACCGAGTTCAATCCATCCCAAACATCCTGAGGAAGAACCGGCTGAAGATTCTGGTGGCGGAGGAGCTCTCCGGTGGCAGAGCTCCGGCGTTGGCCGTGGTGGCGGAGGGTTGACCGGCGGCGGAGGTGGCTTTTCCGATGGCTTCTTCAGATGTTCTTTACACCAAAATGATCAGAAAGAGGAGATCTACTCTCTGATGGCTTCAAATGATCAAGAACCGGCGAGGGGTGAGAGAGGGGAGGAGATCTAACCGGCGGTCTCCTTCCCACGGAGGCTCTGGCGAGATTCCGGCGACGGCGACGGCAAGGAGGAGGTGGCGGTTGTAGCTGAGGAAGAGAGGGTTCTACTGAGCTTGACAGAGACTGATTTGGGTTTGGTATGAAAGAGTTATGGTCTTTCTTGTTCTTTATGGCATGAAGAACATGATGAATGTTCTTGGGATTTCTTTGAAGATTCAAAGAGAGAGGATAAATTTCTGGGAATGTGCTTGCATGTGGGTTGAGTGTAAGAGAGAGGAGAGATAGAGAGAGAGATCTAGAGAGATTAGAGTGTTTGGTGAGGTTAATTGAATGTGATTAGATAGGTCTTTGCATGCATGAAGATTCATTGCATTTTCTCCATGCAATGCATGCATGAGGGAAGAGGTGGCGACCTGGGGTCAGAACACCTGTCCATCTGGGTGTTTTTGTTGTCCAAAACTCTCCTTAATCAGCCTTAACCATTCTCTTAAACCGCTTAAACCCGTAGCTTCGGTTTCCTCGATCTTGCGTTTAATATTTTAGAAACCTTTAGGACGTTCCCATAAATCTTCAAACCTATACAATTAGATTCTCCATGCTATTTGATGAATTTATCATTTCGAATCACTCCGTTCGGATTTACGCATCTCCGGTTATGAATTTTCGAAGTTTCTTCGGGTTTATCAGTTTCCATTCTCGACAAGCCGTAAAACACGTTTATGCTCCGTTTCTTCCTATCATGGTATTCTAAATGTTCTTTATGTTGTTAAACATGAACATTTGGCCCGTCATAGTTTCCGTCTCGAACTTTGGCAAAATTACCATTTTGCCCTTAACTTGGCAAAAATGACAATTTTGCCCCTGATTGACTTTCTGCTGCCCGTTGACCGTATTTTGGATACGGGGTATCACACATATCACTTCAGGTGTTCAGAGGATCCTTCACTGACTTCACTCCTAATTTTGACTTACTTATTCTCACATAAGGGCTTGGTATACTTTGAGTCGGATTCCTCTGTTAGTTCTGACACAACTTGTAAACCTGTCCAAGTATGGTTCCCTTCCCCCTTCCTTAAAGTAAAAAAAAAAAAGAGAGATAAACTGAGGATGAGCTAGTAGCTCCGAAGTGGTCGCGGGAGTGGTAGAGACCCCTATTACCACATGTGCATCCATGGAATGTGTCCAGGGTACACCCCAATGCGGGAAGAGCACTGATAAAAATAAATAAAATGATACCCAATGGAAAAAATCAGTTGCTAAGGAAGGGAAAAGAGAAGAAAGGAACCAGAAAAAGATAGTATGATGGTCAAGTGCTAACAGAGTAAGAGTCCATGTGCCCTTTGACAGATACTCCTTAGGTGAGACCGCACTTAATTGCTTATAGAAGTCAGTAGGGTGAATATGAATGCTCTGAAAGTGATTGTGGAGTTTACTCAGGACAAATGCTAAGTGTGGGGGAAGTATATGTTGGTCTTGATGTCTGCAGGTGCTTTTTTCATGTGGCTTACTAAGGGGAATCTGAGTGTGGTACTTCTAAGATGAAATGAGTTTCTGAAGTTTTCAAACTTCTTCACCACATTTTGGTTTTCTATTTTGCTTGAGGGAAAGCAAAGGCTAAGTGTGAGGGAGTTGATATATCATGGTTTTTACCTGTTTTAAGCCATGATATAAGTATATATTCGAGTCTTTTATAGTATCTTTCGAGTCTTTATAGGTGTTTATTAGGTACATGCACGTTTGGATGATTTTGGGAGATATTGGAGCTTATCGGGCAAGTTTTGGAGCTAAAGCCGTAAGGAGCAGAAATGAATATCTCGGAGCAACCTCTGTGTCGATCGATGCATCATTGGCGTCCATCGACGCATACCCGTGCCAGCGAGTTAATGAAGATTTTAGAGATTTGCACTTTTGCCCCAGAAGTTTCAGTATTTACAAAAGAGACCTAAGTCATGATTAGCACTTTATAATTAGGTTTTTGGTGTTTTGTTTTGATTACACATTCATACTTTTAGCTAGAGAGAGTTTAGAGCTTGAGGCTGATCATTCCTTGTACTGCTTTTAGAGAAGATTTCGAACCTCTTTGTTCACTAGTCTTTTATTTATGCAATCTATTCTTATTATGATTTTTGTTTCATTGATCATGTATGAATAGATTCATAGTTAGGTTTAGGGATTCTCATTAAAGATTTCATAACTTGCTAGATTTAATAAATCAGTTAAGGATTCATAACTCGATTAGTTCTTCAACCTGAATTGTGCTTTATACTAGTTTCTAGTTTGATCACTTAGAATCTAGACTTTAGGTTTATAAATTGACATGAAAGTGTAATTTAGAATCTGAACTATTTAGGTTGAGCAATTTAATTATCTGCAAAGAAATTTGGTTTAATTGAATTCTGAACAAATTGAACCTGCACTTAAAGCTAGTTTATTCTGTTATAAATTGCAAAGAAATTTGGATTTATGTGGTTTAGACTTAGAGAATTCTCGCAACGAAATTTGGTTAATTATATATATGTGTTTGAGTTCTAGAACCATGCTTAATTTGATCATGACTGATCATTGATTTGCTTGTCTTGATTTCCTGAGAACCCCCTAGACGTAGCGCCTTTAGTTTATTGATAAAACAAACCGATTTGCTTTCTGATTTAGTTTCTGCTTAGAACTTGTCCAATGGAGGTTCTTAGGTGAGGTTCTTAAAAAAAATTAATAAAATAATGTGGACCCCACATGAATAGTTAAGAAACGGGATACAAAAATTCCTATCTAAGAACCCGTTTTTTACAATGTTCATATGACGTGGCGGCTTCTGATTGGTCGCTTTATTTTTTTTTCATTTTTAATTTTTTTTTTAATCTGTCCGAAAAAAAAAATTAAAATTTAATTTAAGAACCCCATTAGGGGGTTCACCATTGGACATGCTCTTAGTTTATTATTTCTGATTTGCATCACCTAGCTTAATTCGAAGTTCTATAATCTATCGTAAGATATCTTGAGACTATGTGGATTCGACTCCTACATACTACATTTGCTTGTGCAGTTGCAGAATAACTTAGGGAAGTAAACTTTGAGCATATCAGTGCGGGTTTCCTTTGCAAATCCGACTTCTGTAAATCTGGTTTACTGTATTTCTATTGGGCCTCTCGATCCAATTCGCTTTGGACCTATTACAATTCTGCAGATTTGTTTTTCTTGTACTGGCCCATTGTGTTTATAAATTTTTTTTTTAAGTATTTTTTTGGGTCTTGTCATTTTATAGTCCGGTTTTTATTTCAGTTCTTTGAAACTTCTTTAACTTATCCATCACATAATTTGTTTTTGAAATCTGCATTAAAATACAATTATATTAACGATAAAATCACACGAAAAAAATAAAAAGATGCATTAAAATTTTGTATTATTATTAAAACCAATTTTACATTGACTACTCATGTAAAGACAAATGACTAGAGGAATTTGTCTAGAGAGGACCTAACCATAGGAGAAAGGCAACACACATGAGCTGACATGAAGGAACCCATCGCGCTGCAAGACCATTGGAGACATCATGAGCCTAAGCAAGAAAGGGCCACATCATATATTCGAGTTCAGCTACCCTCTCTAGTTAATGATGTGTATTGAGACCAACGGGATGAGAAAAACCAACTCATGGATAAGATTGTTGACCAGAGATGAGCCATGAGGAGAAGAAAGAAAAAAAAAAAAAAAAAAGGCCGGTCGGACCTTTAGAAAAGACAAAGATAAGTAAAGTATTCTCTCATAATCTATTAGAATATAATATACATGATTAAAAGGGGAGTTTTTTTTTTTGAAACATTCATGCATTAAAATAAATTTTTGTGCGTTTTGACTTAAATTGAAAAGAGATTTGACTGCCATAATCCTGAAATGGGCATGGCTTGCCCATAAACACATAATTCAAAAGCCAATGGTCTGGCCCAAAGATCCAAACCTAACCCTAATTTTTTTTTTAACACTGGATTTTATTATATCTGGCTAACACATTACAACGCAGTAGAAGATCTACATATGAGATATAAGACAAACTAATGGTCTTCTCTTGCTACAATAAGCAAGAACAAGCTTTAATGACACATTAGTGATACCAACCCAAACCTTTTAAGAAACTAGGTGAAACAATTAGACGAAGCCGTATCCACAGTAGCAGACGGATTTCTAATGATTTAAACCTGATGATAAATCTCATGACTTAGAAGGATCTTCTTCTTCAATTGCCTTTGACAAATTTTTTCCGAATTAGCTTCTTCTGAAACTGCCGTTGAGAAAACTTGTCTACAAACTTAAAACCAGATAAGGAGCACACCTTGAAAGCATTCCCCATTGGAACGAGAGAACCAAACGACCAGATAACTGGATAAATTTCCACACGTCGCCTAGCGACTAGACTTGAAGATAATCAAAGAGCAGAAACTGGAAGGGTTATGAACTAGTCACACCGAAGATCAAGAAGATCCGGACCTTCCAGCAGCAAATTCAGATGATAGGAAAACAAGATAGCCCGTAGCCAAAGCCGGAGAGAATCTTGTTGGTAACAACCCGGATCTAAAAATCGTAAGGAAATAGAACCCCAAAAACTTAAACAGACACCAACAACCACCGATAAAGACTATGAATGACAAAAAAAAAGAAGACCAACAAAGACCACAAAACGATTTAAGAGGAGACCATAAGGATCTAAACCATCTGAACAATAGAAAAGAGACCAAGCCTCCACGCCAGTACAGGTTGAAGACAAAACCACTCAGACACCCGAGACCCACCAGATCTGACCACATAACAACCGGTAGACGTCGCAAAAAGGACAAAGGAAGAGGGCAGAAACCTGGAGTCTTCGCCGGAGTTCATCCACGGCGCAAACAGAGGACCGCCACACAAAGAACACCCGACACAGAACAACCAAACACCCTAACCTCCGGAGCTGTAGAAGAAGATTAACGACAAGAAATCCACCGCCATCAGCTCGAGCTTTGTATAGAGACCAGACCGGAGGAGCGCGCACACCATCAAGATCAGCCACTGCACACGCTCACCGCGAGCACACAAACCGGGTAGAAAGACAGATCTGGATCGAGACACACACATACACAATAAAGAAGAAAAGCGAGGAAGGAGGAGCCTCCCCACGGTGGTGGCAAGGAGCGCCGGCCACCGAGGGGGGGGGGAAACACGAGGTGCGGCGACGGCTGAAGAACTAGGGCGAACTGGGTCTAGTTCTTGTATATTCTTGTATCCCTAACCCTAATTTAAACAAGCATTAGGATAGATGCCGCCAACATCGAGGGAGGGAACCGCCGTAGCCGCCGCGGGAGAGAGAGGACGCCCGACAACACACGACCACTACACAGAGAGAAGAACATGACCCAGAAGTTGGGAATCACAGCAGATCCGCATATCGACCTACTCCATGACGGCAAAGACAACTTAAGAGGGAGAAACACTACAAGAAATATGGGCATTGGTAGCAGGCCGTTGTAGCACTAATTCACGAACTGCTACCGAAAGTGCTAAAATCGGATCCAAACTCTATAGTAGCATTAAATCAACGCTAGGAAAAAATTTCATTAAAAGGGAATGCAAAAATCACTATTGTAGCTGAAAAATCATTTTGGAGGCAAAACACTTAGCCAAAAATACATTTTGCCACCTAAATGTTTTGGTTTTTGGGGGGGGGGGGGGGGAATTAATTTTTTTTTGTCTAAGTCAATTTCTCCTCAAGACCAAAAAAAATTATCCTATTCTCTCTACAATTATCTTTCTTTCGATCTCTATTCACCCTGAGATCTCCTTCACCCTCCATCTATTTTCCTCAGTCGATCCATCTTCATCCTTTATCTTCATCTATTTGGGTCTTAATTCTTCTCTTGTTTTCCCACGATATCGAAACTGTCGACATTTGGCTTGAAAAGAAATCTTCAAAATCGATTCTAGGGTTTACCCAGTCAAGGATCCCAATTCCAACACTGAGTCCATCGTCGTCTAAAATCAGCGACAACCACTTTGCGTTTGAGCTTAAAGTCCGCGATTTTCTCGGATTGATTTTTAATATGATTTACGTGTGTGCAGTGCAAGTGATTAAATGGAGACATCACGTGTAATTCCTTTTGAGGAGAAGAGTCTCCATCGCCAAAAATGTGCTTCAGCAAGCTGGTTATTTGGAAGGTTTGTCTCTCATTCCCTTATCTTTTCATGTTGTTGCTGACTTGCTGTTTTGTTTCCATGGTGATTGGGGAATTCACTGTTTTCTGCTTGGAAATGGAATTGGCGGTATTTAATCGAATAGAAAGACGTGAAAAGTGGAAATTGTAGATATTGATTTTCTGGATAATGGGATCTTAGTTTCCTCTAATTCATGTATCTGTGTGGAGATAAGATATAGAATCGTGGGTGGGGTGTATCTGGAATTACTGGTCAGGAGATGTTTTGACTCTTGCGTCTGTGCTGATTATCAGGAGTGGAATTTAGCTTCCAGGAGATGCCTATAGGAGGAGCTGCTTTGGATTTGGTCGGAGTTCCTTTACCTGAGGAGACCATCTCGGCTGCAAAAGAGTCAGATGCAGTGCTTCTTGGAGCCATTGGAGGGTCTGTTCTTCAATGTGTGTACACATGTTAGGAACAAGGTAATTTGGTTATAGTGCTTTGTTAGGTCAGTGTGTGTATATAACTATATATGTGTACATGCTACTTGATTTTTTTTAAGCTTTGTCTAGCATCTAACCTTTTTCACATAAATGGTTTCCTTTTGTTAGAATCACTTGAATGTTTTCTTCATTTTGTTTCACTTCAGGTGTTTGTGACTGATTATTCCTCGAAATATCACTTCTTGTATTTGTTATATAGTTTAATCTCTTTATGTGATTATTGATACTTTGGTTTTAGATCCATGAGGACCTTGATTCTGGAAAACCCTCTCTCAGATTGCTGTTACTCCAGAATTGATCGTGACCAACAGATTTATGTTGAAGCTGAGAAAACAGGGGTTTACTGAATCTTATAGCCATAGACGAGGTAAGGCTGTGTAATTCCTATACAATAGTAAGCAGGAAATCTTCAGGTGTTGAACTTGAATGCTTGTTTAATATCTCTCGACTGTTTATGTAAATTTCAGGCACATTGCATCTCATCATGGGGCCACGACTTCAGGTTTGTAAGTGGTGATTGTGTTAGCATTCTTCTCTGAGGACGCTTGCTATTCTCTAACTTGCTTTGTCATATTTGTCAAAAAACCGACCTAGCTATCGTCAACTTTCAACCTTAAGAGATTCTTTGGCTGATGATACCATGGATATCAGCGGAGAGCGACACCTTCGAGCCCTTATCTCGGCTCTGCCGATTCTTTTATCAAGGCTTCTCGTTCTGAAGTCTTGAGTCTCTTTATGAGATCAATGCTTTTGGCTTTGTTGTTTATGTCATTTACTTGGTTGAGTCTATGTTAGGTCTGTCTGATGTAGCATTAAAAAAACGCTATGGTAGGGGGGGTCTATTATAGCTGCGGCTGACATAGCGTTCATGAAAACGCTACCAAAACCCTATGGTAGCGTTTTCGGTGTGCTACCAATGCCCATATTTCTTGTAGTGAAAAGCCGCTGGAGAATCGAGAAAACTGGGAAACTCTAGCCCGCGACAGTTAACCGTCCCCAAGCTTAGCCGTCGAGAGAGAGAGAGAGAGAGAGAGAGAGAGAGAGAGAGAGAGAGAGAGAGAGAGAGAGAGAGAGAGAGAGAGAGAGAGAGAGAGAGAGAGAGAGAGAGAGAGAGAGAGAGAGAGAGAGAGAGACTTCCGGAAAACTCCCCTAAACAGGACTACTCACAGTTGAAACACCATCCCGACTTCAGTACCTTTTCGCCGGTATGGGCCACCGCGCGAGCTGGACCGCACCACCATCGGAAGACATGCAAGAGCTGAGGAAACCGGATTTCGTCCTCTAGATCCAAAGAGAGAAACATCAACTGTCGACTCAAAAAATACGGGAGCACCACCTGGGAACAAAATGCCGCCGGTAGTTGTGGCCTAGGAGTTATGTGGAGATAAGATGCGCCACGGAATAAGCACCGCAGCCGACAAAGAGAAGAAGAGCCCCTCCGAGTGCTGTAGAGAGAATGAGGAGAGAAACTTTCTCTCTCCTTCCATGGTTTTTAAAAAATGGGAGAGTTCCAAATCTATTATCACATGTGATGCACGAGTACTTCTAAATGTATGCCGTCTCCGTACCGGAAACGTTTCGGGTACTCAGAAACTTGGGGACAGCTCGGAAACTTTTCCAAAAAAGATAAGATAGAACAAAATTATCTAAAATAGAAAATGAGATTTTAAGACGTTTTTAATGGTTAAGTTTCAAAACTGGTGTTTTATATAAAACTAAAGTATCTTCTAATTTGTTATATTGAGATTTAAGTATGATTTTCTTTATAATTATATGTATATGTATATTTTTATATATGTTTATTAACGTATCCTCGCCGTACCCGTATCTATAAAATTTATATTTTGCTGTTTTCCGTCCCCGTTTCCGTACCCGTTTCTTATACCCGTACCCGTATCCGTGCTACTTAGATTATCACAAACATACGAGAGACACGAGTTTCGATCCTCTGACAAAATTCCTCACTTAACCCACTTATATTATCAAATATTATATTCTTAGAGGTTGAATGTTAACTGCGTTTCGTGCGGGAAGGAGTGCGGTACTGCAAAATGTTACCATTCACTTATGATTTGTCACTTAAAATATATTCAAATAGCAAACCACATTAACAGTAAAAAGATAGTGTGTTTTCCAAAAATTAAGTAAACCACATGAATAGTATAGAATCATTGTTAGGTGTGTGTTTCGGTAAGAAACTCTATTTTTCTTTTATAATTCACAAAATATCTAGAAAATTCATATATATATATATTTGCAGTTATTTAATTTTCTAAAATACTTTTGTAAAATGTATTACATACTTTTTAATTATTCAAACATTTATTTTCATAAGGTTAACTATTTAATTTCGATTATCAATTCAGTTTGTTTTGATTTGACTAAACCGATTAGTTATTTTTTAATTCTAAATCAATTTTTATCAAATTTAAATCGAATATACCGAAGTATACAAAAAATTAGAAAATAATTGAATTATATCGATATGATTTATTTTGGAAATTATTCGAAATAAACAAATTAATCAAAATTATTTATAAAAACCAAAAAGTTGATTTATTTCGGAATTTTTTTTTAAAATTATATAAATTAATGGGATTAGCCGAATTCGTAACCAAAACTAAACAAAAAAATTATAAAACTAAAAAGTTTGGTTTTTTTTTTGCAACGAAAAATTTGGTTTAACCGACATGATCGGTTATTTAGTTTTTAATTTTAAATCATTTTATACCGGTTTTAAACCGGATATAGCGAAATATACCAAAGTTTAGTAAATATCCGAACCAAACTGAACTAACCCGAAGTAATCAAATTTATCCAAATTTAACCGAAATTACCCGAAATAAACCAAAATTAATCAATTTTTTTTCTAAAAATTGAAAAAAATTAATTTATTTCGACAAGATTTGAGATAATCGAAATAACTAAAATCCAAACCGAATTATAAAAAAATCAATTTAAGTTTTCATCAAATCATTTTTCTTTTTTATTCAAATATTTATTTTAATATATATTCCGCACCACTTTTTGTCATTTTTACCATTCAAACATTTATCTTGTACCGCAGACAGCTTGTTTTCACCATTCAAACATTTTTACGTACCGCTTGTTCCGCAGTAACCACATTTATTCCGCATATTGCGTTTCTTTCGTACAAACCGCACTTGAACGATTCCGCACCGCCTAATCCGCTTATCCCGCACCGCTTGACCCGCTGTCACCATTCGAAGCCTTAGTAGAACGTGTTTGAAAAAGCGCCAGAGAGTTTTGGGAATGAAAATCTCTTATTCTGTCTACTGAAAGTCTTTGAGGTTATTCTATTTGTGCAAGATAACCTCATTTGGTAGACGTTCCAAGATTCATGTGAAATGTCGCATCTTATCTCCCTCTCCAAAGTACAAACACCTATCTTATACTCACCCACTATTCCATCTATCATAAACATCTTAAGCTAATTCAAAAGTTGTCCAAACATAATATACAAAATCTTGTCCCAAACAGTTATGTAATCTTTATAATAGTTGAGAAATGCTTTTGGACTTATATTCACTCTTAAAATGATTGATTACTAATTTTTTGGACTTATATTCACTCTTAAAATGATTGATTACTAATTTATCATTAGTGAAATTAGATTAATTATTGTGTTAATCTTAATTTATATTGATAATTTTACTATATTTTTTAATTTTATTATATAGATTTTAATCCAAATAAAGTTTTTATTTTTTATTTTGGAGATATACATAACTTCGAATATGAAAATATGTATGAAGATTTTAAATTTTATTTTATAAATATACATAACCTTTAATAAAAAATAAAAATAAGATGATAAATATAAAATTGTGTTATGAATATTTTTAAATATTTATTAATATTGTTTTTAGATTTTATATAGTAAATTCGTATTATTTATATAAATTTTGAATTTATATATATGATAAAATGTTTTAAATAAGATATTTATTTATTAATTTTTATAATAAAAATATATAATTGCAAATATTAATCTCAATTTATATTGATAATTATTAACCCAAGGTTATGTTAACCTCAATTTATATTGATAATTTTATTATATTTTTAAATTTTATTATGTAGATATACCTAATTTTGGATAAAAATGAGATGGTAAATATGAAATATTTATAATTTTTTTACTTTTTATAATAAAATGTATAAATATTTATGTATTGAATTTATATATAAATGATAAAATATTTTAAATAAAATATTTATGTAATGATTTTTATAATAAACATATATAATTACAAATTATTTTATTATTATTAATTTTATTGTAAAAAATCTTATTAAATATAATAATGTATATATGTTTAGTTATAAATAGTTTAATATAGATTTTTATAATATTATTATTATTTTTTAAAATTAATTTAATAATAATTTTTATTTTTAAAAAATTATGTTTAATAATATTTGTGCCCACATATGGTGTGAACGAATCATAATAGTATTTATATGTTTAATATGTTTTTGATAAAGTTTGAATATGTTTAATTATTTTTATGTTTAAATAATTTTATATAGTTTTTTTTTTGTTCAAAAATAATTTTATATAGTTAAATTTAAATTAATGGCTTTTACATGTAGTTAATAGTTAGATATGTTAAGTTTTTTCAGAAATGTTGATATGTCCACATTGAAGAGCTTCCATTTAATTATTACATATTATATTTTTGAAAAATAAAATATGATAATATTAACAAATTTAAATACTTATATTAAATATTTTGTATATATGTATTAAAATATTAATAAAATATAATATTTATATATTAAAAATATTTGGATCCAAATATGTGGATTATAAATGAAGATATTTGCATCGGGATCTGTTTCCAGTGAATTCAAAATTTTATAATTGATATCTAGATCATGTATGAATGGTGACGTCTAAAATATATTTTTAAGTGTGTTTCTGAAAATCGTTGTTAAGTTACCAATCATATATTTTTGTAATTAATATTTAAAAAAATATTTATATTTTTCAAAAAAATGAAAAACCGCATTGATTTCGCAAATGTATTTTTCTGAACCGCACCGCATTTGAACTGCAATCCACTTTAAAACGGTCTCGTAAAATGCCCTTACCATTGTTTGGAATTTCAGATTGGATAATAAGTTCATTCTTGCACACAAATCGCTTCATTATTATTGATGGGATTGATAAAACAAGAGTCGTGACGACTTAAAAATCTTAAGAAACTCGATTCTGGACCAATATATTCATGGATCGAATCCAGATAAATTTAAGGTAAAGTGTGATAAAAATGAATTTAGAATTTCAGTCCATACTATTTCATAAGTAGGCCCACATTTAATTTTAACCCAAAAATTATATACCTCCAGTGACGTAACTTAAGGCCAGATGTTGGTTGTAAAAATTAAGGCCCCATGGTCGTTTCTTGTCTCTTTTTCAATGGAAGAAAGCTTTTTTAAGAGGTTTCGTATTAAATTTTTATATTAATTTATTTTTTTATTACAAAGACAGCTAGCAATAAATTAAAACTAAACCGAAAATTAAAAACACACCGTGAGCCAGTAACACCAACTGGCCCGGTCTGGTTTTACCCTAATTTCATAATGTTGTAAAACCGACCTAAATCGCAGATCTCTTAATCTAATCTAGAAGTGTTGCCACCGTCGTCAAGGGAGAAGAAGAAACAACTCAGGTCGCAGAGGCAGCCTCTAGAGACGGAGCCACCACCAGCACGGCGAAGACCCAGAAGCCGCCAAGACACACGCAAAGAGAGAAATCGAAAAGCACCCATGAAAGCAAGAGCCGAGAGGCCGGAAGCACCGGAGAGACGATGCCTAAACAATATTGACGAAAGAACCTTTAGAACCACTGTTATTTTCGGTTCACTCCCTCACTGGAGAGGCATGAGCGGATGGGAAAGGAAATCGACCGCCGCCTTTAATATTGTGAGTCCACCGCCTCCTCCGCAAAACCAAACCCTCGATCCATCGACGTCCTCTAGCGGGTAAGAAGAAGAGATGATGACCCAAAGAAACCGACGCCTTAGAACCACCTCTTTTCAGCCTCACAACGACGAGAATACCACCGCACCGAGGGCCTTGATGGAGGAGAGCAGCAAGGAGACGGGAGGACGGTAAATGGATCTTGTCCTCTTAGATCCGTTACCGGAACCGCTACACGACCACATATCCACCATCGCAGCCGCTGTAACCGCCGCTTGAACGCTGGTCCATACAACAACCGAACTCGGGAAAAGGTCCAAACCTCAAGAGAAGCGTATACACGGTTTGAGAGGAGAGCCCTCTCATGGCGCCGCCGCGAGCGACGGACACCGGAGAGGCGAACATAGAGGTGCATGAGATGTATGCACGAAAGGAAGAGAAAAGAAAAAACAAAAGAAGAGAGAGAAAGAGATCCAACGGAAGAAATCTTACATCTACTGAGCAGATTTTACTAACGAAACGGAAATGACAACATTTACATGCATAAAATTTGAACAAAATCTACCACTAAATACTAGATAAGCTTATATAAGTATTCAATAGTGGGTTGTTCTTAGGCACATTAAATGGAACTTGCGAACTAAGTTAATAGTATATGTCTTTTAATTTGTAGTGAATATAACTAGTCTGACCACGGATAAACTATCACGAAATGCTCGCATCAGACAGTCAAACAGTGTTTATATTGGTCTGAAACCACCAACATAGATAATAAAGAGATAGGATTTTATTCATAATTGTTGTTAAAAAAAAGTTGTGCGAATATAAAAGAGATCTAGAACTATTGAATATCACCCCAACACTCAAACTCGTAAAACTCTTGTTTGTTACACTGTTTTTACTATGGTTTCTTTCTTCGTTTTGGTTCACAAATCATCTTAACCAAGTTTACATTTGAAGAAAACCTTTAAATTGGAACGGCATTTAATGTATATTTTTCGAATACCCACAAGGCCACAACGTTAAATATTTTGGTTCGGAAATATTGTTGATCTTCTACAAAATAAGGTGACTAGTAAATCCAATGTGTAAAGAGTAAGGATAATGGTAACTTATAAAACATACTGTTTCTGAAAAACATGTATGTTGTGTTGTGTCAAATCCCGTGTCAACTTCTCCTTAGATGGTGTAGAATGTGAGTTGCTTCTGCACCTGTTATTTTAAAGGTCTCTCGTATAAATTACCGTGAAAGATCGATCACCAGAAGGTTACTCGATACTCACATGTCACCTCTAGATTGGCCATTTCTTTCAAAATTCCACAAATTACCAAATGAATGATGTAGAAAAAGTACAGGAAGAAAATCCCACAAAAATACACTTACATGTTTCGTGGAACTTGATTCTTTAGTAAATTCTAAATGTTTGGTTTGAAAACAAATTAACTTCTAAAATATTACGTGTATTATAGAAATTTGACATTCATTATACACATAAATGAAGTGAAAATGGTGGGGCTTCGCGCTGAGACCCACCAGCTGACCTGACCATGTCCTACTCAGCTTACACATGTTTCCATGTGACCTCACCACTTCTTCTAATCCATTTTGCATTTTTCTTCCAACATTACTCTGTCGTACAAAAAAAGAAGTTATAATGTTATTCTTTTACATCTCAGTTGTAATTTCTTATACCAAAGATGTACTATGCATGCTTTATTCTTCTAACTCCAATCTTCTTATGCACCCAATATCTCTCTTGATACTCGTGTTACATCGTTTACTAATCGACATGTAATAATAGAAGTACAAAGATATGTCAGATAAACCACTTTTGCAACGTCAAGTTTATTCTTTTCAACTTTGAAATCTGGCAAAAGAAAATTTAAAATTAATTTTGTCATGTACAAATTATGTTTGATTTTATCAGTACGATTAGGTTAATTAATAAAAAAATTGAAACTTGGTCATATACCAAAGAATTTGTTTCTTTCGGTTGAATTTAGTTTAAACTTTGAAACTTGTTGAACGGTCGAGGTAGTTCAAGTGGTAGCGGGTCCGTGGTGGCAATACACCATTCGGGTTCGACTCCAGGCGGAAACAAAAATGTCTCTTCTGGTCATAACGTGGGTACTAGGCCTTGGTCCAGGGAAAAACCTCCCAGGTGAAGTTGATATACGGTCTAACTGGGTCCAGAGAATTAGTCTGGATTAATTGGTCTGGGATCTACCCTTGGATTAACCAAAAAAAAAAACTTGTTTTATTCTTTACACAGACACAATAACATTATAAGAATAATAACAGAAAATCAATCAATTATATAACAATATATAAGAAGGATTAGAAGGTATCGTGCAGCGGATCTGAACATACCATGTGACTTGATTTTGACTTTACCTGGTCACAACATTTGAACCATCAAAAAATTTCCACGATGGGTCAAAGAATCTCTTAGCTCTTAATTCTCAAGTCACGACCACTAAATGTTTAACGATTTTTTTTTGTTTTTTGAAGTAGATTATTTTCAGTGCCACTTTCCTTTTTAGTAATTTAAGGACACTCTCACATTACCTTTTTCCATATAAACACTCTTGTTTAATTATTTAAATATATTTACTTGAGCGACGTATCTAATCAAACCAATTATACCAAATTTAACTCAAAACGAATTATAAAAGTTACAACGTTCTAGGGGTTCAGTTTTATGTTAATCCAGTAAACAAAATAATTAACGCATATATTAGGGTTCAGTTTTAACACCAACTTTGTTTAATGCTTTTAAAATAATAAAGTGTAATGATCATTATGTGGATCCAAAGGGAATCTAAGATTCATGATGAATATTGAGTTTTGTCTCACTAAGAAGAAAAACAAACAACAAATTTACGTTCAAAGACTGAATTAAATTGTTTTTTTTTTTTTTTGCGTGTTGCACCAAATATTGAAACTAAATATTAAATAAAAAATTTGGAAACAAATTAAAACGACTTAATTATTTAGGTCGGTGGTTTAGAATCGATAACTTAATGCAAAAACTTAGCATATGTATTGATCTTTTGAGTTTTCCCGTGACCTTGGAATATATATGTTTTTTAAGTAACTTTATAATGTAACCTAATTATTACTATTATATTATTATTAGTATCGTATGATATGGTCATGATTAACAAAAAAAAGATATCATGCTCATGATCTGTAATGTTAATGGTCAAATCAAAAGTAAGTTACTGACAAAACATATATATAAAAATAAATTAATCGGGAATTTTGAAATGTTTGACAGTCAGATGAACATTACGCCAAACAGTCTTTAAGATAATGGAGAGTTGGAGACATAAGTGACCAGTGTGTGCGTTACTAACGCACATATTAATGCATTGATATATTCCTGCTTTTGGTTTTGACAACAAACAGGTTTATGTCTAAGCTTACAACAAATGAATTCTTTATTTGGAAGTAAGGAAATCACATGGTGAGGGTCAGCTTAGTGAATCAGTGAGATGCTGTTTTGGCTTGTTTAAAGCACACTAATAATCTTGAAATACTGTCAAATAATATTATATACTTCATAAGATTTTAATAGGTCAACTGTTTATTTTGTTCACTCAAATTCACTCTTGATTTCGCAGATCGATCAGAACTATATTAAAAAACGAGGTTATGTGTTCTTCTTTTATTAGTAGCGATATAAGAGCATCCCCAATGGTGATACCCATTGGGGTTCTTAAAAAAAAAATTAATAGTTTAATAAATTTTTTTTTTTAGATGCCAAAAAAAAAAAAAAAATTAAAAAGGATCAATACACAGCTGACACGTGGCCCCAACAGTGTAGAATCGGTTTTTATATTAGAGATTTAAGAGCTAGGTTGTTAAAAAAGTGTGGGGTCCACGTGAGACCCACACAATATTTTATATTTTTTTTTCTTAAGGACCGACGCTAAACACTCCCGTTGCACTTGCTCTAAGGCTATATATAGTCTAATGAGATGATAACTTTTCACTAAAATAAATAGGCATAAAAATTGAAATATATTGTGTTGCCCATACATCTCTACAGTTTATTTTTATTTTTATTTTGTCAACTATCTCTACAGTGAAAACCCTTTTTACAAAAAAAAAAAATATCTCTACAGTTTTTAGACTATCTATAATGTTTCAACATTTAACACCCTCCACATCATTTATTTTCTATTCCACATTTTCTCATCTCTTTTCCACCTAATAATTCAACATCCATTAATTTTTTAACTCTACAATGGTTTGTTTAATAAGATTCAAACATCATATCCTATCTTTTTATTTTATTACTTTGGTTTCATTTTATGTTTTTGTAATTACATTTTAATAATAATCACGAATTAAATTAAATTAAATTAATTAAGAGTTGGATAATTTTTAAATAATTTTATTTATTTTTAGTTTTATATTCCTAATTAAAAAATTACGAGAAATAAAGACGAAAAATAGAATGAGTCATTATTAAACAAATAAAAGGGTTATTGGAAGGGTTATTCTTTGGATCTATTTTTTCAAAGAAGACATGAATGATAAAAACGAGTTTATGAGAAGTTAAAAAGAAAATTATTGTTAAAAAGATGAGTTTTTATGTGTCCAAATCTAATGAAACAAGTTTCTATTTATAGAATATAAAAATAATAAATTTTGGTATAATTTTTTTTTAATATATCATTTCATATACAATAGTTGTTTTCAATAATCTTGATGTAATATATATATCTCACAGCCCCATCCTCTCCAATTGACGTTCAAGTTGTTGTATTATTTTCAACGAAATTTTTGCTTTTCCAATAGCAACATGTGTTAGATGGATTCTATGAATGTATATATGTTATATATGAACGTATATATGTATAAATATAAAAAAAAATTGAGTATTTGAAGAGTTTTGTGTTGGGATCTATTTAAAAATTGACGAATTTTTTCTTATGTTCAAATTGAATATTAGTCTCTATTTATAGATTACAAAATGATGAATTTTGGTATAATTTTTGTATAAAGAAATTAATTGTAATGAAATAATTGATTTTAAATATTTAGATGATATAAAAATATGAAAATTTAAACAATAAATAAATGTATCACTTTTTCTACATATCTCATCCGTGGACCAAAATTTTTTGCAATCTCTTCTTTTTGATTTGTTTAGATAGTTTGACTTTCTTTATCTCCACTTTTCAACTAATTTAGTAAATTAAACACTAAACAATCACCTTATCTCAACACCCTAATTCAATTAGCCCATTACACATGTTTAATTGAATTTTGGATTCAACAAGTCCATTGTAAATGGTCTAACATTTTAGTAATTTAAAAATCAAACATCATATTTCAACAAACTGTTTGCTAGGGCATCATAATTAGAAATTGAAAATTGATACAGAATAAATTAATAATTTTATAACTAAGATTACTCGAATTTTTACCATCCAGCTAATTTTTTGGATGAACATATCTATCGAGTAGTTTATTCACTGATAAATTTGACTTCTTTGTATATAATTCACTGGATATTTTTAACAACACACAAACATTAATATATATTAAATCGTGTTAATACATATGTATAGGGTGGGTGCTAGTTTCCACTTTTCACAAAGGACGTACATGCATGCATGTGTGGGGTATTAGTGTTAACAAACGATTAGTAAAAAAAAACTAATACATTTTGAAAGATATAACTTGCAGCTCAGTCTGTCCGAAAATAATCAAAAGGAATTCCGGCGAATTTGGTTTCGTCAGTTTTCGGTTGGAAAATCATCGAAATTTTTGGGACGGAATTTTTTCTGTCGGAATTTCTTCTGTTTTTGGTAGTGAAAATGAAATATGGATATCAAAATGAAAAATATTCTACAATCGTAAGGATTATTTTCAAATATAACAAGTGTTGTCTACAATTGTATAAGGTTATTATTTTCAAATGTTGGAAACTAAGTTTTATTTTAATTTAAATAAAGAAGGTATATTATTATGTGGGGGTTAGAGAGGAGGGGCAAAGAGGGATGGAGAGATGGGTGTTTCCTTATATACTGATTTTTAAAAGAGAGGAAGAGTAGACAGGTTTGGTCTAATAATACTCTACATGTTTTTCACTTATGTCTTGAAACCAGCCTGGATTTACGCAAAAAAGAACCCACATTACATTGTCCCCATTTTTGTTTTATGCTTCTATCCTCCACATATTTCAAATCTGCTTTTTACAAAGCCCTAAACACCCTAAAAGTTAATGCAATTTGATCTATATATCACTCAACTACTTGTTCAATTATTTTGATGGATATTCAAACTCGTGATTTAACAAAAAAAAAACAAACAAACAAACTCGTGTGAACAAACAAATCGTTTGTTAAGACTAAAACCCCACCGGTCATTTGTGAAAAGTGGAAACTAGCACCCACCGTATAAGGGAAATCGCATAAAATGTCCTACAAATTAATTTTAAAGATAAAACTATTTTTCAAATTGAAAAAAATACAAAATTGTTCTTTTGCGTTAAGAAAATTACCGTTATCCTCTTATGACCAAACATAAATAGCAGAACCACAATTATTATTACAAACTTTGTGTTGTGTTATATTTCTATAGAGCTCTAAAGCGTTAGACATCAATAAAAATCTAAATGGTTTTCTTATATCAGAAGTTTGATACATAATAAATTAGTAAAATTAAATTTTAAAATTATAAAAAAAATTTTGTTAAAAAAATTTATATATAAATTAAATATAGACAATTTAGTAGTATATAAATGAAAATTTGGTAAACTTGAGTCAAATTATACAATATGTAAGGTAGAGTAAGTTCTAAACCTCAAAGCATACTTTATAATTGAACATTTACATATAACTTATAAATAACTTTAGGGCCGATTCATGGTTTACCAAATTTTCACATATGTGTTATAATGTGCATATATTTAACGAATTTGATATTTTCTATGTGTGTTTTTAAAAATATTTTTATTTATAAGTGATAAATATTAGGTCTAAAGTTTCTTAGACTTCGCTGGGAAGTCTGGATTTTGGAGTTGATCAGGCCTCTCAAATAAGTCTGAAAGTATTTAAGTTGAAAATTTAAATTTAAAAATTATAAAAAAAAAATTTGATACAAATTTTTAATACATAAATTACACATTAGCATTTTTGATGTATATAAATTAAAATTACATAAACTTTAGTCAAATTTAATTATTGAAGGTAAATTTGGTTCTAAACACCATGTAGTTTAATATATGTTTGACATATGAAGTTAGATATCATATTTTTATAGGTAGTGTTAGATTGATAGTGAAATTTTCATTTATAATGTCACATTTACATAAACTGGTTAGTTTGTGACTATGTTAAACGAGTTTGATGTTTGTTATAAGTTTTCTATATAACATGATGGTATGTAAGTAGTAATTCTTAGATTTAGGGTTTCTAAGACTTTCAGGTAAATCTGGTTCAAGTATTTAGACTTCTCATGGGTTTTATTCCACATTGCATATGAAGTCTGGATTGTAAGTTTTTGATAATTTTTACATGAAACTTTTAAAAAATGATGAAAATTTTACCTCCTGAAAATTTTAGAATTTCCGTTCGATTCAGAAGTTTCATCCAAGCTGCATATGAAGTCTGACACCAGAGATTTTACAACCCTAAAAAATTCCAATTGTTAAAAACTAGAACTCCAATTTATCTCTATCTATCTAAACCTAATCTTGTAAAAAAAAAGTCATTTTTCACACATGCAACAGCAAAAAAAAAAAAAAACTTTCTGTGAACAAAACCCTTAGGATCTAATTTTTTTTTTGATTCAGCAACTTCCTATTATTTCTTTGTATTCAATTATATTTCTTCGTAATCCGTCATGGATGTTCAATGAGCTCTGTTTATTTAATTAGCTAATAAGAAAAAAAAATCTCTCAATTTTGCAGCTTGTAATCTGACCGATAATGAGAATAGGATTCAAGGAGATTAGGTGGGATGATAGAGAGGTATGTGCACTCTGTATGGTTCGATTTTATCCTCGTGACCTTTGTCTCTCTTTCAAGGAACGTGAAGTCTGAGAGTGAAATATTAGACTACAACCAAAGTCTGAGAGTGGAACTTCAACATGACGTCTGATATTAGACTGCTTTTGAAGTCGGAATTATTATATTAGATTAGATGTTTTCTCATTTTTGTAAATTTTTTACTGGTTATTAGTTTTCTTATTGAACACATTATATTGTATTAGATTATTGGTAATAAAGTTGTATTAATTTACTTTTGTCTACTCAAATCAACAAGAAATTTTGTTCATTGAAAGTATGGTCGTCAGACCTCTACTGTTGTCTGATACTTATGACAAACTAAAATAACCTTAAATGGTGGTCAATTTTCTTACACTTAAGAAAAATAGATCACCTTAACCTTGGAGAAAAAATGTGTTACCTTAACCTTCGAGAAATTTCTTAGATTTGGAAAAAATGGGTCATTTGTAATATCCAGACTGCCAAAGAAGTCTGATGATATGGTCGTCAGACCTCTAATGCAGTCTAATTCTTATGAGCTAAAAGCTTATAAGCTTAACAAGTCCAAATGCCAAATCCGCTCTCTCATCATCACATTAGTGATCTTATTGGAAAAATCAGCATGTAAACGCGAAGTAATATAAGACACAAGCCATAAACTTAGTAAACAAATAAATACAAAAACAATTAAGTCACAATACAACAAAGTAACAATCTAATATCAAACAATTTTTGAAGGAAATAGATAAATTACAATGAAACATTATAATGTTGTAATTCATAAAATCTTGCCAAAATATTGTTAACTACTCAGACTTCAAACGAAGTCTGATTCTTATGAGTTAAAAGCTTATAAACTTAGTTACCTTACCAATAACTTAAGAAACTTGATTATCAAATAAATATAACATACTGTCTTATAAAAATGATAGAGGCGCAACATAATTAAGTGTAACACATGTGAAAGCTAAAAAAATATTTTAAATACATTATATGTAATGTACAAATGGATTTTTTTTTTTTAAATAACAGTCTTCAGACTGCACACAAATTCAAAATTTGATTAAAAATAATTACCAAACATAAGAATGTAAAACTCACACAGAAGGAACATATACAACTTACACACATTTATAAAAATTAAAATCAGCAAAGTTTATCACAAATATAAAATTGTGTTTTTAATTTTTTTATCATTTCAGACTTCTAAAGATGTCTGACGATACTTTTACCAGACTTTTGCTATAGTCTGAAAAGAGGGTATTTTTGCAACTAAAATGTTACAAAGCAGATTGCGGATGCTGCCGAACAGCCATTCAGACAGCGTACGCAATCTACATTGTAAATTTTTGACTTTTTTGTCAGATAGCTTATGAAGTCGGAGAACAAAATGGGTAGTTTTGTAATTGACCAAAATTTTTGAATTTTTATCAGACTTCTACTACAATATGACAAAAAGTAGGAGTATTTTTGGGGTTAACCAAAATATTTTTGGGGCTGACCAAAATATTTTTGAGGTTGACTTTTTAGAACAGACTTCTATTGCAGCCTGAAAAAATATTCAGACAACGAGAGAAGTCTAATAAAAAGTTTCACATTTTTGGGGTATTTTGGCGTTGACCAACAAATTTTATTTTAGATTTCAATAGACGTCTGACAAAAGTAATACATTTCAGATTTCTAGAGCTGTCTAATATTTTTATTTCTTTGTTTTCAGACTGCTTTAGAAGTCTGAAAGTTTTTCTCTTATTCTGGTCAACATTTGAAAAATTCAGTCAATTACTATTTTTATCTCTTTTTATTTTCAGACCTCGGATTTCGTCTGAGCAAAAGTCAAGATTCGGTCAAATTCACGCAATTTTTTGTGAGGCTACATAAGATGTCTGAATAAAAAATCAAAATTCGATCAGTTGGTGGTATTTAGACTTCTTGGTGAAGTCTGATGATTTTTTTTGTTTTCAAAGAAATTTCTCATACTTCATTGGTGGTATGTTAACTTAAAAGTTAATTGCAAAACTACCCCCTCGTTGGTCATCAGACTCTATCATAATTCATGGGAAGTCTGAATTCGCAAAACAAATCTGAAAATCGGCGGATCTTGTGAAAAATCACATAAATCTGGTTTTGAGCTTATTTTTACCTTCGCCAAGCACCCAAAACTTCTAGTTACACCAATACCCAACAAATCCAACCATTTATATGCAAGAATAACCAAAATCGCAAGAGATCCAAAATTTTAAAATTTAAAATCTTGAATTAGAGAGTTTTTGGATGAAATTGGAGAGGAAATAGGAGAATAGAAAGCTGTGAACTCTAATATAGAGCTTTAATGGCTCGAAATTGGTTGTGAGAGGCATTAATAGCTCAAATTTGATTCTTAATAGTGGTTGGGTGAATTGAAGAAGATGACAGTTTCGTAATTAAGTTAGATTTGAAAGTTTTTTTTTGTCTTTTGGTAAAAACATCAGACTTTACAATAAGTCTGATGATATCATTATCATGAATACTCAACTTATTAAGGGAATATATTAACGAACGAGAAGAAGGAGAAAAGTGAGCAGTTTTAGGGTTGACTTTAATTTATGGAACATTTTTGCAATCAGCTCCACCCTATACATATATGCCTTGTTCGAAAACGCGGGCGCCTAGTCGCCTAGGCGAGGCAGCCCGCTAGGCGCGGCGATTTCAACCAAGGCGGTGGGTTCAATCGATCAACCAGAATTTCTGTTTAGTCGGCGCGTTTTTTGTTGGTCAAAGCGTTTTATAAAAAGGCGGGCCATAATTAAAATCGGCCAAAAAAATATTGCACACTTTCACATAAATTTGGCCCTAAAGTTTTAACAGCCCAACCCAAAACCATTGATAAACACATGATTCTACACTTGACAAACCCTAATTTCTCAGTTTTCTCCAAATCGAAAATCTGAGAAAAGAGATTTCAACCTAACGATTTCAAGGTGAGAGTGATGTTATAAATAGTCTACATTTTAGATTAGTTAGTCTCAGAGTTTTTTGTGTTTTTAACCGTCTCTTTCTTCCTTTGCATGAATGGTATCGAAGAAGAAATCGAAGAGGAAATCGAGGAGAAACCGAGAAGTACAAGGGCTTCGACTTCTACCGCGGCTATTATAAGGTTAGTCTACTGCTATTCTGAAGTAGGAGTAGATGAATGAAATGTTTATGGGTTTGTGAAATCATGTGTTAGATAAATATGTGAAGTGTGAACCGATGGTTTGTGAAATCGTGTGTATAGACTTGATAATGTGAAATCATGGCTTAATCTCTATTTATTGTTTGTGAAATCATGGCTTCAAGACTTGTATATATGGTTTGTGAAATCATGTCTTAGAGAAATGGTTTGAGAAGTACATAAAGTGTTCTTTTTTAAGACTTGCCAATGTGAAATTTTTGTGAATGTGTTTGAAGAAATCGTTTGGGTTTTACACTTAGCGAATTTGTTTGAGATATACATGAAAGGTTTGAGAAATTTGTTGAGAATTTTGGATTAATGTTCTTTTCTCACTTGGAGAAATTGGTTTGTGAAACTGTAAAAGTAGAATTGATATGAAATCTGTTGAGTATTGATATGAAACATGTTTGAGAGATTTATGTAAATGTGATTATATGAAACTTGATGTGAATGTGATTATATGAAACATGTTTGAAAAATCGGTTTGATGTGAATGTGATTAGTCTGATAGATGTCTTTTTGTTGGATTAATAAGCAATTGATAGATGTTTGTTCTAGATTGATAAGCAATTTGTTGAGAAATTTGGATTGAATTTCTTCTTTCACTTTGAGATATCAATTTGATAGATGTCTGTTTTAAGAATGTTGATATCGTTGTTCTACTTTCACTTTGTTCTCAAAGTGAAAGAGAGCCTATGAGTTGTTTTGAGAATGTTGGTATAATATGGTAGGTTTGAATAGAATGGATAATCCAACCAATACTCCACCCCCTCTAAACCAGAACTCAACTGATGTGGGCTGGGATTATGGTGTCTTGAATGACCCGAAAGTGGTAGACAAAGTTAAATGCAAGTTGTGTGGGAAAGAGTTTTTGGTGGTGTGTACCGAATGAAGGAATATGCCATGTAAAAGGGAATGTGGCTGCATGTCTATTGTCTACTAAAGAGGATCAAGAGAAGTGTAAGAATGCTATAATGGAAGCTAAACAGAAGAAAACCAGGAAGAGACAACATGATGTAGAATTCAGGGCAGAGGTTAATCTTCATAAGGATAGTGCAATCGAAGATCTGGAAATGGAGATTGAAAATATAAAAACTCCTCACTTCCAATGTCATGTTGACCAGTTTGCGACCTCCATCAATCCTGAAGTATCTGTGTTTTCTCAGAAACGTCAACAGAGTATTCATGATGCAATTTCCAAAGAGAAAACGCATACTTTCCACCAATATTGTTCCCGATGGGTGTATCAGTCCAACATAGCCTTCAATGCTATTGACAATGAGGCATTTAAGCTACTTTGTGAAGCAGTAGGGCAGTTTGGACCAGGTTGGATTCCTCCAACTCAGTATCAGCTGAGAGAATCATTGCTAAATGAAGAAAAACAAAGAACAAAATAAAAGCTGAAGACTGTAGAAGAGGAATGGGAGAGAGAGGGTTGTTCAGTAATGACAGACGCATGGACTGATATGAAGAAACGAAGTATAATGAATTTGTGTGTTAATTCAAGGGGAGGTACATGCTTCATATCTTCAAAGGACACTTTTAAAGATTCTCACACTGGTGAGTATATCTTCAACTACATTGACGCATGTATTGAAAAAATAGGAGCTGAGAAGATAATGCAAGTTGTGACAGACAATGCAACCAATAATGTAGCAGCTGCAAGGCTTCTAAAATAGAAGAGACCGAGTATATTTTGGACTGGTTGTGCTGCACACACAGTGGATCTGATGCTTGAGGGAATTTCTAAGTTGCATGGTTTTTCTAAAGTCATTGACCAAGCAAAGATAGTCACAATTTTTGTATATGCTCATCATAAGACCTTGTCTATGATGAGATCATATACAAAGAAGAGAGAACCATGAGCAGCAAGGTTTGCTACATGTTTTCTAACTCTTAATAGTCTCTATGAGAAGAAGGCCCAATTAAAGTCTATGTTTACTAGCGATGAGTGGCATGATTGTCAACATTTCAAGTGTGTGAAGGGCAAGATAGCGATTGAGATAATGATGAGTTTCTCATTTTGGAGTAGTGTGATATTGGTTTTAAAAGTATTCAATCCTATGGTGAAGGTTCTCAGACTCGCAGATGGTGAGAAGATACCCTCTCTTGGGTTTGTGTATGAGGAGATTTTAGAAGCTAAGAAGGCTATAATGGAAGCTATTGACCATTTGGAGAGGAATTACCAACCTATCTTTTGGATCAATTATGAAAAAAATGAAGGGAATGTTGGATGCTCCTCTGCATCTTGCTGCCCATTTTCTTAATCCTTACTATTTCTACAAAGATGCTAGTATCCAATTCGATGTGGAGGTCATGGAAGGGTTTCTCGTTTTACTGAAATTTCTATCATGGAAAATTTGATAAACAAGATTATGTTGTCAATCATGAAGTAAGTCTCTACAAAAACAAGAGCGGATCTTTTGGTAGAAGCTTGGCCTTTAAAAGATGTGAGAAAAAGGATGACAAGTTTGATCCAGGTCTGATTCACTTCAATTATCTTGATCACTTGATTAATTTGATTACTCATATGATATAATTTAACTTGTTTTAATCACAGAAAATTGGTGGTCAACATATGAATGTGTTGTTCCACATTTGCAAAGGATGGCTACTAGGATCCTTGCTTTAACCTCCAGTTTTTCTGGATGCGAGAGGAATTGGAGTAGTTTTGAAGGGATTAGTCCTTTAAATGATTCCTTATCATTTCTTGTTTCGATTGAACTAGCATATCATATGTTTATTTTCCTTTACTTAATATTGCAGATACACACAAATAGGAGAAATATGTTGGATGTAAATCGGCTAAACAGCCTAGTTTATGTACAATTTAATGCTGCACTCTTTAACAAGCAGAAGAAAATTATAGAGAACAATGTTGATGTGATTTTTGATGATGGAAATGAAGATACAGTGGGAGATTGGCTTGTGGAGCGTGTAGAAGAGGTGGATAGTGATGTCAACTTTGTTCTTAGGACTAATGCTCCAAGGGTAAGAGACCTTTATGATGATGACTTTGAATTTGAATAGGAAGACCTTTTGGATATGGATTTTGAACTTGATTTCTATCAAGAAGATCATGTGTTTCATGAAACACATGTAGCTTAATAATGTATGTTTTCTTTCTCTCTTAAGTCACAGTTTTGCTTAGTGTTGTTTTCTGTTTTGGATATGGAAAGTTTGTCTGCATTGTTTACTACTTTATGATGTGCTTATGTTCAAATGGTTTAGCACTGAGTTGTCTACTAATCTCTTTACACTCATTTTTCTCTTAAGTCACGGTTTTGTTTGTGTTGTCTACTAATCTCTTTACACTCATTTTTGTAAGTGTACAAATCTAAAACTTCTAACACATCAACAAAACCACCACAACAAGATAACTTGATTTTTGAAGAACAAAAGGTTGACTAATAACAATCTTAGTATGTTTTTAGGTAGTATTCAAGATCAAGACATTATTATTGTGTATCTTGTGAATTTTAGTGGTTATTCTTTTGTTTTTTTAGGTATTAAATGTGTATTAGAAGAAAAACAACAGTTTTTGAATATGATTTAGTTTCTCTATGTTTGTAACTTGCACGCAAAAGTGTTGTACAACGACTTTATTGAGAACTTGTAACTTGTAACCCAAAATAGTACAACTGTATAATTAGAAGTATTTCATATAAAATATGTAAAATCTATGCTAATATATAAAAAACGTTCAAATTTTTTGCCACGGGTACTTTCCGATTAAATCCCAAATTTTCGGTAATTCGCTAAACATTATCTGGCCACACGTATAACGCCTAGCACGTTTTTGAACAAGGCATATATGTATTAATACGATTTACATTAATATTTATGTATTGTTACATATATAAATTTTATATTCACTGGATAAATTTATAGAGGTTATATTGTATATTAATTATCAGAGTACTCTAGTCCCTATTTGATCTTATAAATTTGACTCATTTGTCTAATTTTTATTCATTTCGAGGAAATTTAGCTCTACTGCTAACCAGTTTTTTTTTTAAATTAATATATATTTCTCCTCCACGTTATCTATTGAGATTCCTGTCCCACTATGGCAATAATATATACGGATTCCTATAAATAAAATATTTTATTTTCAATCAATATAGTAATATATAACATATGCGTACATTACACACTGATATGAAAGCAATACCGATAAATTTTATCGTGCTCCATGTTGGGATCTCTATCATGTGACGAGTTTAAATGAAGATTATGATTGTGCATATATGTATAGATGTATGTATATATTAATATATGTATTATATATGTATATAAACGTACGACATTGGTTCCGCCAGCATTAATGGCAGATCTCAAGAAGAGGATTTCGACAATGTGTAGATCTTGTGATGGTAAGAATAAGACCTCGAGTTTAGAAGATCCACCCAATCGGAATTTGCCACGTTAGCTATGTAATAATTCGCTTTGAAAGCATACGTTATCTAATTAATACTACAATTTTTTCCATTAATCAAAACATTAACAATATCGTCAACGCTGAGTAAACCTTGCGGATTCTGTATACCTCCCGCCATTTGCCATATATAAAAAGAAAAATGAAATACAAAGATATTCATAAAAAGAAAAATTCATCATATTTCCAAGCAAGGCTATGAACTCCCAAAAGCGCCAGCAACTATTCCTCAGGTCCCTTAGAGCAAGTCCATCAGAGAGACTGGGTGAGTTTCTTAGGCAAAAGAAATATTAAAATAATGTGGGTCCCACGTGGGACCCACAATTTTTTTTAAATACCGTCCCTAAAAACTCTTAGTTAAGATACGCTTCTTACTCGGTCTCGCCACGTGTCCAACTGCTATTGGTCGATTTTTTTTTTTTTTTTTTCGCCTTGAAAAAAAAAAATATTAATAAACAATATGAAATAAGAGACGCTGGGTCGTTCCGCCGCTGCTGATGCTCTTACATCAAGAAGGTGTTTCCATTTACTGATTTTTTCCTTTTTTCTTCTTTTGTAGACAGTGAAAGTTTCGAACTTAAGATCCATAATCTTTTCCAAACCTGAATCAACAATTTTTATATAATGAATAACACTCCATACTCCATACTAAAAATAGTTTTAACTTTGAAGGCACTAGGAAACTAACCATTTGCACTACTATTAGCTAAAACACTTTTTCTTAAGGGCTTTCATATTTAATTTGTTTTTTTATTATAAAAAGCAGAAAGAAAAAAGAAAATATAAAACAAAATAAAAAAACCTCCGGCCCAAAAATTGAAATCTCTATTGGGCCCGAAAACATCCCTAACCCCAATTCCAGCCAACCCAAAAGAAGCCTGGAACCCTGAATCCCTAGCAGAGGAAAACTCAGCCGCCAAACGAGAAACCGGATCGAGCCAAGAACCTAACCATCGAGAGTAACCAGCCACCGAGAGGGAGAGACCATTGAGCCGTCGATAAAACCAATGAAGCACCACCAAAAACGTCGCCGAAGCGGAGACACGTGAGGAGATGCCTAAGCGAGGGACGGGAGAGGAGCCCACACGCCACCGCCATTGTTGGTCTACCGCCGGATGCGATGCCTAGGCGGACGGCGAGCTTCCCCGGCAATGATCGGTCCACCACCACCGTCGTGACAGCCGCTCCACCCACTGCCACCGTTCTCTAGCAAGCAGGGAGGCGGAGAAGCCGACCCAACAAAAACATGCAGATCTACGACCTTCAACAAAACTCACCGGAGACCGTGAACCAAAACCGCAAAAGACGCGGCGCCGACGAGAACCAGGCTACTCCACACCGGAGAGCGAGGGAGGAAACACCGGAGATGACTAGAGGGGACGCCGCCACCGGGGCTCCTCCACAGATCTTTAGAGATGGCGCGCCGCCGTCGGGGCTCCTCCACCACTAAACACTGCGAAATTTGGAAGACAGACTCACGCCACCAGACTAGAGAGAAGGGTGAGACTTTACGGGGATGAAGATCTGCTAGAGGAAGACAAAGAAAAGAAACAAAGAGCCCTCTCTGGCAGAGATGAACGCCAGAGAGGCGGAGGAAGAAAGTCTGAACGGCAGTCTAGAGAGAGAGGGATGAGAGAAGTCAAAGAACGATTGTCCAAATTTCCACCATAAAACAAAGCATATAGCTAAAACACTTTATCAATGATTATTAACTGAACCAAAATATAACATGCATTTAAGTTTATAATAAACATAAGAAGTTTGGATAAATAAAAACAAGTGGACATTAAAAAGTTCCTTAACTCGACGCCAAAAAAAAATAGTTCCTAAGTCGACGGGAAGAAAATTGGGAAAAAACCCTCAAAATACACCAACTGAACTCGTTTTTGTCGAAAAATACACAGACTTTTGTTAATATTGTCATTTTAAATCACCAACTAGCAAAATGTCAGGATTTTAATACATAATTTTAACGGAGTTAAACCGACAGGAAAACAAAAAAAAACAAAAAATACACCAACTAAACTCGTTTTTGCCGAAAAATACACAGACTTTTGTCATTACGTGGTTAATACACGAACTTGTGTGTCTTTTTAATCTCCCTTTCTCCCAGATTCTTTTAAAAATTAATTTATTAAAATCAATGCCTCATAAGTTGACGCCGGAGCTTTTTCTTTCCGCAGCGTTGATCTCTCTTCCTCCCAATTTTTTTTGTTTCTTCTAAATCCTTTTTTCATACTTGAAATTTCTCTTTTCATACACCTTCGTGCTCGGGGCAGACGATAAGCGGGTACGTTCCGCATTGTTTCCCTAGATCGAAAGATGGGGAACCTCATTCGGTGGCGACTGAGAGTCTGGGGTGAAAGGGTAAGTGTTAAACCCATGCAACTGTCATATGGGCGGAAATTACGCGCCTTGGGATGAGCTAGCCGCCCGGGGACTAAGGCAAGGGGCCGAGTCATCGTTTGGAGTGGGGGTAGAGGTATCTCACAATTGCCCAACAGACAATATTGAGGAAGCTTCCCCGTGCACGAGAGCGTGCACATTGATGGGTGGGGGAGAATGTCATGACCCGGTTTTCATGGGACGGTTCGTGACTGTCGCGATGCTTCTGTGGGACTAAAACGACTAGGAAAGGTTGTTGTGCTTCAGTGATAGAAAATCTTTTTGGAGTTAAGCAGACCGAACCGGTTGAGTTCGGGGAGTTTGTCGCTGATCGGAGATCTGACTTTGAAGAAGGGATTAGACCATCATTGCACAAACTGGTCGTGGTCTGGAGCCGATCACATGAGGAGTCCGAGGCAGGGCGAAACCACTCGAAAAGGTCCGAAAGAGAGGTAGGTTGCCTCGGCAAGTATGTGAATGTCGAGGGCCACACAACAGTTACGAGACTGTAGATTTAAATTAAAAAAAAAAAAATCAGGAAGAAGGGAGATTAAAATGACAATATTAACGAGTTTGTGTATTAATTAGGTAATGATAAAAGTCTGTGTATTTTTCGGCAAAACAAGTTCAATTGGTATATTTTTGGGGTTTTTTTTCTTCAGTTTATAATTCCGTTAGAAACGCCGTTAACGGGACGTTAACTCCGTTAAAATAATGTATTAAAATCCTGACATTTTGCCAGTTGATGATTTAAAATGACAATATTAACGAGTTCATGTATTAATCAGATAATTACAAAAATCTGTGTATTTTTTTGCAAAAACGAGTTCAGTTGGTGTATTTTTAGGGTTTTTTCCCGAAGAAAATTCATATCTCATGACGAGTTGATTTATTACAAGAATTATAATAAAAGAATTTTCATTTTTTCCATTAATTCGATTGCCATTTGTTATCTCCATTGATTTATTACAAGTATTAAAAGAAGCCACATATACAAGCAAAGAGACACTATCACTCTCTCTATCTATCTCTGAATCACTATCTCTTCTTTGAGTTGAATCACCACAAACCCACAATCAAATACACAAGAAACACAAATAATTAGACCCATTCATCTGAATCTGAATCCAAATCTCCCTGCAGAAGCACACATTATTCATGGAGGAGAAGTGGAAGCTGTCGAAGAAAGACACAACAGCTTCTTCTTCCTCTAAGTCAAAGTTTTCTAGAAGCTTCTCAACAAGTGCTTCCTCCGCAAAATCTCCACTATTCGTAAGGAGTTCCTCTACTAAATGCTCTGTTCCTTCATCTTCCTCTTCCTCTTCTTCTTCCTCTTCAATCTCTAGAAGCTTCTCAAGAAAAGAGAGAAGAACTTCTTCCTCTTCTTCATCTTCTTCTTCTATCACTCAGAAATACAGCAGCTTGGCTAAAGAACAAAAGGCAAGGTTTTACATCATGAGAAGGTGTGTGGCTATGCTTGTTTGTTGGCATAAACATGGAGATTAATTCTTAATTAGATCTTTCTTTTTTATTTTCTTTTTTGTTCCTTGTAATTAGATCTGTTTGATTATTGAGGGTTTCTATACAAGTACATTGTAAGAAGAGATTTTGATATTAAAAATTAGGGTTTCAGTGCTCATTTTTCTTCAGTTTCCTCACCTTTTTTATTTTAATTACATAACTTGTATATGCTACACATACACAATCATAGACATATGTGTATATGTATAATCGATGCAAGTATTTAGATTCAAATAGGGATTACTTAATTAATATCTTTATTTACTAAAAAAAATTAAAATTACAATATCTGAAGTATTAATTAATTTGTCATTGGTTTATCATGAAGCACATATTGTTTTTGTTATGATTTGCACTGAATAGTCATTTTCATTTTCTCTGGAAAAACAAAATTGAAATAATATAACAAACATAATATTCAGTTTTATGTTGTTGTAGATATGAGATCTATTGGTTACTTTAATTTATTCAAGATACATATCATCTGGTCAAAGATCTGAAGCTTATCTTTGAATTTATTATTGATTAACGATAATGGAGTCCACTTAGTGTCAATGTGATGATGATGATGATGATGATGATGATAAGAATATATCAATATAGTGCTATGATGCTGTAGATCTTGCAAACACCAATAATGTCTGGAACTCTACTCATATTTTGTTTTTTTCTTAGCTTTATTAAATATTAATTTATTCCTTTTTGCATTTTATGGCAGTATTTGGTGACAGTATTTTTTTCTGTTTGCTTTCTGGGTTTTTGTCTCTTTGATTGAAGAAAGATTCCCTCTTAGCAAATGATATATGTTAGTACCAACATATTTCCACATTTTTATTTTATAAAAACTTAGAATCAAATCTTTATTAAGTGTAAACAGTTAGTTACTTAGAAAACTAGTCGGCATTATTGACATGAGATGAAATCTATCTTTTCACTTTATTAGAGGAAAAAGTTTGGATTATAATATAGAGAATCCAATGAAAAGTTGTCAACGACGTTTTTTTCTCACTCTCGTCTAGAAGATTATATTGATGATCGAATTGGAACCATATAATACACAAGATTGAAACATAAACCAGCGAATAAGCACACATTCTCAGAGCAAAGCCAGCGGACAAAGAACAGTCCCCAAAAACTTTAGCCGACATATTAAGAACAATCTTTAGAAACTAACAAACTAAACAAAAATAGCACATGTCCTAATAGAAATAAATCATAGATCCATAACAACAAAACACCCTAGATAATGCAGAAACCGCACATAAAAGGAGAAGAGGAAGGAATGCATCCACAAACAAACATTACTGGGGTTGAAACACAAAATGGAATCCTTTATAATGCTCTCAAACTTGAAGAGCCACATGACAATCCGGGGAAAATCAACTGAGGAAGACGAGGAGAGAAATTGGTTTTTATCTAGCGCCTACCGAAATTTGATGCTTGATGAGCCAAACTCCAAAATCTGAGAAACGAGTAGGAGAACCAACGCTGAAAAGCAGGGATTAACACGTGTTAGAATTTCAGAGTATAAATTAGAGTATAACAAGATTAAAGGATTAGAGAGAGTTTGAGAGAATAAGAACAAGAGAGAGAGTAGAGAGAGAATTGGAGAAGAGAATATGTCTCCTTAGATTTGAATTTTAAAATCAGAGAGTACAATATAGAGAAAGAGTTGTTAGGCTAATCCTAAATCATGTGGCTAATAATTGTCCACATATTTTAGCTTACAAGGGAAGCTAGCCCAAAGTATCTTAAGTAACCAAAACTGTTTTTACTGTTCATCCGCGGGTACTATTCACAGATGCTTCTCTTCTAGTTACTTCTTCTAGTTTGGTTACTCCAAGACCTCTCATGACCAATAGCACATTGATCTTCTATGATCTCCATTCCAATACTCCCCCTCAAGCTTGAATTCAAGGGTTGAATCAAGCTTGGAATAGCAATGGAGAACTACCTCATTAAAAACCTTCATGAAGAAAACCACTTGGGATAAAACTTCATGAAGGGAAAAAGAGTGTAGCCTCCACGGCCTTAGAGGATTCAGGAAGATTAATGAGCCCCAACTTTGGATGAATGGACTCACACACCTTCAAGCTAGCTGCCTTGGTGAACACATCAGCTAGTTGTTCTTCACTCCTTGTAAAACATGGTAACACCACTCCTTGCTCAATCATTTGTCTCACCTTGTGACAGTCCACTTCTATATTCTTGGTTCTTTCATGGAAGACTGAATTTGATGCAATATGAATGGCTGCTTGGTTGTCACAATGCATGATGATTGGCTTGGATATTACAATCCCCAAATCCGCAAGAAGACCTTTGATCCATGCTAACTCGGTTGCTAACTTCCTCATTGATCTATACTCAGCTTCAGCACTTGAACATGAGACTATCTTCTGCTTCTTGCTCTTCCAAGTAACAAGGTTGCCTCCAATGAATGTACAATATCCTGTAGTAGACCTCCTGTCCACTTTATCTCCTGCCCAATCAGCATCGCAATACCTAACCACTTCTGTGCTTTGATTGCAACCCATCCAAATGCCTTGACCGGGAGCACCACGTAGATATCTAAGTATCCTTTCAACCATATTCCAGTGATGCATCTTGGGAGTTTGCATATGTTGGCTTACTTGGTTTACTGCAAAACACAAATCAGGTCTGGTTATGGTTAAGTAAATGAGCTTACCAATCATCCTTCTATACTGAGTAATGTCCTCAAATGGTCTATCCTCGAGCTCCCCCTCTCTTATGACTTTGTAGCCTTCCTCAAGAGGTGTCTTAGCCGGTTTTGATCCTAGCTTTCCTGCTTCAGATAACAAATCAAGTGTGTACTTCCTTTGAGATAAGAAGAGTCCATCATTAGATCGACAAACCTCTATCCCAAGGAAGTACTTTAGAGCACCAAGGTCTTTTATATCAAAAACAGTTTTGAGATAAGTCTTAGTGTCTTGTATACCTGACTTGTTGCTTCCTGATATGATAATGTCATCAACATATACTAGAATGACAATGATACCTTCCTGATTCTGAAGAGTGAATAAGGTGTGATCTCCCTCAGACCTCTTGAATCCTCTTTGCATAAGTGTTGAGCTCAGCTTATGGTACCAAGCTCTGGGAGATTGTTTCAGTCCATAGATAGCCTTCTTGAGTCTTAGCACCTTCCCTGGTTTCACAATGCCTTCAAGACCAGAAGGTGGTGTCATATACACCTCATCTTCAAGCTCTCCTTGAAGGAATGCATTCTTGACATCCATTTGCCAAAGTTCCCAATCAAGGTTTGTTGCCAAAGATAAGATGATCCTGACTGTATGGAGCTTAGCTACTGGTGCAAAGGTATCCAAATAGTCCTTTCCATAGGTTTGAGTGAAGCCTCTTGCAACCAACCTTGCTTTGTATCTCTCAACCTCTCCATTGCTTCTATATTTGATCGTGAAAACCCACTTAGAACTCACTGCCTTCTTTCCTTTGGGAAGTTTTGCCTCATACCAAGTCTCATTGTTTTCCATTGCTTTGGTCTCTTCATTCACAGCTTGCATCCACCTCTTATCTCCCTTGGCTTCTTCATAGGTTGTTGGTACTTGTTCTTGATCCAACTGTCCAATGAACACTTGATGTTCCAAAGGTACATGAGCCAAAGTGCACACAACTTGCGAAGGATGAGCTACTGCATGACTGTTGAAGTAGAACTTCTTGTTGATCCAGATTGAAGGATCCTTCTTTTCTTTAGTGCTTCTTCTGAGTACTTGAATTGGCTGGTTAGTTGCCAGTTCAGTCTCTTCATTGTGCGGATCATGGTCCATCTGAACAGACTTTATCTCATGCTCCTCAACACTATCTTGATCATGTGTAATAGAATCAGATTGTTGCTGCTGCGGTTGTTCTGATTCATGAGTGTCCCCCTCATGATCAGGATGGGGATTTTGTGGAGCTTCTGAAGGTAAATCAGGGACTGAAGGAGCTTGATTTGACTTGGCCGGTTCCTGAGGCAGACTAATACCAAGATTTTCCATTATTATCCTTAGGTTAGCAGCTCGGTCTGATTGAGAAGTAGGGAGATCCTTTAAGCTGTCCCAATTCGTCTCATCGTAGAAACTTCTTGTCTCCATAAACTTCACATCTCTTGAGATCAAAACCTTCCTTGTTTCAGTCACATAGCACTTGTATCCCCTTTGTGTTGTGGAATACCCAATGAACATGGCTTTGGTGCTCTTAGCATCCAACTTGTCTCTTTGTTCTCCTGGTATTAACACAAAACAAATGCACCCAAACACACGTAAGTGAGCAACTAATGGATTGGTTTTGTTTAATACCTGAAATGGTGATTGGTCCTTAAGAACTCTTGTGGGAGTTCTATTGATCAAGTAGCATGCAGTCATGACTGCATCTCCCCAAAACCTCTTAGGAACATTCTTGTAAAACATCATGGACCTTGCCACCTCCATTAAGTGTCTGTTCTTCCTTTCAGCTACTCCATTTTGTTGTGGAGTGTAAGGGCAACTTGTTTGATGAAGAATCCCATGTTTGGATAAGTGTTGTTTGAAGGCATTATTTGTGTACTCTCCACCATTATCTGATCTAAAGATTTTGATCTTAGCATTGAAATGGTTAGTAACATGATTCTGAAAATTCATGAACGCTTCTAACACCCTATCCTTAGATTGCATCAAGGTTATCCAAGTGTATTTAGATTTTTCATCAATGAATGTCACAAAATACTTATGATTCTCTCTAGAGACACAAGGGGCAGTCCACACATCAGAATGAACAAGATCAAAGCAACTTTCATAAGTAGTTTTAGAACTTGGAAAAACAGACTTGCAATGTTTCCCAAGAATACAAGCCTCACAATCATCATTTTTAAAAGAAACATTAGGTAATAAGAGTCCTAAAGCACGAGAGTGTGGATGTCCTAGTCTAGCATGCCAAACAGAATCATCAACACTCATGAAGGTATAAAAAGCAGTAGATAATTCAGAAGAAGAGTTGGTGTCTTCAAGCATGTAAAGCTCATCCTTTGTAACACCTTTCCCAAGCAACTTACTTGTTTCAATATCCTGAAAAATCACATCATTAGGACTGAAAATAACATTGCAGTTAAGATCAGTAGCTACTCTTTTCACAGATAATAAGTTTGACGTTAAACTAGGCATATAGAAAGCTTTAGATTCTTTGCTAAACACCTTAAGATTTCCTATGCCTTGAATTGGTATCTTATCACCATTTGCAATCACAACATTACCAAGAGCAGGTTTAATGTTTTCTATCAATTTAGAGTCACTAATCATATGGTGAGATGCTCCTGAATCAACTATCAATGGTTTTGTTATATTTGAAGCAAAAAGGGAGTTACTAAGAGTCATACCAGAGTTCTCCTTGAGATCTTTGATAAGAGCTTCAAGGTCTGACCTTCTTACCACATCATTTTGAACTATCATGGCAGGAGCTTGATGAACCACCATTGCCCTTCCTTCCTCACCAGCCTGCACTGAAGATGGACCATATTCACAGCCTTGGGAGTAGTTAGCTCTTTGGTCTTTGAACCGGCTGAAGGATGATGGCCTGAGGTGAGGATGTAGGCGCCAGCATTTCTCCTTGAGATGGCCACTCTTCTTGCAATGTTCACAAAACCAGAGTGGCCTCTTGTCACCACCATTCCCTTGCTTTTCTTCAGGTCTGAATGCACCCTTGTGTGCAGTCACAAGCTCACGCTTACCTCCAAATAGACCAAAGGATCCCTGCTCCTTTTGAATTTGAGCACAAACATCATCCAAGGAAGGAAGTGTCTCTGCCCTTAGCATGTGTTGGATGAGGCTGGCGTAAGATGAGTTCAGAGTTAACAAGAGGGCAAACACCTTATCTTGCTCTCTTCTTTCCTGAAGAACAATGGGATCAACAGTAGGTGGCCTTAACATCTCCAACTCTGCCCACAAAGCTCTAAACTTCCCAAAATGTTGTTTGAACTCCATGTCTTCTTGACGGAGATTGTTGATAGCAAGCTTGACTTCAAACACCCTGCTCAGATTGGACATATTCCCATAAACTTTCTTGAGAGTGTCCCACAAATCCTTGGAAGTTTCACAATAAGAATAAGCTTCCAAGAGAGATGGTTCAAGGGAACTTTGTAGGATGGAGAGTACATTCTGGTCTCCTTGAACCCATAGCTCTTCATCTTCAAGAGCCGCTTCTTTAGCAGCTTCTTCATCAGCTTGAGTCTCTGCTTCAGTTCCAGCCTTAGCCTTGTCCTTAGCTTCAGACTTCATCATCTTAAGTGGAGCAGTGTTACTCAGAACATGCTTCCACAAACCTCTACCACCAATGGCAGATTTAACCATCCTAGCCCAAACAAGATAGTTGGCGCCTTTAAGAACAACAGGGATTATCACTCTTGAGTTCTCCATTGTTATGGAGGGAGTATTCAAGATAAAGAGAGCACACAAAAGTTTTAGAAAACCAAGAAAAGATCTTAAGAGCAGTATACTTTCAAGACAAATGTGGTTTCTTAGAGAACTTCAAGAACAAATTCAAGAACAAGAAAAATCAGAGTTTAGAACAAGATTCAAGAACACAAGATTTGCGGAAGTGAATAGGTACAGGAGCTTATAGCTCTGATACCATGTTAGAATTTCAGAGTATAAATCAGAGTATAACAAGATTAAAGGATTAGAGAGAGTTTGAGAGAATAAGAACAAGAGAGAGAGTAGAGAGAGAATTGGAGAAGAGAATATGTCTCCTTAGATTTGAATTTTAAAATCAGAGAGTACAATATAGAGAAAGAGTTGTTAGGCTAATCCTAAATCATGTGGCTAATAATTGTCCACATATTTTAGCTTACAAGGGAAGCTAGCCCAAAGTATCTTAAGTAACCAAAACTGTTTTTACTGTTCATCCGCGGGTACTATTCACAGATGCTTCTCTTCTAGTTTGGTTACTCCAAGACCTCTCATGACTAATAGCACATTGATCTTCTATGATCTCCATTCCAATAACACGGTCACCGAAAAAACCCGATATGTTGTCACAAGATCCCAGGAAGAGCGCTCCTCCAACAAACGGAACATTCACCACTAGAAGTAAGAGAATGAAAAACAAACAAACATACATAAAGATGGTGGAGCCAGAACCAAGAAAGAAACCGGATCTAGAGGTGCCAAAAAGATCCATTACCTGAAAATACAAAGCTAAAAGCTTACGAAAAATACAAACCAAACTAAGCAAAGAAGGAAAAGACAGAGGCTAGACCGATGTTAAGGCTTTGGAAGCTTACCGACGTCGATCGAGTGAAGGTTTTTTTGTTGTCGATGACTATATCACTTTTAACTTTTCATTAATAGATTTTTTATATAAAAAAAAAGATAATGAAAAACTAGATTAAGCCTACGCAAAAGATCGGAAACCAAAAACTGAATTGTACCGAAGGAAAATTATTCAATTTGGAACTTAACTAGATAACACGACAACTTGAATGAATCCTTGTTTAAAATATTTTGGATATCAGGAGTGAAATGATATAGAAACGAGATATTCTAAATATAATATATATTAAAATATTGGTTATATTTACAGTTAAATAACTAAAACACTTGAATTTTATTTACAAATTCAAAAATTTTAGTTATTTCAAACCAAATACTCCAAAAATGAATCTCATTAGTTATATTTTCTTAGAAAAAAATAAACAAAATTTTCAGGATTTAACCAACTTTTTTTTCAATTGTTTTGATTTTCGGATAGTTCATATATTTTTAGGTAATTGGGATCGGTTATCTTGGGTAATTCAGATAGTTTCGATAATTTGGATGATTTGGATATTCGACAAATTTTCGAGTATATTAACTGAATCGTTTTTCTAGTTACCTAAACATATTCTAAAATGGAGAACTGAGTTACCCAAAAACCAAAGATCGAATTGAAACAAAAGAGGGTCTCTTTGTCTCAAACCTCTTGTTGGGATTACAAAACCATGAGGGGAACCGTTGATCAAGAATGAATAGGAGACCGAGGTGACGAATGGGTGTGACCTTGCTTTAAGAAATTCTATTTCATCCGATCATAAGCTTTGCTCATGTCAGTTTTCACCGCCATAGAGAATCTCTTCGTTGCTTCCAAAATCTTAAGGAAATGCAATGTCTCATGGGTAACTAGGACGTTATCCGAGATAGCTCGTCCGGGAAAAATGTTGATTGATGTTGCGAGATCAAGGAGTAAGAAATTTTGAAGTCGGGATGTGAGTATCTTAGCTATAATCTTGTACCGAACATTGCAGAGAGCTATAATCCTATAATCCCATGGAGAGTTCTGAGCTGAGCCTTTGGGAATGAGACATACATGAGTTTCATTGATATCCGGATCCAAAGATGGTCATGTGTATTTCTTCAGCAATTGGGATCGAGCAGAACATGCTATTCATAGCAGGTGTTACATTTTATGAGAGCGCTTCATCAACTGCCATGAGATCACTATTACCCTTCGAAGTAAAGAGGGATTGGTAGTAGTGGCTGAAAACTCCTCCTATATGGTCTTCTTCGAAAGCAGCCTGACCATCCTCATTTTCTATCATCGTAAGTCTATTTATGGCTCGTCTGGTCTTAGTGACCGAATGGAAGAATTTGGAGTTACTGTCTCCGCTATTTAGCCACAAAAATCTACTTGTATTTGTAAGCCTTAGACAGATTTGCAGTGATCTCAGTGATATGTAACTGATTTGGTGGCGTCATTGTTAAAGCTGATTCAAGTGCCTGATGTAGGTCACAAATGGCTTTAGCATTGTTGATCTTCTTCTCTTTTTACCAATTAATCAAAGCATGACGGCATCTGATGATTTTGTCTTCAACCTTTTCTAATATTTCCTTTTGCCAAGCCTCCTCGATAACCTCTCTTGTTTTGTGTTTTTTCTTAGGCTTCTATCATACCCAAAAGGTCTCTTCTTCCGCATATTTTTGGTGTCGAGATAATAAGCAGAGGACGATGGTCCGATCTTTCCGAGCGAAGGGACTTGAAGGGAAAGATTCTGACCAATCGCAACTTGCAACCGCCCTATAAAGGCTTTCTTGGATGAGGATAAATTGCCTCGTACCATGCCATGATAAGGGGTTACCGGAGTGTAATCCCACAGACCATTCGAGGAGATGAAGCTTTTAACGGGATGAAGGATCCTTCGTATCTGGGTGATCCTCCCTTTTTCTCCGAGTTATCTAAGATGTCATTAAATTCTCCAGTCATGAGCCAGGTAAGTCTCGGTTAATGCCTAGCATCGAGATGAAATCCCAGAAAGTTGGTTGCTCTTCCTTACGTGGGGGACTTTATATACAAGTGAGATGGAAGTTGTTAGATGATAACTAGGATTTTGCAATCCTTTGAGGTACCAATTCCTCAAGCTTATCGTAGTAGCTTTGAGGTATCGAACCTATTCTGGGATGGATAAAACCAACAAGCAAATACTAATCCTTCAGAGTCAAATCAAACAATTTGGGTTTTTAATTTCTAACGATCCTAACAAAGCAAATCAGACCAAAGTAAACAAGAAGCTAATAAACAAACGATTCAATCAATGGGAAAGTAAGGCTCAAGGGTAAGGGTCAACGGATAGGTGACCCGGGATGATCAAGGAATCCTAATTCAAACTTCTAAAAGCTAATCTCCTAGCAAGGAACACACCAAGTAAATCAGTTTAATCTCTTAATACCAATTCTTCACTTAATCTTAACTCAAGAACAAATTATCATTTGTGAATTAAAATCAAACGAGCATTCAAACAGGTTCCAATTAGCAAACAATCACCCTAGACATACATTTTCATGTGCTAGAATATGAAAGTCCTAACAAAGCTAAATACTGGAATTTCATCGAACATGTTGTGAACAAGAAATTCTAAACATCCTAATCAATGTGATCAAGATTAATTAGGCATTAAGCATACTTTGCTAGATGAGATTTTAGACAATTAACTACTAGAATCCTATTGATCACCCCTAATCAGCCTAATCCTACCCAACCCACAAGCCTATGGAGAACTACTCACAAATCATAACTAGATCAACAAAACTCATAGGAATAGAGTTGATCATGGAGATTGGTGAGGGATTGAAAGATTTGTAGAAGGAATAACGAAGAAAATACTGGATTAATCTCAAGAATCAAATTTGTTCTTACAAAAGAGTTTATAACATCAAAAACTGCTTAAAAACAAATAGAAATAGGTTTTTGGCTTAAATAGTCATTAGGGTGCGAGCCGGGTCAACCTGGAACAAACCGGGTGTTGACCCGGATCTGGAACATCTTCCTCTACGCGTATCGGTCTGCTGGACCGGTACACCGGCCGATATGGCTTTTCTGGGTTCCTGTATCGGCTTGGTCGGCCGATATCCAAGCCGATATGGACTCTCGGTTTTTCTGGTTTGGAAACGTATCGGCCCACCTGGCCGATATTCAAACCGATATGCGTCTTCGAATTTTAATCCGAGAGTTCATATCGGTTGAACCAACCGATATTGAACCCGATATGGACTCCTGCTGCTTCCTTCTTGGTCCTTTGAGATCCAAGCTCACCTTAGCTCCATGCACTCCAAATCATCTGCAAAACACAGAAAACACTCCTAGTGCACGCCTAGAATGCCTACTCCTAGTCCTACACAACTCTAGACTCTAGATGCGACAATGACTCGACAAAATGGTGCGAATGATGGAGGAAAGAAGTCAAAACAATGACTATATACAAGCCTAAATGCATGAAAATGTATGAATATCATTAGATCTGTAGTTCACTCGGGTATCAATGTGGTTCAAGGACGAATCTAGAGCAGTAAGGTTAACATCTTTTTCCAAAGGAGGGCAAGACCTCCACTCAATCCAATATGTGGTACAACAAAGTGCATATTAAAATCCAAATAATTAGCAATTTTAATGAAAAAAGTATCTTGGTTTTTAGTCTCTGAAAGAAACACGACATCGAGGTTGTGAGACTTTTTTAGCTCCCAGAGTCTAGGATCTGTCAAGTCGCCTCCCGAACCTTGACAGTTCCAACTGATAACCTTTAAGGAATCCGGTTTGATGGATTTTAAAATCCACTCTACCTTTTGTGGCTGTCGGGACAATCACCATTGATGGTACATAATCTTTATTACAAGGTAAATCTTCAGCCGTTCCACTTGTACTGGCACCTAGTTTCTTACGATCATCAGTGGTTTCTCTTGAGGTGATAAGCTTTTTACTGCTAGCGCCTTTGAGAAGGCTTTGGCTTCCATGAGATTGGGCGCATGTTTTGTCACTTTCCTTTTGCCAACGACTTTAGAAATAGCTTCTTTAGAGGTGGATGGAACTGTTGGCGCAGGTTTCCTCGCATTACGTTTCATGTTTTGCTCTGCCGGTGTCCCCAACCTTAGAGAAACAAGTATACAAGGCTCAGATTCCATAAGGTCTTGATCCTCTGGTATGCGAGATTTTTGACATGGGCCATTGAGGATGAACTGAGCTTGATTCTCCTCCTACACATATTTAACTTCAACTTCTTGAAGACGTGCACTCAAAGAACTGGATAATCCTAAATTGAAGGAAGTGGGATCGGTTCAGATAATCTTTCTTTAGCGAACTACTTTTCTCTGCACTGTTAACTTCTCCACTTTCATCAGAACGAGGATGAGATATTGCTTCTCTAGGCGGATTTGGGGGAGGAGTCCTAGAGATTTGCGATTTATGGGTACGGGAGAGAGAAACAGGTAAAGCAAGAGGCTGATATCCTCTGTTCCTGATATGAAAGGTACTTTCCTTGGAGTTAAATCTTTCATAGTTTGAGTTTCTTTGAGCATTGAAATGATTCTGAGAGGCTCGGGTATGATTCTGGTTAGACGGACCCACTTCTATGTAAGAGATATGAGCCTCCCCGTTGAGAGATGAATTCCGCCGAAAACAGGGGTGAAGAATATATTCATGTGGTGAGAGTTACAATCGTCACACTCATCTTTGTTTTCTCTGTGATATGGGGATTTCCTAGTGGATTTGAGGCGGTAACTCTTAGTCTTTGTTTCTTTTAGCGGTGGACGGCCCAAAGTTTGGTAAGAACTTAATTTTTTACGCGATAACTGCTTTCTTCTGTAGTCTTCTAAGCTGCAGAGAGTATTGCTTTGACTAGTACCATAAGCCTCCTCCAGATAACATATATTGGGATAAGTGATGAATAAGCAAATTTAGTGTTGGTTTAGGATGATTTAGTATAATCTATACTATTAAAACAGAAGTACAAAACAATAATAACCCACTCTTTTTGTTTTAATTACGTTGTATGCCATTGAGAATCTTTTGTTACTTTCGATTTTCATTAAGGTGTTTTAGGTCATTTACATTATGATACGACATTTATGGTTTTGAACAAACCATTCGTATTATAGTAAACCAAGTCAATCGAACCTTACCATTCCTAATGTTTTAATAACCAGTCACAAATAAAACAAAACAACCGTACATAAATTGATTGTGGTTTAAGAGAACACATTCCACCACGTAATATTGCCTTCAGCTTAAACTGATTACATATATTTCAATAACCTATGAGACACGTCTCTCAATACATCAAATAATCTCATTTCGTTTTTGTATTTCTTGTGGCATGTTGATTTTTTTGTTGACACCTACACGAAAATAACAAAATGGTTAAGCTTTAATCTAGCAAAATTTAGAAATGGTTAAGCTTATAGTCTTCTAAACCAATATATTCGACATTTATAAAACCATTAATTGTCCAATTAATTTTGAATGATGTTCCATTAAATTAACCAACCATATCGCCTATGTTATTTTCCATATCTAAAATAACAATAAACTTCATTCAAAACTTCAATGTATCAAGTCACTTTTAGGACTATAGATTCATAAGCTGTTGCACCAAAAAGATTTTCTAAACTAACTATCAAATTTATAGCTTACAATATTAAAACACGCTCACTTAACTAATCCGTAAATGAGATATTCAAAATCTAACAAGATTTCCCTAAAGAATATTTCGAATATTGATTAACCTACGAAACAAATTGAAAGATATCTAAACTTTACTAAATAAAAATCGAATTACGCATATTCCTATATTAAAGATATACTATTAAAGCAAACAACCTAACAAATATATTCTCTAATTAAACAAGATATTTTTGCGTGAAATGTATCTAGACATTAATATCTATGAAATGCATTTGCGGTTAATGGCGAGATATCATACTTGACAGTCAAGCATAATATCAGCATATTCTTTTTAAAATCTACCATGTATATTCGACCTTTAATAGTATAGATTCTCAATAAATCGATTTGTATACCTTCTGGCTTCTATAAATAAGCGAGGCAGTAATCAATAATTCATTCACAACTCACATAAACATAGTTTCTAAACCAATGTCGAGTGTTACAAATAAAAACGCTGGATTTACTAACCTTGCAGATGTTAAACCTTTCAAAACTGGCTGGCGAATTCGTGTCAGAGTGCTTTACTCCTGGAAGCAATACACTGTTCAGTCTGGAGAAACATTGGAGTTGGTATTAGCAGATGATACAATAAGATTTAAATCCATTTTTTAAAGGCTACTAATGCGTCTAATATATGATACGGTTTTACAACATATGCGTGTTTTATTTTTGATAAGAAACATGCTAATGCTTTATTATGTTTAGAACTTCGTAACAGGCAAGGATTCATGCTTCATGCAAGAATGCGTATGTTACGGCAGTTAAAAAACATGTTCCTATTGGAGAGTGGAGAGTCATAGAAAATTTCAATATTAATGGTTCGTTTCTTTATATTTGTTTTCTTATAGTGGTTTTAAAAACTAACTAGATTTTGACCCGCACTTAGAAAGTGCGGGTTTAATTTTCTTTACAAATTTTATTTTTTATTCATTTTGTTAATAGTAGTTTAGATTTTTAATTATGTAATCTAATTTTGATTATAATTGTTTAACCAACATTATAAACAGTGAGTTAGCAATTTAGTTTTTTTTTTTTTAAATAAATTATGTGTTATTTGGAGGAGATATATCGTAAGGATTAAGAGATTAAAATAACGATTTCACATTATATATTTTAATATGTGTTGTATCGTAAGATCATAGTTTGGAAAAAAAAAAAAAATATATATATATATATATATATATATATATATATGTGAAAACAACTATTGTAAAAGTTGTGTGGTATATGTTTAATTGTTATTATATTTATCTAAATATTATTTTATAAAATACATGTTGTAGTCGTATATATAATTTGCAAATTTGATGGAAATATCCGTTAAAAACTCCATTCAAACATAAATCATAATTTGACGCTTCAAATATTTGAATAATATAAGTATGAAATCATTTTATTATTTTTATTAAGTTTAAAATATATCAACTGAAATTATTTACTATATTATTTACTATATGCGATTTTTTTTATAGAAAATTTATAATCGAGATTGGCTAATTAATTTTTCAACCCGTTTAATTAATTAAATATTTTTCAGTTTGATGGAAAAACTTGCTAAAAAGTACAATCGTAAAAACATCAATCGTAATATGTATATATATATATATTTAAAAAAGATATTAAAATATATTATAAATATATTTTGAATTAAATCATAAATTAGAGAATCTTAATTTATATATAATAGTTGATGTATAAATTATTAATTATATTTATCAATTAATTTGTTTTGATTTTAATTAATTAGGAAAGTGGGACCCATTAGAATTTGGTTGTTTGACTACATGTTTAATAATTGTCTTGTTTGGAAACATGGATTGTAGAGATAATGTTATATTCCCTAATTACTCTTAATGAAATTTAATTAAATCATTAATATACATTGTTTTACAGTTTTACCCTTAATAAAGGTTACAAATCCTAGTAATATCAAGGGCAAATTCCGGGAACAACATTTATGTACCATGGCAAACTTTCCTGTTTTAATAGTATAGATATTAATGGTTCGTTTCTTTATATTTGTTTTCTTATAGCGGTTTTAAAAAACTTTCTAATATTAATGGTTTGTTTCTTTAAAGGTTTCTAATATTAATTGTTCGTTTCTTTATATTTGTTTTCTTATAGTCGTTTCTTAACTAATCTAAGATACCAAAATCGTATATTGGTTTTAAAAACTTTTAGTTTAAATTATGGTTACCTTTGAATAACCACATGTTTAGTTTTTATATTATATATGACTGCATACATAAATAATTTTACAAACTATCCTTTATTTATAAACGACTGATAAGAATCGTAATGTTTTATTTTTAAAGTTTAGCCGGTTAATTGGATTAGATTTATCTTTTAAATGTTTTGTGGATTTGTTTTATAAACTTTACTACTTTTTAGTAAACGGATCGTATTCAATACCACTCTAACTATCATAAGACCCCTAGGAAACTAACATAGGTAATATAGTTAAAGTACTTGGTAGTATTTTTATAGTTAAAGTACCTTCTTTTCCATCCACAGTAACATTAGCTACTCCCTCAATCCACTCTTGTATTGCATAGGTAATATGTGGTACCACCTTAAAGAAAAGTTAAACGCTTTGTTCAAACACTTGGAAATTTAAAAACAGAGGAAGTTAAGAGCACAAGTTTATAATGTTTGAACCTGTACAGTTCTTCCATGGTAGTCACTTTCTTTGATGTGTCAATGAATTTGACCTGCAAAAAAAAACAAGCTCAGACACTGTAACCAGGTTTTGACATGAGATTTAATAGTACAGATGTAGTTAGACATACCTGGTAAGTTGCTAAGTTGTAAATTTTTTGTCTCGGGTCAATGTATTGTATTTAAATACTGATGATTGGTAAGGTCTCACAGATGGGTTTGGACGGCAAAAAGCTTCGGAAGCTCAGGGATTTCCATTGACATGTCCTGAACTCCTGGAAAAAAACCATTTAAGTGTTACATTCAGTATTTTCAATCTGATCTTTTACCAAAACAGAAATATTAAAGGTAAACAAATTGATAACTTGGTTAATCCTATCACCAGCTTTTTCTTTTTAAATCATGAGAGCAATAAAACTTACTTTTGTGATTGTTTTAAAGTTTGTCTTTAAATTCTAGAAGAAAACGTTGTAAGTGATATAGAGGAACTGATCATCATACTTTTTCTCGTCGTACACAGCAAACATTAGTGCAGCTGCCAAGTTATCATCAAATCAGAAACATGAAAGTAGACCTCTTTGAATGATCTTTTGCTTATTTGTAAAAAATGGAAGTCTTGAATATAGCAGTAGATTTGATCTGTTTACCAGTTGGAGTAAGAACATTAATCCTTAAGCTTTTTGATTGATGTCACAACCTGAAAAAGTTCATTAATACATCAACCAAGCAATTTCATGAATAGATAATTTGTTGTGAGTGTAAAGATAAACATCTAGAAAACAGAACTCATCAATCAGAACTGATTTATTCATGTGAAGGACACGAATTAGAGACAATGTATTAAAATAATTGGAACGAAAGGGAATTCAAACTCCCCTCTTATGCATAATAAATATACTAATCTTTTTATCGACATATATTCAACCAAAAACTTCATGAATTAATAAGGTTATAGAAGTACTCAACATGAAGAGTTATTTGTTTGATGTTAATTATTTAGACAGGTTAAAAAAAATAAGGAGAACTTAAGGGATGTTATGTCTATCTTTATCCAACACCAACAAACTAATATGTATATGATGATATTCAACAAAAAAATATGTAAATGAATATATATAGAAATTTTTTGTTTATATTGCTTTAGATATTCATCAATGTGTTTACACGATTTTTTTTATAATCAGATAATCATTAATCATCTAAAATATTTCATGAATCGCTATCTTAAGATATACACAGAGATATCAACACTCAACCATCAGAATCTATGTATTCATGTTAACGATATATATATCTTTTAAAAAAAAATATATAAGCAAACTGGAAAAAAAACTTACAGTTACAAAGAGGAGGTTTCAGGCGTGTGCTCCATCATCACTGATTTTTAATTAGTCAGCCTACAAAGATCATAAACATAACCTGATTACAAGCATGGTAGATCCGTAAATGTTAGGCAAAATAAATAGGTTGACAAGCGTTACTTAGAATTTGAGAGTCGGAAACGGTAAAGATTCATCACCTGAGGACAAGAATGAAAGATCAGTAAGAAATTGTCAGATCTAATCAAATAATAAAGATCGAGAGCAAAGATGCTTACACGGCCGATGATGAAATTCGAAGCTGTAAACTCACAAACCGTTGAAATTTTGACCCGCATCCTTCGGTTTATACTGAATTTTGTCTTTGTAATCAAAGATTCGGCTATGGAAAGAAACAAATATGCTTTCGATATTACCCTAATCTCTCCTTTTTTCTATTACAGGTTGTTTTTTGGTCGGGATCCTTCTTCAGATTTGTTTTGTCTATCTTGAACGCAACGATTTGTTGATGGGCCGTTTTGGGCTCTGAATGAAATAACTTGTATTACATAGTTTGTCTGCGAAAAAAATTTTGGTCTGTCCTAATTTTTTCCAGCATTATATGTCATATATAGATATAATACTATCAACCATCTCTATTTAAACTACAATTTGATATTGAGATCTCTAGAATAATTATATTTTTCCTTTTAAATATATTCAAATATATAGAAAGATTTATATATAGATTATAATAATATACAAACGGTACAAAATATTATAAATAAAAGTTTACTATATTTAAAAACTAATAATATTAGTAATGTAAATATCATTTTGAACTATATGATACACAAAATATAAAATTATAAATAATATAAAAACTCATGATCAATAAAAACATAAAACCATTAAAAACTTAGTTATATAAATATATAATAGTATTATGAAATTTAAATAATAAAAAAAAACAAAAAACAAAACCGTCAAAAAAATATCAAAACAACATTATACCCGCCGATCGGCGGGTCAAAATCTAGTTGATGTTATAGTTAGTCCAATTTTTGACAATCCGAGTAAGTTCGAAGTTAACTAACTGTGTGCGCTATAATAATGATGATATTAGATTTTGATACGCGCTAAGCGCGGAATATTACTTTGAAGATTTTTTGTTTGTTTTTGTTTGTTTTTTTATTTTTTATTTTCTTTTTGTTGGTTTTATACTACTATTTATTTTTAATTATTTATTCTTTCGACTAACAGAGGTTTTATCTAGTTTTTGGATCTATCGCATAATAAATCTATTTTTGGTTTTCCATTGTAAAATTTTCTTTGAGTTTAAATAGAGATGTTAAAATGGACAGACCCGGCCCGTTTAAATCCATTTATATTTAAGACTCGTTTAGATCTACCCGTTTAAACCAACTACATGTAACACGTGTCTATTTATATCTGTTTATAATTTTTTTTTTTTAAATACGGAAAATTTAACTTTGTATATTTCTCTATATGATTTTACTCCGATTGAATCCAATATTTTCCAACTATTTCAGACAATTTTTCTTCATGCAAATATTTAGTAAAACATTTACTTTTTGGGTATTTCTTTTAAAAATTAATTGAGTTTTACATAAAGATGTTAAAATGGACAAACTCGACCTGTTTAGACCCATTTATAATTAAGACTCATTTAGAATTGTCTGTTTAATTCAATTAGAAGTAATAGATGCCTATTTAAATCCGTTTGAGTAAATTTATCAATTTAATTTTTAAATTTTAATACAAAATATAGAAAATTTAACTTTGTATATTTTTCTATAAACTTTTACTTTGAATTAATCTAACACTTCCTAGCCATTTAAGCTAATTTTTCTATATGAACAAAAACTAAACAGTTTAATACAAAGTTAAATTTTAAAATAAAACTTTTTTAAACATTGTTTATTTAACACTCAAACCAATTAATATATTTTGTAATAACTATTTTTTTTGTTTTATTCTTTTTGTATATATACTACATAGTTTTATATATATACTACATAGTATATTTTTGATGTATCTATAAATTAAAATTTCATTTCAATTTAAACTTGATATTACTTATATTATTTTAAAATATAAATATTTTTAGTTCACAAAAAATAATAAAAACAAATAATTTAAATTAATAACAATCAATATACATATAACCCTTATTTATCAGGCCCATAATATTATTTTTTAATTTACCTCCAATTAAGAAACAGCCCAAACAAAAAATTGATCCAGTATTATTATCTCAAACCCTAGCTCCTTGTTTCTTTCCTTCGGCGATTCATCCCCTAGCGACTCTAATGTCGATATGCTTCCTTTCATGTTCTCCGACGAGTGTCCGACTGCACCAGCTTCCATTCCTTTTGCCACTGATCTTTCTGAGCTTCATCTGTCACCTGTGATGATTTGGGGAACTGTTATCTAACACTCTCATGTCCGATTTTCTACATTCTCCGACAATGAAAGGTTTATATCTGCTATTCTTTATTTTTATTAGTTCTAAACAAATTCTCAAACAGTATTTTGATCTAATTTTTCGTTATTTCCAAGATTCACCGAAGATTATCGTCATCAAATCTTCGATTGCATGTAACACAGGTACATCGATCTCTCCTTTTCCAGTGTGTTAATGAATATATTTTTTTTAAGACTCCTACTTTATCTATTTCATTCACGATCAGATCTCTATTTGTTATATAATATACTAGTATTCTGGCCCGTGCGTTGCACGGGCTAATGTTTATATATTTGACATCAGTTATTATTTGATAACGAAATTAAAATTAATATTTTTAGTTACTATTTTTTAGATTAAATATACAATTACTTAGGAGGAGTATTCTATTCGTAATATAGTTTTGGTTTAGATCCGTTTTGCAAAAGAATTCCCTCAAATCTCTCTCATATGGTTCATCTTTTTACGATGTGATGTAGAGTACATATTCTATAATTTTAATTTTGTTTTCTTCAAAATTTTAAATAGTTATTTAAATAAACGGATTATTTTTTGTTAATACTTGAAAATTTTAGGCACGTTATAGTTTTTTGAGTTATATTATAATGATTGATGAGGCATATACCATATATGATTTTATTAATCCTTTTGTTCTTCTTTCGAATAGATTAACACATCGAATCAAAATTTGAGATTAAGTTCAAAAAAACATCGGCTATTACTTGATAACATATGTGTTAGAGTTTGTTTAAATAGATGGTTGAACAATATAGTAACTATTTGTAGTTAATATTTTTGTTGGTTTAGATACACAGCTAGGATCATGATGAGAATTTATAATGGTGTTGTTCCAATGCTGCGGGTATTCAATGATACTACTCGCTATGTTGATCAAGGAGGAGGCAAAAGAAAGGGTATGACATTGCTACTATTATCATTATTGTTTCTTTAGTACTTCCAGTTAAGTTTTCTTACGTATATTTGTTTGCAATTGGTGAAGGAGCCTTTGTTGTATACATGGAGCTATGGCATGCTGACATTTTTGAGTCTCTGGAACTCCGGAAGAATCATGGGAAAATACAATTACGATATCACTCACTATCCCTACAATATAATATGGAGTTTGATGCCATGTTGCATCATGTTTCTTTTTGTTTCCAATTTTTATGTTTATTAGCCTGTTAAGTATCATCTTTTTTTTCCATGCTAAGTTTTATGTGTTTCTAAGTGGTCAATGATTGAGCCTCTCTTGATTGGTTATTTTTTTTTTTGGTAGCTCATTTTTGCTAGAAGACGACTGAGAAAAAAGGCTGCGGAAAGGGAGACTCAAAACATTTTGAACCATCATTTGAGCATGTCAAAATCGCGGATCTTTAAATCCATCATCCATCATCTAATTTCGCCTAATGAGCATGTCGAGAGAATAATTCCCATCTTGCTTCACCAGCTCCATCGAATTCAACTGCAACTACCATTTACAAAACAAAATGGTTATAAAACTAAGCGTATGAGATAGCCTACTTTAATGGATATGAGAAAACCTACTTTAAGCACAACTAAAGAGATAGAGATTAAGCAAAAAGAAAAGAAAGAGACTCACCACATTAATCATTGGCTCGATTCTGAAAATCTGACTTGCGTTCATAACTCCAACCGCTTTATTTCCTGATTTTTTTCTTTCGGAGATGGGCAAACCTGTGGATAGCAAACATGTATTCCTCATCTGATCGCTTTGGGAGGTTTATATTCCTCATCTAAGTGTTTTGTTTGGTTCGTCTTACTGGAAATAAGAAGCAATATAAAGGTGGAAGTCAAATTTACCTCGTGTCACACCCTTTCCTTTTGACTGAGTGCTCTTATCGGGTTTTACTTTTTGCAGTCCAAAATCATCTTTCATGTCAAGTGATGTCAATATCCACCTAAACCAATTATTGGAGAAGTTGGCGAGTTAATATAATGAGGGCCAATATGGTTTAAATCATTGTCCACTTAAGGACATAAAAGGTCCAAAAAGAATTTGATTTTATAACCTACTGGCTTCCACTCTCCTTCATGTCATCCCACTGCGTAAAAGACTGACTATCATAGAAAAAGAAGCACATTAGTATATTTAAAAACACAAACTTTAATGATTTACGTTGTCAAACCAGAATCCAAAGGAAAATCACAATCCCTTAAAGATTTTAACTTTCTTATAAACTATCATGGTAAAGATCTTGAGATTTGTATAGGCACCCCATAACCTTGTCGGATAATCTTGATTTGATTTTCCCATTAGCCTGTAGAATCAATATCAATAATATCATCTTTAAATTTTAAAGTAGTGAGCGGATTTGATCAAACTCCAAAATTGAAAAGAATAGGATTCAATCGAAAAGGGAAATATATCAAACATAGGTGAAAAAGAGAATTCACAAACCTTGGGTAGTTTATTAGAGTAAATATATCAAAAAGAGACATGGGTTTAGAAGAAAAGAATTTTCAAACCTTAAACTACTACTTAGACTTAGGGTAGTCTGTGAGAAGCCAACAAAGAAACCATATCCTAAGCTCCTTGATGCTCTCTTATAGCATCCATTGCTTTGTGTTTGTTCACATTTGTTGGACCTCTCACCTAGCTCCTTTCATTGACAAACGTTAGGGAAAAGGGCAGCCAAATCTGGCTTGTACTTCTGCAAAATATAACATATCGATTACACTCAAGATGAAATTGTTTATCTTTAAATAGAGTGTATATATTCTATGTTCTAAATTCTAACTACCAATTAACCTTTGAAAACTAACATGGCTTTGTTACCTGGCTGCAAAGGAAAGCAGAATGGATCAAATCCGAATGGGCTAGGGTTTGTGGTATCGTTGGATTCGTTTCATCAACAGGTTCAGTGCTATCTATCCCATTTGGTTCTCTGAGTGACTACTACACAAAAATTTGCACCTAGTGCACCTGAATTGAAGAACTTGACACAGAGGGGAACATAACCTCTTCACTTCTCCGCTTAATCGAACCCAAAAACCTTGGTTACAAACTTCATTGCCTTCGATTTCGAAGTTTTTTCATCTCCGTTTGGTAGCTACTTCCTTCGGACTGAGATATTGTTATCCTTACATTAAAACTTCTCTACGGTTTTATAAAATCAAGAGAAACAGACACAAATCGTTTAATTGCATAGAACAAATAATAATTTGCGATCGTACGAATTGATTTATGGAAGACTAAAGCTTGATTTTTTAACTGGATGAGAGATAGAGAAAGGAGATCCTTGTGTTTGATTTACCTCTAATATGAACGGTTACCTGAATCAGACGTTTCAAGCTTCTTTCGCCTCAGGTTTTGATATGGCGAGTAGAAGAACTGTTGACAGATATAAACAATTAATCGATTTCAATTTCATAGAGTAATCCAAATCGAGATGGTAGGAATCGAAAATCAAAGGGAAAAAAAGATTTCATAACTTGGAAGTAAGAGAGAGATGGAGAAACTATGTTTTCGTACCTTTGATCGAAGAGAGATTAAGAGCTCGACGAAGATGGCGTAAGGCTTGGAAACTGCAACAAACGAAATGATGGATTAGGGTTATGAAAATTCATGAAGTTTATAGAGGAGGTGGTTGAATTAAACTGGAAATAGGAGACTCACGATGGATTTTTGTACATGAAACTGTGAGAGAAGACGACGACTTTTTGGGAGAGAAAGCAGAGACGGTTTCAAAAAAAAAAAGAGATGAAAAAAAAAATTGGAATAGTCATCAAAAATACTTTTGGAATAGTAACCAAAATTACTTGACACGTCATCATAATGGGATGTTGTGATTGGAGGAGGTGAGATTTTTCTCTCACATGACTTCTGATTTATATTAATTAGATACTTTAAATTTTTATCCATTGTTATTCAGGTATATGAGTTACTCGTTTTACCTTTTTGTAAATTTATAAATGTCTTTATTGATTTCTTGGTGATATTTTGAGATGCGGCTGAAAAAAGTATTTTTACACCTCTATTGCAGTCAAATCTAGCGTCAAGTTAATTACACATAACTATTTCTATGTTTTTTCCCCTTGATGAATTCCTTTTCAAGCTACTGTAATGGGTTCATGGTTGCTGAAATAGTATATTCGAGAGCAATGGAGCTTTAAAGAACATCCAACTTTATTTATAGATATGTCTCCGATTGAGGTTGTTGGTAGTATTTTTTACCGTGTTGGTAGAACACTGTCATTTTGGGTCCCTTGCTTGGCTATATAGTATTTGGCCTAAAGTATAATAAGTTAGTAAGATAATATCTGAGATTTGTAGGTTACTTTTTTAAGTCGTAAGAGACATTTGATTATGATTGTGTTTAACTTTTCCTCTACTTTTTTTTATCAAATAATACTTCCTTAGCAGATGTCTTATGTCTAATATCATCAACAGTTACTGATTTTGTTGTGCCATCAAGTCATAATCATAGTATTTAAATATTTTGATTTGGATTATAGCATATAGGTTTGGTAGAAGGCAGCTCTTACTTGTGATATTTTAAGTTATGCATGATGTTGAAATGGACAGGCAAGAATGGTTGGAGGGTAGAACAGTCTCACAACCGAGGTGGTGGTGATCGCGGAGGTGATCGTGGTGGCTGTGGTGGGTCTGATTTTATGTGCTTTGAGTGTGGTGAGCCTGTTCACTTTGTACGTGAATGTCGTAACTGTGGTGGCACAGGGAGGCGTCGCAGCAGGAGCCGGAGTGGCAGTCCAAGATACAGGAGTCCAAGCTACTGACGGAGGTCAGTCATGCCTATAAAACCCATTCATAAACTCATATATTATTTGATGAAATACAATAATACATACAAGTTTTGTTGATTACCAATATATGAATGGTGATTGAAACTGCATTGATATGTTGTAACCGTGGTGGCACAGGAGGCGTCGCAGCAGGAGCCGGAGTCGGAGTCCAAGCTACGGTCAGAGGTCAGTGCTGCTGATAAAACCTGTCCATAAACATATATTATTTGATGATGTGAGTTCTTTAAAGTCTTTAACTATAACTACAGAATTGGTACGTTTAGTTTTGAATGTTACATTGGTACGTGATAGATCTATACTATTAGTTTTGAATGTCATATTGGTACGTTTTAACTATTAACTACAGATCAGAATGTATTTACACTAATAGCTGAGTATATATTATGTAGTTAATAGTTAACAACTTCACCGGAAGCAGACGATACCCCGTGATATGCGGTTTTCCTAACATAACCAGCTTTATACACCTTAAACGCATATCCCCTTGTGAAATATCTTGGATAATACTTTGTAATGTAGTGGGGGCCGTTGACTATGTCTTTCAACCAATCACTCGGCGTGCATCCGTTTCTTTTTAATTTTTATCTGAAAAAATATAACACATGAGTGTTAATAAAATACCCAATTTATTGGTTTTGAGTAACATTTAAAATGAAAATCTTACATAAAACTTTAACCAAGCGGAGAAGTCATTCTGTTTACGCTCTTCACACTTGTTCTCGGTCAATTATGGATGCCAATATCGTAGAGCGTCCATGTATAACCTATGAAAAGTAAATATCTCATTAGTACACTTATTATTAAATTTACTTGTCAATGTATTAACAAACATACTGTAAACCTTTCATATTCGATGACTTTTTCACAGTTGGTGAGAATATACGTGTGTAGGTGTGCATACTCCTGGGATGGTAGTTGCCACACACATGTTTTTCCGTTTAACTGTCTGACTTGTTGAAAAATACTGGGAACCGTGGACGGATAAATTGGCTTCTCACCTATATCATCGTTTCGAGTTGTGCGCTGACTCTTTGAACGTACTTGCAATGGGAAGTAATAGCTGGCAAAAATCACGGTCTCCTCGTTATTATATTGAGCCACAACAGAACCCTCCACTTTAGCGGGGTTCTTCACTTTCTTTTTTAAGGTGGAACATATAGCGCTCGAAAGTAGACATCCACCGATATTGTATCGGACCGCCAAGTCTAACTTCTCCAGGGAGATGAATGGGCAGATGCTCCATAATATCAAACAAAGACGTGGAAATATCTTTTCTAGATTTCATAAGATCTTACGAATGCTTTCCTACAAATTTTTGATGCCTTCAACTGTAAGTGACCTCGTGCATATATCACCAACCGCTGTGATTGCTTTATGAACATCTTTTGGGAGGAGATTTGCAAATGCAAATGGTATAAGCCGCTGCATCACAACATGAAAATTATGTCTCTTCATTCTGATATACTTCCCTTCCCCAGTGTCAACACAATTACGCAAATTTGAAGCATAACCGTCACGGAATTTAACTCGTCGCATAATCCAATCAAAGAAATCTTCCTTCGAAAGCTGGTCTAACCAATACGCTGGAATTGGACATTTCCCATTCTTTTGAATATGAAGCTCACTCCGAGAACAAAGTTCTGGCAAATCAAGCATAGACTTCAAATTATCTTTTGTATTCCCTTGCACATTCAAAATAGTGTCTTCTAAACGTGCATAACATCAAGATTATGCCTTAGTAGTTGGTCCTTCCAGTATGGCAAATCCCAGAAAATTCTTTGCTTGTGCCAATTGTGGGCTAAACCAATTTCATCAACAGTTACATGTCCAGGAGTCCTTTGCGCACCAAAGGTTTCCAAGAACCCAAAAGTAACCGAACCGTTATCTTCTTGAGGTGGATTATCAAACACCTTATACTTCTTTGTAATTTTTTGTGTTTCTCCGATATGAGTGATCCAGCGGTAGAAATCTCATGTGACAATCAAACCAACATGATTTGCGTCCGTTCTTCAACTGGAATGCATCAGTATTTTCTTGACAATAAGGACATGCAAGCCTCCCATGCGTTGTTCATCCAGATAAAATACCATAAGCCGGGAAATCGCTAATGGTACACATTAGTACAGCCCGCATCTTAAAATTTTGCTTGCACGAGACGTCATATGCTTCAACACCGGCCTCTCATAACATTTGCAACTCATATACCAATGGCTGCAAGAATACATCAAGTGACCTTTTTGAATACTTTGGTCCGGGAACGAGTACGGAGAGGAAAAGAAACTCTCGACGCATGCACAAAGATGGCGGTAGGTTATAAGGAGTCAAAATCCTTTGCCACAACGAATATTGCCTTCCATGCCTTCCAAATTAGTTGAAGCCATCTTTACATAATCCGAGGTACACGTTACGTAGCTCATAAGCAAAATTTTGGATATACTCTCTGAAAATGCCGCCACGCCTCATCATCTGAAGGATGCGCAAGCTCTTATCATCTTATGCTCGGCATGCCATCTCATTTCCCTATGCGGTTCGTTCAGATTGGTATAACCAACCTATCGGTTAACGGCAAATATCACATATGTTTAAATGGAACTTTAACTCTTCCCCTTGTGTCTTGATAGCGCAGCTTCCCACAAAATTTACATTGTAGAAGGATTCATATTCTCATCAATATATCATACAGTTGTTGATGCACACATCTATCATCTCGTTCGGCAATCCAAGCCATTGTATAAGTTTCTGGACCTCGTAGTATGAACATGGCGCAAGATTATCTTTCACAAAATCGCAAATCGCATCCATACATTCCTCCGCCAAATTGTAGTCAGTCTTTATGCCCATTAATCTAGTAGCAGATGATAATGGCGAATGTCCCTCTCTGTAACCTTCGTAAAGTGGCTGCTTCACTGCATCTAACATATCAAAAAATAGTCTAGCTTCTAAATTAGGTTCTTATACCCTAGGAATTTGATATTCATCTACTTCCTAAATATTTTCTCGATATGCATCATTAACCGTCTGAATGGTACCTACGCCGAAATGTACTTCCGCATTATAAGGTTCGCTAGAACTACCATAAATTCCCTACTACTAGTACTAGCATAAGGTTCTCTACTATTACTACCATAATCCGATGTTTCCACATGAAGATATCAAATCTTATAACCTGCCATAATCCCTGATGAATAAAAGTGATGCCATACATCATCAATCCTATCATTTCTAACATTTCGGCACTGAGTACATGAACATTTTAACTTATCGATTTTCTGCGTATGTAGTTGACGACATGCTACCGTCATGAATTCCATAATACCGAGTGCATATTTGGTGTACAATAAGTTCGTCGCTAGATCAACCCTCGGACCGTCCATCCACGATCTCTAATAATTAGAATAAGACATTTTTCGTAATAAAAATATTAGATTGTGTGAGAGAGAGCGTGAGAGTGAAAGAGATTGGTGTGGAGGAGAAGTGAGGAACCGTTTGGTATTTGTAGGCGACTAACCAACGGAAACCGACGGAAACCAACATATATAGCCGTTATTCGTCGGTAATCTGTCGATTAATGGTCGGCCCAACGGATACCCCAATGGCTACATTAACGTATCTATTAACGGTTACATTGAACCGACAACTAACCGACGGATTACCAACGAAAATCCGACGGGTATTTTACCGTCGAGTATCGGTCGGTTTTTCATTGGAAATTTCTAGCGAAAAAAGATCTGTCGGTAAATCTGTTGGTAACAAGCGTTTTTGTAGTGACCGTTTACGCGGTCTACGCGGACACCTAAGTGAATTCTAAATGGCTATTTTCTAACAAAAAAAAAAAACAAAAGTATTATAATTATATGTTATTATGTAAATTTATGTTTTATATGTAAAATATCATTTATTACAGTCTTTTTTTTTTTTTTTTTTTTTTGATAATCCAGGGAGGATCCCAGACCAAGGTCCAGACTAATCTCCCTGGGCCCAGTTAGGCCGCAGGCCAGCTTCACCTGGGAGGGTTTTCCCTGGGCCTTAGGCCCAGTGCCCGCGTTGTGAGCAGAAGAGGCATTTTTGTTTCCGCCTGGAGTCGAACCCGGATGGTGTTTGCCACCACGGACCCTAAGCCACTTGGACTACCTCAGCCGCTCTTACAGTCTTTTTTTGTCAGCAAACTGATTCATTTAAAGCCCAAAAGGGTTAAAAATGATGAAAATACAAAAAGTCCAACCCATTTCCATTTACACTTTGACTGAAATTAAAGCTCACTTAGGATCTACTATATTGATCCTAATTGCAAAGGAAGGCCATGTGTACAACAGAGACACGCAAGAGAAGGGTTTGCTTGACACGTTGATGTTGGGCGCTCCACGAACGGCGCCACACCACCGTCGGGCTCCACTGAAATCATCACCAGAAACCTTTAAACATGATGTCAAAAAAAAATTGCAGGTTGGTTGTTTGAAAAAAAAGTACAAGAATGTGTCCATGTAGGTCTAAACCCCCAAAATAATACGATTTAAAGTTAACCAAGGTTGTTAGGGGTTTTTTTTCTTTATAAATTTTAATTTTTTGTTTATTTTGTTTATAGTAATTTAGATTTTTAATGATATAATCTAATTTTGATTATAATTGTTTAACCCGTATTATAAAAAGTGAGTTAATAATTTAGATTATTTTAAAAATGAATTGTGTGTTATTTGGGAAGAGATATTAAAATAACGATTTCGCATTATATATTTTAATCTGTGTTGTATCGTAAGATCATGGTTTAAAAAATATATATATATATGTGTGTGAAAACAATCATTGTAAAAGTTATGTGGTATAATTTTAATTTTATTGCATTTATCTAAAATATTATTTTATAAAACAATAGATAATTAAAAAAATATATTATGTTTTATATTTAATAATTAAATATTTACAAAAGTAAAAACAAAACAATCCGTTTATATATATAACACATGTTGTAGTGGTATATACAATTTTCAAATTTGATTGAACAACCCGTTAAAAACTACATTCAAAAATAAAGTATAATTTAACTCCTTAAATATTTGAATAATATAAATAGGGAATAATTTTAATATTTTTATTAAATTTAAAATATATCAACTGAAATTATTTAATATATATATTAAATTCATGCGAGGATTTTTTAAAGAAAATTTATAATCGAAATTGGCTAATTTATTTTTTTAACCCATTCAATAATTTAAATATTTTGCAATTTGATGGAAGAACCCGCTAAAAAGTGCAATCATAAATTAGAGAATATTAACTTTTTCATGCAGAGAATATTAACTTATATATACAAAATAGTTAATGTATAAATATTTAATTATATTTATCCGTTGATTTAATAGTTTAATAATTGTATATACATTTGTTTTAATTTTAATTAATTAGGAAAGTGAGACTCATTATATTTTGGTTGTTTGGCTATATGTTTAGTAATTGTCTTGTTTGGAAACATGGATTGTAGAGATAATGTTATATTCCCTAATTACCTTTAATAAAATTTAATTAAATCATTAATGTGCAATGGCATAACTTGTAAATAACACATGAATAAAAGATTAGTTTTCTTTTGACTCTAATTTTTTAATAGTATAGATATATATTTAAATAAATATTCTGAACTTCTAAAGACTGTAATTTTCTTATTGAAATATTATAGAGAAAATTCATAAAATAGCACAAAAACATACTTGTCATAAATATAGCACTAAGAAAAATAATTGACATTTTTAGTATTATTTGGATTACAAAAACTTTTATAACATTATATAATTTATAGTTTAGCCGTTGAAAAAATTATGGTTTAGAATTTATTATTTAGGGTTTAGAGTTTATTATATAGAATTTAGGGTTTATTATTTAGGGTTTAGGGTTTATTATTTAGGGTTTAAGGTTTAATATTTAAGGTTTATGATTTAGTATTTAAAGTTTAAGGTTAGAGTTAATTTAGTCTTTACCTTTTAATAAATGCTATTTTCGTGATTTTTTCTTTTTCTTGTTACATTTGTGACAATGCATGTTTTTGTGCCATTTTTACTATTTACCCAATATTATAATACTTTTTAGTTAAAACTTAATGAATATTGTGAGGTTTTGGTTCAGCATTCCGGTTTAGGAGGTGATTCACGTGCGAGCTACAGATTGGATCATATCGATTCATAGGTTCATGGGCTAAGTGAAAGTTTCAAGCCCATATTGAGGGTCGTTGAGAGTTGTTACGGAAGGAAGTAAAGTAGTTGAGCTAGCTGATTTTGTTCGTTCACGAGTCAGTTTTTGTTCATCTTCTTCTTTGTAAATTCTTGACGAGAAACTCTCTGTAAAGATCAAGCGCTCATAGTGGATTTCCAGGTTCTGATCTTGAAGAGAGAGATGTACCCAAGTTAAGTGGGGAACTTTATACGTTTGTGTGTTCTTTCTTAGCCATAAACACACGAGTGAGTGAGTGAGAGTTCAATCGGGTTCGATTAGGGAGCTATTATCGGTAACAATTGGTATCAGAGCTCCAGGTTCTTGGAGCACCGCTGCTGAGAAGATAGTAGATCAGATCGATTCGACTGAAAGAAGGTCGAGAAGACTCGGAAACTGAGCAAAAGGAAGATCGTAGAAGATTGGATCGGAGGAGGATAGTTACTCGGGAAGATCGAATCGGAGAAAGATCGTGACTCGGGAAACCAGATCAGAGAAGGGACTGACTCGCGAGCCGCGGGAAAGTCGACAAGAAGCAAAGTCAACATCACATCAGTAGGGGAGTAATTTCGTTAACTCTAATCTCTGTGATCCTTGAATAGATTCTAGGTCTCGGAACCTTGCCTTAATATTTGATATAGACCATATGTGAGAGATATTGCCGGATTGCATTCTCTATCCTTGTTTGATGTGTATCGTTTGTGGTTGCAGGTATAGTGCCTTTGATTGTTATTCTGCATGTAACGCAAAGTCACTACGCTTCATACACAAAAGATGGAACCAACACGAGGAAAATTCGAGATGGACAAATTTGATGGTAAGGGAGATTTTGGCATCTGGAAGTACAGGATGTTGGGACAGTTAGAGATACAGGGACTGGCATATGTGCTCACAGAAGATGATTCTTCAGAGTCTGACACAGAGAAGAAAGTCGATGGATCAGAAAAGAAAGTAGATCCAAAGATGGCAGCCATGGATACCAGGGTTAAGAATTTGCTAGGATCATGCCTCAGTGATTTGATTCTTAGGAAGATCATGCATGAGACTACTGCGCTGGGGATGTGGAAGGCATTGGAAAGGGACTATCAGACAAAGTCCTTGCCCAATCGGATATATCTGAAGCAGAGCTTTGCTAGCTTCAAGATGGATGAAAACAGATCAATTGAGGAGAACCTGGACTCGTTTCTAAAGTTAGTTGCTGATCTTGCAAGTCTAAAGATTGATATCAGCGATGAGGATCAAGCTATCCAGCTCTTGACAAGCCTTCCACCACAGTATGAACCTCTTGTTCACACCCTGAAATATGGTACAGGGAAGGAGACCCTAACCGTGAATGAGGTCACCACATCAGCTTATGCAAAGGAGGTGGAGTTGAAACAGAAAGGCCTACTGACAAGGCCAAAGAACTCGTCTGAAGGTTTGTACGTGGAGTCAAGAGGTCGCTCAGAAAAGAGGGGGAATCATAAAGGAAACAACAAACATGGCAAGAGTAAAGGACCAAACAGAGACATGTCTAAGTCAAAGAACAAGTTTGGACCTAAGGCATGTTGGACTTGTGGCTCTGAGTCACATTGGAAGAGAGACTGTCCAGATAGAAAGAAGCAGGAAACTAAGCAGACAAGCTCAACAAACGTTGCAACCAGACTCCCTGAACCTATAGCTTTAACAGCAAGTATACAAGAATCAAAGGATGAGTGGGTCCTTGACTCCGGGTGTACATTCCATATAACACCAAGGAAGGACCTACTCTATGATCTGGTGGAGTTTGAGGGCAACAGGGTCCTTATGGGAAACAACTCTTCCTGCATGGTGGAAGGTATTGGCAAGATCACCATTGAAAATCCAGACGGATCAATTGTAACTCTGAGCAAAGTCAGATACATGCCTGACATGGGGAGAAACCTGATATCATACGGTTAACTTGAGCAGTCAGGGTGTACTTATACAGGTGGAGATTTTGAGGTACAGTTCTACAAGGATAAGCAGAAGGTCATCTCAGGAAAATACCATCAGGGCATGTACTATCTACAGGGTAAAGTTATAAGGCCAGAAGCTAATACTGCAAAGCAGGTGTCAGATAAAACAGTGTTATGGCATTCAAGACTTGCTCACTTGAGCCAATCATCAATGGAAGCTCTAGTGAGGCAAGGATATCTTAAGAAGGGAGAAATCTCAAAACTAGAGTTTTGTGAAGCATGTGTCATGGGAAAGTCTCACAAGCAGAGCTTCCCAAAGGCAAAGAATTTCACCAAAGATATCCTGGAATATGTCCACTCAGACTTGTGGGGATCACAAAACGTCACACCAAGTCTGTCTGGAAATCAGTATTTCATGACTTTGATTGATGACTACTCAAAGAAGGTTTGGAGATATTTCCTGAAGACTAAATCAGAGGCTTTTCAACAATTCAAGGAATGGAAGTGTTTGGTGGAAAATCAGACTGGAAAGAAGTTAAAGTGCCTAAGAACAGATAATGGACTGGAATACTGCAACAGTCTATTTGAAAAGTTATGTAAAGAAGAAGGAGTAAAAAAGCATAAAACTTGTCCCTACACACCACAGCAAAATGGTGTGTCAGAACGTATGAATAGGACCATTATGGACAGAGTTCGAAGCATGTTATCTGAAACAGGATTGGAAGGGAGGTTTTGGACTGAAGCAGCCCATACAGCAGTGTATATCATAAATAGATCTCCATCTACAGCCATTGAACTCAAGGTCCCAGAGGCAGTGTGGATAGGTGGAGAACCAGAATACAGTCATCTAAGAAGATTTGGGTGTGTGGCGTATGTTCACAAGGTCAGTGACAAGATCAGTCCACGGGCATCTAAAGGCATCTTCATGGGGTACGCTCAGGGTACTAAAGGATACAGGGTTTGGCTGCTTGATGAGGAAAAGATCACAGTAAGCAAACATGTGGTATTTCAAGAAGACAAGGTATACAAAGATATATCAGGGGTCAACAGTGAAAACTCAGAAAGGAAAACAGTTAAATCTAAGAAAAGGGTTAAGTTCAGTGAGAAGTTAACAGAGGAATGTCAGTCAGATGAGGATCAGCCAACAGAGTTGCAGCCAGATGATCATCAGACAGATGAGTTTCACACAGAGGAGACACCAGAAGATAGTTTGGGTCAAGGTGGAGTTGATCCTGATTATACTCCAACGCTATCTGACAGGGAGAGGGACTCATGTTCTTCTGATGAAGGTGAAAGCACAGAAAACCAGTTAACAGATACAGAAGCGTCAGACTACTTACTGATCAGAGATCGTGAGCAAAGACTTAGGAAACCTCCTTCCAGATATGAAGATGAGGATTTCATAGCTTATGATTTAGCTAGTTCAGAGATAACAAATCTTGATGAACCAAAGTCCTTTGCAGAAGCAAGAAGAGACAGAGAAAGCAAACAGTGGGAAAAAGCTATGGATGAAGAAATGGAATCCTTAAACAAAAATCACACATGGGTCTTAGTTGATAGGCCAGAGAAGCAAAAGGTAATTGGGTGCAGATGGCTTTTCAAGCTGAAACCAGGTATCCCATGCATTGAGAAATCAAGATATAAGGCCAGATTGGTCGCAAAAGGATATGCTCAAGTAGAAGGAATTGATTTCACTGAGGTATTTGCTCATGTTGTGAAACATGTGTCCATCAGACTCATTCTTTCAATGGTTGTAAATCAAGACATGGAACTGGAGAAACTTGACGTAAAGACAGAATTTCTGCATGGTGTGTTACAAGAGAAGATTTACATGAACCAACCAGAGGGATATGTCAAGAGGGGATCAGAAAATCAAGTCTGTTTGTTGAAAAAATCACTGTATGGGTTGAAGCAATCACCACGTGAATGGAACCACAGATTTGATACATTCATGATCAAACAGAAATATAGGAGGAGTGAATATGATCCGTGTGTGTACATGAAAGGATCCAAGAATGAAAGCATGATATATCTTCTACTTTACGTAGATGATATGTTGATAGCTTCCAAAGACATTAATGCTGTGAAATATCTAAAGGGACAGCTAAGCAAGGAGTTTGAGATGAAAGACTTGGGGCCTGCAAGAAGAATTCTGGGTATGGACATACTCAGAAACAGGGACAAAGGAAGCTTGATATTGTCACAAGAAGGATACTTACATCAGGTTCTTAAAGGTTTTGGTATGTGGGAATGCAGAGAAGTGCAAACTCCCATTGGAGCTCAATTCAAACTGAAGGCTCTCACTGAAAAGCAGATACAAGAGCAGGCTCAGTATATGGAGCAAGTTCCATATGCTAGCGTGGTGGGCAGCCTCATGTATGCAATGGTCGGATCACGGCCTGATCTTGCATATGTTGTGGGGTTAGTTAGCAGATACATGGGACATCCTGGTATGGATCATTGGCAGGCAGTGCAATGGATACTGAGGTACGTTAAAGGAGCAGCAAATGTGTGTCTGACATTCAGCAAGGAATCCGACTTCAGGGTCAAAGGATATTGTGACTCAGACTACGCAGGGGATCTTGATAAACGTCGGTCAATCTCAGGGTATGTATTTACAGTTGGTGGAAACACAGTAAGCTGGAGGTCTTGCCTTCAGAAGGTTGTTGCCCTGTCCACAACTGAGGCGGAATACATGTCGCTAACAGAAGCAGTTAAAGAAGCCTTATGGCTTAAAGGAATCAGTGATGAGATGGGCTTCAAGCAAGAAGCAGTTAAGGTGTATTGTGATTCACAAAGCGCCATTTGCTTGGCCAAGAACTACATGTATCATGAAAGGACTAAGCATGTAGCAGTAAAGTTCAACTTCATCAAAGACATCATAGCACAAGGAGATGTGAGTGTATTAAAGATTCACGCATCTGAGAATCCAGCAGATATGCTCACAAAACTTCTTCCAAGCAACAAGTTTGGAAGTTGCTTGAAAACCCTGAAGGTTATCGTCGCCTGAGGTAGCGACGATGAGTATCACCTCTGTTGATCAGGAGGTGATCTGCGCAGAATGGTTAAATTTGCTAAGTTCTGCCAGAAGGTTTGTTTTGTTATCTCTGGTGGTCAGGAGATATGCAGGTACTTCATAGTGTTGAAGTCAGACTGATGTTACGGTGTTGTACATCAGTGTTTTTAGGATCAGACACTCACAGGCTTTGTTGAGTTGAGTATAACCAGGTAGTGAATGAGAACCAAGGTGGAGAATTGTGAGGTTTTGGTTCAGCATTCCGGTTTAGGAGGTGATTCATGTGCGAGCTACAGATTGGATCATATCGATTCATAGGTTCATGGGCTAAGTGAAAGTTTCAAGCCCATATTGAGGGTCGTTGAGAGTTGTTACGGAAGGAAGTAAAGTAGTTGAGCTAGCTGATTTTGTTCGTTCACGAGTCAGTTTTTGTTCATCTTCTTCTTTGTAAATTCTTGACGAGAAACTCTCTGTAAAGATCAAGCGCTCATAGTGGATTTCCAGGTTCTGATCCTGAAGAGAGATGTACCCAAGTTAAGTGGGAACTCTATACGTTTGTGTGTTCTTTCTTAGCCATAAACACACGAGTGAGTGAGTGAGAGTTCAATCGGGTTCGATTAGGGAGCTATTATCGGTAACAAATATAAATACCATCTCTTTTGATGGTATTTGAAGTTTTTTTATGAAGTTATTTTTAGTTTCAATCTTAAAAAAGTTCCAAAACTTTTAAAATAAAATAGAATATTGGAAATCAAAATTGTTAATTAATTTTTTTTTAAAAAAAATTCAATCTCATTTTATAGTTCAATAGAAAACAAAGTTTGAAAAAACTAATCAAAATTATATAATATTCTTTTTAAAAAATAATAATTTTTTTAAATATTCTAAAATTCCCTTCAAAATTTTCAAAATCCTTATAATTTTACTAAAATCACCACAAAAGTCCTCAACTTCCATTTAAAATTCCACAAAATCTAAAATCCTTCAAATCTTTTAAATCATAATCTAGTAAGACCCATAAAATAACAAAAAGTAAAGCAATCCGAAAAACCAAAAAAAAAGACAGTAATCGAAAGGAAACTCAAAAAGCTTAGGATCAAACAAACTTCCATCACAGTAAAAAAAAAAAAAACATTTTGTCATATTTTGAAGTAAATTTAAAAGTTAAATTTAAGAGAAGATCTTGGAGATTACAATTTGAATATATATGTTTTTGAAAAAGTTAACATTTATGTATATCTTCTATTGCTAAACTAGTATTCTGGCCCGTGCGTTGCACGGGCTAATGTTTATGTGTTTGACATCGGTTATCATTTGATGACGAAATGGGTGTTAAAATTACTATTTTTAGTTAATATTATTTTTGGATTAAATACACAACCACTGAGGAGGAGGCTTCTTTCATAATATAATTTTGGTTTAGATCCATTTTACAGAGACATACAGACCTACATATTCAAACCTCCTAATCACCAAAAAATAATTGGAATAAAGTTTATCATAGTTCTAATTTTAAAATTAAACGGTCACATCGGTAGTTTATATAGTCAATGCCATATCATATCATCTTTAATTTTTAATTTAACATTATATTTTTCATATAAAAATATATTAACCATATTACCATCTTTTTTTTTTTTGACAACAACCATATTACCATCTTTGAATCTACATATTCACTCAAGACTATGACTAAATGTGAATATATAAAATAAGTTAAACTAAGATTAAAAATGAATCTACATCTATACTCGAAACTTTAGCTAAATATGAATATATAAAATAAGTTAAACTAACATTAAAAAGAAAAAAGTAATATTCCATTAGGTCAAGAAACATCGTTATATTGAACAGTCCAAGACATTGATTTATTATAATTGGTTTTTTAAAAATAAAGAATATTAGGTTTAGAGATATTTTGTGCTAAAACTAACGAAATTATTGATGTCATATAACTATGACTCACTAAATCAACAATTTTTTTAAAAAAAGAAAGAAACATAGTAATCAGAAATCATTAAGTTATTATAAACAACTCCATAAATTCTTTTTAATTAACATAAATTTCTATCAAACATCTTTATGCAGTTTTTATCGATCTTTTTTTCTTAAACTTCATTGTTATTATCTAACAATACTTTTACAAAATAATTCATGCAAAGCCCTCTTATATGGCTCATCTTTTTACGAAGTAGAATACATATTCTATAATTTTAAAATAGCTATTTAATTAAACGGATTTTTTGCTAATACTATTAAATTTGGAGAAGTTTATAGTTTAAGAAATTTCACATAAACTAAAAAATGTTTAAAATTCTAGACACATTATAGTTTTTTGCGATATATTATAAAGATTGGTGGGGTATATACCATTTATGATTTTATTAATATACTTATTTTTCTTCTTTCGAATAGATTAACACATCATATTAAAATTTGAGATTAAGTTCAAAGAAAAACATCGGCTATTACTTGATGACATACATATTAGAGTTTTTTTATAAAAAAATAGATGGTTGAACAATATAGTTAGTATTTTTAGTTAATATTTTTTGTTGGTTTAAATACACGGCTAGGATCATGATGAGAAAATGATTTGCCAAAAATAACTTGCGGGTGAATATATAAAAAAATTAGGAATACTAAATAAAATAACCATCGGCCGCGTTCCGATAAATTTATTACCATATATTATTATGTCGTCTAGGATACAATATGATAAATGTCTTACTATTTGTTTTAAGATATGGAGCACTTAATATCTTAACATAAAAAATTTCTTTGTTTTTGATATTATTTTTTAAGAAGATTTTATCCAGGTAAAAGAGTCTTTCTTCGATGATGGGAATGGTGAGAGGTGGAGAAAAACGTATGCTAGATCATGCATACACTTGATTCTGCTTTTTTTTGGGTTATATCCTCAAGAATTCATGCGTCTCCAACATATAGAGTTAGTCCAAATAGACGGCGGATCAATATAGTTATTATTTTTTAGTTAATATTTTTATTGGTTTAAATACATAGCTATGATCATGATGAGTAAATGGTATGTCGAAAATGATTTATGGATCAAAATAAAAAAATAAGTATATTGAATAAAATGATCATTGACTACGTTCCGATGAAAGTCTTACCATATATTTTTATGTCATATAGAATATCATATATGATAAATGTTTTACCATTTGCATATCAATAAGACCGTCGATCACATTCAAATAATATGTTTCAATTTTCAAAAAAAAAAATTGGCATAAAATAATGTATATTGAATAAAAGATATTGTAATAAAAAATTCTACACAAAAATAATAATATAATCAACTACTAAGCCATATAATTAATCCTACTAATTCGTATATATCATCCACGTATCCACTATCCATTAAAATTGATACTATTTTTCTCGGTCAACCAAAGAATTTCTAAGTTCTAACTGTTAACTACAAATTGAGGTATTTAACTAAATTCTAAGAGTTTGTGCTAGAGGTGACACAACAGTCAGTTCAGATGACACAACATTTGCATATCAATAAGACCGTCGATCACATTCAAATAATATGTTTCAATTTTCAAAAAAAAAAATTGGCATAAAATAATGTATATTGAATAAAAGATATTGTAATAAAAAATTCTAGACAAAAATAATAATATAATCAACTACTAAGCCATATAATTAATCCTACTAATTCGTATATATCATCCACGTATCCACTATCCATTAAAATTGATACTATTTTTCTCGGTCAACCAAAGAATTTCTAAGTTCTAACTGTTAACTACAAATTGAGGTATTTAACTAAATTCTAAGAGTTTGTGCTAGAGGTGACACAACAGTCAGTTCAGATGATGATGTGAATTAAACAACACAACTGAAATAACAACTGAAGATAAATATTCATTTTTTGGGTTATATTACAGAGTTCACCACAATGCATCCTATGAGGAAGTGAAGCATATGGCTGTCACAGATCCAACCTGCAATGAAACCCATTCAATAACAAAAGCTAATCGATGAAAGGAATGAATAGAAGGCAGATATGTCTGTGTTTCATGGGTTTGATTTTTTTCTTTTCTTTTTGTACTTAGGCACATATATGAATACCCATTAGCCTCCACAGCAGTAGAACGCATAAACATCATTTAGGAAAACTAACGATTATAAGCCCATGATAACTGGTAATGTCTATTTAGGAAAAGAAGGTTTCACATGCAAGCTGAAAGCGAAGACGCTTGTGCACCATTCATAATACAAATAGTTCGAGTTAGCTGCTGAAAAGAAATCCCTTCCAATAAGTCTCAGCCTCTCGATCATCTTGTTCAAATCTTTCAGGCTCCTGAAACCATGTATAATCAGGAAGATAGAGTTAATCGATGAATTATTGCGACATTGTGATATATAAGCTAGACAGAGCTTCCGAATCCACCTTAGCACGCATTTCTGCAACACATTGTCTCTTTCGTTTCTTCCAATGCTTGTTCCTTTACGATTTCTTCATCCTGCAAGTCATTCTTACTGCTGCAAATTTCTCCTCCCAATGAACATTCTATTCAACAACAAACCTAAAAGGCTCAAGTTGTGCTCTCAAGGTAGACATCAAGGAGTTAGCAGCTTCCACTGAAAGTTTCTCCTGCTGTTCCCAATCCATCTTCATACCTTCTAAATATCTCAAACATTCTACTCCTGAATCTTGTTCCACAATTTCCATTGAACATTTGGCATCTCTGATGATCCTCAATGCATCCAGTTCCTTCTCCCTATGAAATCATACATATAACCCAAACCAACAGTGAATCAACGGTGAATCTATTATAGCTAATGTGTTTTAACAGATAAGAGTAGGTCGAGCTGGCTATGGAAGACTTAGTAATCCCACCAGTGCCACCAACCGGATGGTTAATTCCTCCATAGTGCATTTCACATAAAGTATGTCCTTGAAGGCTTGATAATATAAGAAAAGAAAATAAGAAAAGATGAAACATGAGTAGACACCAAATGCCAAAACAAAAATCTTACCATACTTACATTAATAGTTGGCGCCTGCAAAGCATTGACTGTGCTTACAATGAAACACTGCAGGCAAAAATATGAAAGGTGATAATCAATGCCACGTTATGGCAATAAAATTGAGTAATGAAACTTGCGAAAGTTTAGACAAAGTGTTAATTCTCACCTCTGCATCAATGAAAGACAATAATTAAGGAAACAATTTCCAATAGCTTTGTCTTCACATTGTTTCCAATAGGTTTGTAATACAATGGCTACCTGGTTCCATTCTCAAACTTTGTTGATGAGATGCAAGAAAAAGAAGACCCACCATAAACGCAGAGGACAAAAGACCATCTTGAAAGTTGGTTAAGCTAAACTCTAAGAAATAAGAACTAAGAAACAGCCGAACAGTTTAGGTGTGTAAAAGGTACCTTTAGAAAGTGAAGCCAACTGACTAAAGCTGCATTTGAAACAACAGGATTCTTATCCACAATGGCTTGTTTCAAGTATCGCTCAATTTGAGTAAGAAGAGTTCCGTCTATAATCCGGCAGAGGAGACGAATAGCATTGGCTCGGAACATATCAATTTTACTGTCCATGTCCTTCATAAGAGAGCTTGTTACAATGATATCCTATGCGAGAAAGAAGGAGCTATGTTAAGTGCTGGAGAAGCGACAGGACTGATGTTCGTAGAGTTCTTTGTCTCAATGGATTTGGCAGCAGCAACAGCAGTACCAAGGATTTCTTGAATCTATAAGCGTGTATCACAGCGAGAACAGGAAACCTGAGCTTTAAGTCTTCCTGACTACACTTGCCATCTTCTCCTAACAAAAGAAAGAAGGAAAAAATAAGCATCAGTTGAGCTTGCCATAAATGCAATCTCGAAACTTTAAAGGAAACGAAACTCTTAAAAATGAAACAGTAATCCGAGAAACATCGAAGACCTAAGAATCTCATCTTTCTTCTATATAATATTTCGTTTTGCTCAATGATTCACATACACTCGTGAAATCGCAGCAATGCCGATTGAAAAGAAAACAGATCTCAATGTCGATTCTCGGGTAAAACCCTGGTTACAAACTTCATCACCTTTCTTCATCTCCGTTTTCTATCGAGAGATCGGAGTAGGCGACGGTTTTTTGTTGAATTTTTTTAGAACCTCTAATTCACGAAATCAAGAGAAAGAACCACAAATCTTTGAATTGCATAGAACAAATAATCAATTGCAGTAGTACGAACTGAATAATCGAAGAAGAAGAGCTTGTGGGGAGATGGTGAATAAAAAATGGCGAGATGGTGTGGGAAAAAAGCGCTTGCTTTTAAAAAAATGAAGGTGATGAAGTTATGAGCGGTTATGGAAATTGGATCAGATGCAGAGAAGACTAACAAAATTCCTGAGAAAAAAAACAAAATTCAGAGCATTGATGAAGAAGATTAAGGCGGTTATGAGATTAGAGATGATTTTTTTTTCTATCGTGAAAGGACCACTATTGGGTGAAAGAATTTTTTTTCTTATTAGTCACCAAAAAGCAGAAGCTAATAGAGGAGGTGGTTGAAACTCTCTTCGATAAAAGGATCGAGCATGAGATCGAGGATTGGAGATGGATTGAGGATGAGATCTCCGACCGTGGTGTCTACGATTTTTTAGAGAGAAAGGGATAGAGAGAAACGTTTCGGGAGAGAGTGAGAGAAATGAAAAAAAAACAGAATAGTCATCAAAAAAAATTTTGGAGTAGTGACCAAAATACTTGACACGCTGGCATAATGGGATGTTTTGATTGGAAGAGAAGAGATTTTTTCTCTCTCATGACTTGTGCTTTATATAAATTAGATAGGAAAAAATCATATTTTCAAAATTGTGAAGAACCGAAGTTATGATCTGTATAAAACACAAAATCGTGAAGATTGTGGCGTCTTGAAGTTTTGTACTTTGTTAAAAAAGCTGCGTCTTTTAAACCCAAACTGAAACACTGAACAGGAGATCTCTAATACAGCTTCAAACGTGCGAGTCTGAGATTCCCCAACTCTGGAACACGAGGACAATAGTAAATCGCTAGGTCAGATCAACCCTTAATTATGATCACAGTAATTTATTCTTTTTCTTGCTAATTTCACAAAAACCCTAAAAGGGTTCTTGCATCGCCGTCGAAATTGTCATAAACACACATTTTCTCCTAAAAGCTTCAATTTTTTTTCTATTTCTCAATCTGCTCGCTGTTAGGGTTACACATGGATGTGTTAAATAGATTTTAAGTAGCGGTTAAAGTTTTGATCTTTGAGGTTAGTTCTAAATAGACACTTTTGGGGATTATATATATAGATAGAGGTGGAAATGTTTGATCTTTAGGATTTGCATAATTGATTTTGGGGTCTCTTGTTGTTTAGGTCATGGTGATACCGGAAGGAAGAAGACCGGTGCATAGAGGTAACGAGGATCCATCTTTTGTGGATGATTATGAGAAAGAGATTGGAGTATTGCTCGGCGAGCAGCAGCGACGGCAAGAACAAGCTGATGAGCTCGAAAGAGAGCTTAATCTTTACAGAAGCGGCTCTGCTCCGCCGACTGTGGACGGTTCCTATAGTGCTACCGGAGGGCTTTTTAGCGGCGGAGGTGGGGCTCCTTTTCTGGACATTGGTGGAGCCAATAAGGGAAATGGGTTTGGCTGTGACGATGATGAGTTTAGGAAAGATCCAGCTTACTTGTCTTATTACTATGCTAATATGAAGTTGAATCCGAGGCTTCCTCCGCCTTTGATGTCGAGGGAGGATTTGAGGGTTGCTCAGAGGGTTAAAGGGAGTAGCACCATGTTAGGGGGTATTGGGGATAGGAGAAGAGTGAATGATAGCCGATCTTTGTTCTGTATGCCGCCTGGTTTTGGGCAGATGAAGCAGCAGCACGAGTTTGAGCCTGCGAAAGCTAATGCTTATTCTTCCGAGTGGGATGTTAATGGACTTAATGGTTTAGATCTTGGATGCAAACAGAAGAGTTTTACTGATAGCTTTCAGGTCGGTGAAACCTTTCGTATTAGTACGCAATGGTTAGATACTGTGTTAGTTGTTCTGATCATTACGCTTCATCGATGCTTTATTCTGTCTGATGATTGCTTTATGGTGTTTGCTTGATTAAGTGTTTCTAGCTTCATGATAAACTCTGATCTCGTTATGTGTTCTGTATAATTCTCCTAGATATTCTTGTTTATGTAAAGTTGAAGGATTGCTTCTGTGCAGGCTGACATGGGGCATGGCCATCCTGTCGTGCATCACCCCTCACGTCCTGCAAGTCGCAATACCTTTGATGAGAATGTTGAATCTATAAATAATCAGTCTCCATCTGCAACACAAGGCATTGGTGCGCCATCCCCATACAGCTATGCAGCTGTTCTGGGTTCTTCATTGTCTAGAAATGGAACACCAGATCCGCAGGCCATTGCTAGGGTGCCTAGTCCATGCCTTACTCCCATTGGTAGTGGAAGAGCGAGTTCAAATGATAAGAGGAACTCCAGTAATCAGAGCCCGTTCAACGGTGTTACATGTGGTCTCAACGAACCTATTGATCTTACCGCTGCTTTATCTAGCCTGAACTTGACATGCAGTGGTGGGTTAGATCAACGGGGTCAGGCTGAGCAGGATGTCGAAAAGGTCAGGAACCACATGTTTGGTCTCCAAGGTGGGCATGCTGAAGTCAATCAACCCCCTAAGGCAACTTGGAAGAATTCCCAGTTGAGAGGGTCACAAGGATCTGCCTATAACGGTGGAGGAGTTGGACTACCTGGTCCTTACCATAATCAGCATCTTGATAGCCCAAACTATTCTCTGAACAAGTACGCATTAAATCCAGCTGTAGCTTCTATGATGGCGAGCCAACTTGGGACTAGTAACTTTTCTCCAATGTACGAAGATGTTTCCTCGCCATCTGCTTTGGGATTCTCTGGAGTGGACTCCAGACTTGATGGGAGAGGTTTTGCATCTTCTGGTCAAAACCTCTATGAACCACATAATCCTGGCAGGATCAGTAACCAAATGATGGGAAGAGGTGCTTGTCTTCAGCCACATATTGCCGACCCAATGTATCAGCAGTATGTTGATTCGCTTGATCTTCTAAATGGTCCTGGAATGGACAGGGGCTTTATGGGTAATTCATACATGAATATGCTTGAACCCCAGGGGGCTTATCTCGAAGCTCAGAAATTACAGTATGGTGTCCCTTACAAATCCGTGAGCCCTAACAGCCATAGCTATTATGGGAGTCCAACATTTGGGTCTAATATGTCATTCCCTGGAAGCCCATTGGCTCATCATGCTATGCAAAATCCTCTTGTGGCACCTTGTAGCCCTATGAGACGAGGTGAAGTTAATATGCGATATCCCTCTGCAACAAGAAACTATTCAGGAGGGGTAATGGATTCTTGGCACATGGATGCTAGTTTGGATGGAGGCTTTGGTTCTTCATTGCTTGAAGAGTTCAAAAGTAACAAAACAAGAGGATTCGAACTTTCTGAAATAGCTGGCCATATTGTAGAGTTCAGGTATTTCCTTAAAAATCTTTACCTTTATTCTAATGTACCAATTGTCCCAAGCTAACACGTATTTTGGCTTCTCTGAAATGGCTGACCAGTGCGGATCAATACGGAAGCCGGTTTATTCAGCAGAAACTCGAGACAGCAACAACTTATGAGAAAACCATGGTTTATGAGGAGATCATGCCACAAGCTCTTGCCTTGATGACTGACGTTTTTGGAAACTATGTAGTTCAGAAGGTAGATTTAATCCTCTTCTCTGTTTTTGTTTTGGAGGTTAAAGATAGTTTTACTTGAAAGATTCCTGAATATGCTAATCTTCCTACAGTTCTTTGAGCATGGACTCCCGTCACAGAGGAGAGAATTGGCAGAGAAGCTCTTTGACAACGTTTTGTCTCTTAGCTTACATATGTATGGTTGTCGTGTTATCCAGAAGGTAAAGCCTAGTTCCCACCTCTTCTACTTTGTCTCTATAAGTCTGTCTTCCATTCTTATAGTATGTTCTGTTATTTTACCTTTTTAGGCAATCGAGGTGGTTGATCTAGACCAGAAAATTAAGATGGTGAAAGAACTTGATGGACATGTGATGAGATGCGTACGCGATCAGAATGGGAACCATGTGGTTCAGAAGTGCATCGAATGTGTGCCCGAGGAAAACATCGAATTTATTATATCGACTTTCTTTGGTCATGTTGTGACCCTCTCCACTCACCCTTATGGATGCCGTGTTATTCAGGTTCTTATTCGTAGTAATGATGAAACCTTTCTTGACCTTATGCATCATTGTAAAACTCTTTCCGTCTCCTTTTGCAGAGGGTATTGGAGCACTGCCGTAACCCAGATACACAGAGTAAGGTTATGGAAGAAGTCCTGTCAACTGTTAGTATGTTAGCCCAAGATCAGTATGGAAACTATGTTGTTCAGGTTTGTAGAAAAAATATGGTTTTATCCGCAGCTGGTGATTTTATATAGTTTGCTCAAAACTGATACACGTTTTGTGGACAGCATGTACTGGAGCATGGAAAACCTGATGAGCGTACGGTGATAATTAAGGAATTAGCAGGGAAGATTGTTCAGATGAGCCAGCAGAAGTTTGCTTCGAATGTTGTTGAGAAATGTTTGACTTTTGGAGGTCCAGAGGAACGGGAATTGCTAGTGAATGAGATGCTGGGCACAACTGATGAAAATGAGCCTCTTCAGGTTTGTCAAACCCATACTTTCAGATGATTGTGGGGAAGATAAAAGAAACCAATAACCTCATATACTTCTTCTTGTTACTCTTGTTTACATAGGCAATGATGAAGGATCAGTTTGCAAACTATGTAGTGCAAAAGGTTCTGGAGACATGCGATGACCAACGTCGTGAGCTGATTCTTACTCGTATTAAAGTGCATCTTAATGCATTAAATAAATACACTTATGGAAAGCATATCGTTGCCCGTGTTGAAAAACTCGTTGCTGCTGGAGGTATGTACATGTTCCTTCCCTTCTTTGTATCCAAACAAAGTTTCAGCCTTTATCTGCTCTGCATAAGCATTTCTATGGCATTTCAGCGTCTCCGAAGTGTTTTTTTTCTTATATGCAGAGAAGAGAATGGGTTTGCAGCCTCAGGTGGCTTAAAGCCGCAGGTGTTGTACAGCTTGACTAGGGTGGATGGCTCTGCCATAATTAGGTAAGATCTAAACCAAAAATCTGCGGGAAGTTAAAGGAAGATCTCCGCAAAATCTGTACATTGTGTAGTTTCTTACCGGTTTTACTATACATAAGAGGCAAATAATCCCCCCTTTAGGCTGATGACCGAGTGAAAAGTAAGGCAGAGAATGATGTAGATAAAAGGGTGTGAGGATTTTATAGTTTCCTTCTCATGCACAAAAAGAAACTGTTCTCATGCCAAATGTGTATGCTTTTAGGTCCCAGTTTTAGGTTTTTGTCAAACTCTTATTTCTTGTTTCACGAGAACTATCTTTTTTGGAATGTCCTGTGTTGGTTTTGGTCCCTGTTACTTGTTACGCAAGAAACATATGATATAGATAGTTTGCAATCAAAGGGCATTCAAACTATAGATGAGCGAAGAGCATCTTCAGACATAGATCCGTAAAACGACGACATGATAGTTTGGTCGTTATCGACCTATTTAAAAAAACTCTAGAGTCGGTGCCTCAAAGGTTTGTTTGGATTGAGGATGCAGAGAAGCACCCTTGATGACCAAGGAGCTTCTGATTGGTAAGCCAAGTTTCAAAGAAGAAAGTTTCAATCAAATACTCAATCATGAAGCGGAAGGCTCGAAATCATCGACTGGTGCTCTTATACTATGAAAGCTTTTCTCAGATTTTGAGAAAAGGTACTTGTAATTCTTTACGTGCATAAGAACCCTCTCTCTTGCCTGTATGTAGGGGTGAGCAAAAAATCGAACCAAACCAAATTTACGAAACCTAAACCGATCCAAACCGAACAATATTATGTATATAGCTCATCTGGTTGATGTTTTCTAAGCCATTTCTGTTTTAATATTTTTCAGTTTTTTATATATTATAATTTCTTAATATAATATAAATAATCCAATTTATATATACTTTCTATCACCAACTTAATTTGCCTAAAGAAAAAAAAATAAACTTTAAAAAATTTATACATAAGTGGTTAAAGGGCTTATCTTTTCCACGTTCCTCTTTAATTTTCTGTAGTTTTAAAAGTAAAATTTTATAACATAAAATAATAATACTTTTTAGAATTAATAAAAGCCAAATGTTGGTGTTAAATTGTCAATAGTCATTTAGTTAAAAGTTTTGTTAATCATATACTTTATAACTAAACCAAATTTAAATCGAATTCAAACCAAATCGAACTAAACCGAACTGAATTAAACCAAATCAAACTAACTCAAACCGAACATAAACCAAACTATATTTAGTTTGGTCGAATTTGGCTGGATTTTTATTAGACCCAAATTAATCGAACGGAATCCATAATTAAACTGAAGTGCACTACTCGATCTTTCAACGTCTTCATGACCGTCTCTCAAGCAATGAACTTCGGACTTTCTTTCCATTACTTAGAACGTTTGGACTTCTCTTTTTCTTCATGCACGTTCTCCTTTCTCGTCTTGATACAACTCTTCTTAGTCATGACCCGTCCTCCTTCTATTTTCTTACTTCCTCCATGAGATTTCGAGCCATCGCTTTCTCCACAGGTTATTACACACATCTCAATATGTGATCTTGTTTTTGCGTCACACTGCTTGGTCTTGATCAATCACTCATTTTCCCTGCCAACTGATCCTTGGCCTTCACAAAACTGTTTATGGTCGACCTCCCAACTTTGATTTGTTGCTTTCACAAAACCTTCTTCTAAATGATCTCCTTGATCTTCCACTTCTCTCCACACCAACATTGAACCATTCACGGGCAATGCCACCAACCAGTCACCAAGTGTACATGGTTTTGGTTCGGGTAACTGGTTTTAGGAATGAGTTTTCCTAAGACCTTACCACACACAATCCTAAGGTTTTTGGATACTCTTTTCCGGGAAAACCTAAGGACTCACACTAAAACCAACTTAGGAAGTTCCCGACATGCAAAATAATACTCACTCTATTATTCATGCATTTGGTCACCCTAAATTCTAACACTTCCTGGTTTCATATTAAATCAACTTAAAGGAATATTTTTGAAAATCAAACATAATTACAAACTAATAGAAATAAAACACAATTACAGACCATTTTTCCTTCCTTTTGTTTTCTATTCAAATTTTGACAAAGACAAAAGGACCAGGAAAGGAACAAGCACCATGGAAAAGAAATCTGAAAAATCTTGAGAGGCAGATTTTGGAGAGGAGACTTCTTAAAAAAACAATGAGAGAGACATATTAATTAGTTATATAAATATCATATTACTACTGCCTTTATATGCAAATATTACCATTGCATGTCATTTTATCTCTCTACTTAATGATGATCACTCATCATCCGAAAACTATTAATAAATTGGGAGAGGTAAATTATGTCACGTGAGAAAAAACAGAAGAATATAAATAGAAAGATTCTAAAGAAGAGACCACTTACACAACAATGAGAAATCTCTAGAAAAAACAAAATTATGTCTATAAAATAGCATATTGGCATTGCATATCATTGTATGTCTCTCTACTTAATGATGATCAAACTTCATGTGAAAACTATTGAAATATGCATTTTTCTTCATTTTTGTTTATTTGTTCAGTTGTTCATAAAACAATAGATATATGTTGAGGAGATCAGTTGAAGGAATGCATGATAAAATGATGGTGCAGACATAGGACATGTGAAAATAATAATATTTACAAAATAATTACTGAAATCTATAGTATTAGGACTAAAGCTTTTTGTAATTGAAAATCTTGATAATGAATTTCCTATCTAGTAAATTTTTAAAACCACATATTTTTTAACCAATTCTCACTCAAAAGTTTTTTAAGGATATCAAATTTAAATTTATGCTAAATTTCGAGATTATGTTAGTTTGTATATTTATATTTGTAAAAATAAATTGGGATAATGTAAAAATAGTTTTCAAACATATTTTTTTAAAAAACATTAGAGAGTGTTGGATGTAGATACTAAAAGTGGATAGAATATATATAGATATAGTCTTACCAATATCGACATAATGAACGACAATTTAAAGGATGCATTGTTATCTACCACATCCTCGTCCAAATGCCAGCCAATATCTCTTCTATGATTCTTGCTCCTCCTTTTTGGACACCCTTGACAACCGTTTTATTCAAGAGGTGTGGATGTCCACAAACTTTTTGCAGAATCTAATATGCTTCTTATGAGAACACACATGTGTGATATAAAAACAAGCACGAAGAAAGTTTCAAGTTATACCTCTATAGCTGCTAGAGGCTTTTTATCAAGAGTTGATTTATATAATCCACGTGTTAAGAAAGCTTTGTACAAATCACTCAGCAACAAAGACATCAATATTAGTCATCTATAAGAGACTTAGAAATATATTGTATTTGTGTTTGTGTTTTAGGGGTTACACCTGACAAGCTATTAATTGTAGCCACATCACAAGTTCATACTTCTTTGAAATTGCAACTAAGGTTGCATCCTTAGGGCGCATCAAGAAGTAAGGTTGAAAAAGTTTTCTCATTTCCTATTAATCATCATGTGGTAAACATGGTAAAACATGTATTAGTGTTGGAAAAACTTAGTTATAGGCCATGCATATTCTTATGAAAGAGCTTACAAAGAGATGGCATGATAAGAATAAAGAATTCTACAGCTAAAAGTAAAACTCTATTCAAAATTAATCCCATCTCTGCTATTTTTGAGCCCTTCCTCTGTACAAAACCTGAAAACATTATTTTCACATACACGAATAATGGCTTTTCCAAAATTCTGTGTAAACCTGTTAAAGCTCGAAAGTATTTAATACAATGCTGATATACAAATCTGGATTATGGAGATTGGAGAAGCAGTTTACCACTTCGCGTCACCGAACAGATACTGAAGAGAGCCCGTAGTTTCTCAATATTGTTATGGACCGGTGTACCAATTAGTATTACACGGTGCTCACTTGGAATCTCAACTAGAGCTTTGGTCTTGTTTGTCTTGGGCTTTTTTATACAATGTCCCAACGAAAATACATCAACTATTAGTTTGGTAATAAAATGCATACCTCTCGGTTCATAGAAAAGTTTGATATGTACATACACACCTCATCCATGATCATATAATCCCAATTGATTAGATTTTGCCACCCTCACCCTTCAAAGCCGTCTGGTGGAGCGATACCATGTCATAGGTTGTTAGAAGAATACTTTTACTCTGCAAAATTTAAGAGATAGATGAGTTTGAAAACCGACCCAAACCAAATTACTAAATCAATTAAAAAAAACTATGGAAGCTGACCTTGATAATGTGGACTTGATAATGTGGAGGAGATTGAATTCCATAGATTTGCCATAGTATCTATGGAAAGGGAATAAAAAAGAGAAAGTTAATAACACTAGTTTTCACTAATCAACCAGTTGACAATTTTCTTTCTTTTCCCCTCTTTTCGGTATTGAACAAACTGGCCTAAAATCTAAGTGCAAGTACTGTTTGTTTGTTGTGGAGACTCTTACTTAACAAGATCATCACATAGCTAAGGCCCATGAAATATTATATTGGGCTTCTCTCGACCCACACGTAATCTCTTTAATTCTTCTGGTTCTCAATCTCAAGGAAATAAACCGGCGTGGGTTATATCCAGGAATCAGGATCTATCTGAAGAAGATAGGAGGGTGGGAGTAGATTAACAATGTCTGCGACAACACCATCTCTCGAAACATTGTCTCATATGCCCCTCTTTCTCAGAATCTAATCTCTTATACCCCCACTTAATCTACGTGCCCCTCATTTTTTAAATGAAATCCTGTGATGACGATTTTGCCCTTCTCATTTTGATTTAATTTATATGAATAATCGTTGTACCAGTATTACCTTCATTACCAGTGTTACTTCCAGTAGTACTAGTATTACCAGAACCAGTATTACCTTCAATGGTACTGGTATTACCAGTGATACCTCTAGTGTTACTAGTATTACCAGTGTCATCTGTATTACCAGTATTACCTCCATTGTAGTATTACTTCCAGTGGTGTTGGTATTACCAGTGTTACCTCCAGTGGTACTGGTATTACCAGTACCAGTGTTACCTCCAGTGGTACTGGTATTACCAGTGTTACCTGTATTACCAGTATTACATATACTTGTAATATTACCTGTAGAAAAAATATCGGTATTACCAGTATTACCACGCCGGTGAGATTCGAACCCTGGGCGCGCATCGCGCACAGGTATGCGCGTAGAGCTCCTAACCACTGAGCTACCGTTGTTTTCAACAAATACTTACCGGTTTAATTATATTTAAGTCCTTACAACCATTCATTAAGGGTAAAATTGTCATTTCGACATTAAAAATAAAACAGGGGCATTTGAGATTTATGATGGAGATATAGGGGCATACCAGCTCATGTCTCCCATCTCTCTCCCTTCCGGATTTCCGACCAAAATTCCAAAACCTAGCTAAAACTCACCACTTACCTCCACTATCTTGGTCTGTTTCGAGGAGAAAGATCTTGTCTTCTGACAGACAACAAGCTCTTAGTGTTCTTCGTTTTCAACAGGAGAAACCCAACTATGGAGATTCTCTGCAACTCCAGAAGAAATTTCCCACGAGATCGTTTCTTCTTCATCTTCATCTGAAGCTATTGTGTCTAGTGGTGGTCAAGATGGTGTTGCTTTGATTATACAAGTGCTTCTCATTGTCGCTTTTCTTGCTCTCTGTTCTCACCATAGGTGTAAGTTTCAGCTACAAACTGAAATCTTATCCCAACCTGTAAAAAATCTTACCAAGTGTACTTACAATGTTGATATGATTCTTTGGTTTAGATGCTGTCAGAAAACGGAATCAAACCGGTTTGCAAGTCCATATAAACCAGTTTATAAGATCATGAGTCCTGACAGTGAGATTATTGACAGGTTGTTTACATCGGAGTGACTGAATTTCTGGGGAAGAGGGAGAGAGAGGCAGCAAAGAGGTCTAAGAAAAGTGGTAAGAAAGCAACGAGAGCCAAAGCTGGACCAAGAGGTTTCGGTCAGAAGCTTGAAGATGACGCCATCGACATTGATCTTGAATGATTTTGTTCCTTTGTCAGAGAGACAAGATCGACTATATTTGTAACGCTTGGCGGATCTAGCAACTATTTCTTGCGTAACAAGCACATGGACCAATATTATAAACAAGACAAGCCTGCAAATTCAAGAAACGAAAAGAGTGCCTTGCGAAATACGGAATAAGAGTTTGATGAAACAAATTACATAGATAGGAAATAACTCTAAAACTGGGATTGTCCTAAAAGCATCAACATTCTCTCTTCTACACATTGGCAATAACAGCCATTCTCGTTGTGTGAAGGAAACCCTAAATCCTCACCATTTCACAACCCATCTTTACACCATTCTCTGCCTTTTCTCTCTCTCACTCATCAGCCTAAAGAGGGATGCTTGGTTCTATGTAAGAAACTACACAATTTTACAGATTTTTGCAGAGAAAACAAAGGTCTCTCTTTTGACAATTTCCCGCAAGTTTATTTCCAGTTTAGATCTTACCTAATTCTCAAAACGCAACGGCAGACCCATACACCCTAGTTAAGCTGTACAACACTTGCGGCCTTACACCATCTGAGGCTGATTTAGGGACTGCAAACCCATTCTCCTCTCTGCACATAACATAACACCAGTTAAGAGGGAGTGAAATGCCATAGAAATACTTATATTGTCTCCAACGCATAGATGTAAAAATGCTTAGCCTCAAATACTCATAGAATGAGAAATGACAATTTGGCAGTTTGTAGCACATAAAGGCTTACACTTTTGGACCCATAGAAGAGAAAGAGCATATACATACCTCCAGCAGCAACAAGTTTTTCAACACGGGCAACAATATGCTTTCCATAAGTGTATTTCTTTAATGCATTAAGATGCACTTTAATACGAGTAAGAATCAGCTCACGACGTTGGTCATCGCATGTCTCCAGAACCTTTTGCACTACATAGTTTGCAAACTGATCCTTCATCATCGCCTATATACACAAGAGGAAGAAGCATGTTAGTTTCTTTATCTTCCCGACAATCATCTGAAAGCATGTGTTTGACAAACCTGAAGTGGCTCGTTTTCATCAGTTGTGCCCAGCATCTCATTCACGAGTAATTCCCGTTCCTCTGGACCTCCAAAGGTCAAACATTTCTCAACAACATTCGACGCAAACTTCTGCTGGCTCATCTGAACAATCTTCCCTGCTAATTCCTTAATTATCACCGTACGCTCATCAGGTTTTCCATGCTCCAGTACATGCTGTCCACAAAACGTGTATCAGTTTTGAACAAACAATATGAAATCACCAGTTGCAGAAAAATCATACTTTTTACAAACCTGAATAACATAGTTTCCATACTGATCTTGGGCTAACATACTAACTGTGGACAGGATTTCTTCCATAACCTTACTCTGTGTGTCCGGGTTGTGGCAGTGTTCCAAGACCCTCTGCAAATGGAGACGAGAAAGCATATTTCAATGAGCTTACGATCAAGAAAACAGTCATCATGGTTTATCACTAAGAGCAAGAACCTGAATAACACGACACCCGTATGGGTGAGTGGAGAGGATCACAACTTGACCAAAGAAAGTTGAAATGATAAATTCGATGTTTTCTTCAGGCACACATTCGATGCACTTCTGAACCACATGGTTCCCATTCTGATCACGTACGCATCGCATCACATGTCCATCAAGTTCTTTCACCATCTTAATTTTCTGGTCTAGATCAACAACCTCAATTGCCTAAAGAGGTAGAAGAAAGAAAATAATGAATCAGTTCTTGAGAATGGAAGATAGGCTTATAGAGAGCAGTAAAACAGGTGAGAGTTAGACTTCACCTTCTGGATAACACGACAACCATACATCTGTAGGCTAAGAGGCAAAACGTTATTAAAGAGCTTCTCTGCCAATTCTCTCCTCTGTGGCGGGAGTCCATGCTCAAAGAACTGTAGAAGATTAGCATAGTCAGAAATCTTGCATGTAAAGATGTCTAAACTACCAAAAAAAAAAAAAAAGAAGTGATTAAATCTACCTTTTGAATTACATAGTTTCCAAAAACATCAGTCATCAGGGCAAGAGCTTGTGGCATGATCTCCTCATAGACAATGTTTTTCTCGTCAGTTGTTGCTGTCTCCAGTTTCTGTTGAATAAACCGGCTCCCATATTGATCCGCACTGGTCAGCCATTTCAGAATACGCGTTAGCTTGGGACAAATGGTACACAAGAATAAAGGTAAACACTTTCAACTTGAAAGTTTCAAGGAAATACCTGAACTCTACAACATGGCTAGCAATTTCAGAAAGTTCGAATCCTCTTGTTTTGTTACTCTTGAACTCTTCAAGCAATGAAGAACCAAAGCCTCCATCCAAACTAGCATCCATGTGCCAAGAATCCATTACCCCTCCTGAATAGTTTCTTGTTGCAGAGGGATATCGCATATTAACTTCACCTCGTCTCATAGGGCTAAGGGGTGCCACAAGAGAATTTTGCATAGCATGATGAGCCAATGGGCTTCCAGGGAATGACATATTAGATCCAAATGTTGGACTCCCATAATAGCTATGGCTGTTAGGACTCCCGGATTTGTAAGGGACACCATACTGTGATTTCTGAGCTCCGAGATAAGCCCTCTGGAGTTCCATCATATTCATATATGAATTACCCATAAAGCCCCTGTCCATTGAAGGATCATTGAGAAGATCAAGCGAATCAGCATACTGCTGATACATTGGGTCGGTAATATGTGACTGAAGAAGACCAGCACCTCCTGCCATCATTCGATTACTGATCCTGCCAGGATTATGTGATTCATAGAGGTTTTGACCAGAAGATGCAAAACATCTCCCATGAAGTCTGGAGTCCACTCCAGAAAATCCCAAAGCAGAAGGCGAGGAAACATCTTCATACATGGGAGAAAAGTTACTAGTCCCAAGTTGGCTCGCCATCATAGAAGCTACAGCTGGATTTAATGCGTAGTTGTTCAGAGAATAGTTTGAGGTATCAACATGCTGATGATGGTAAGGACCAGGTAGTCCAACTCCACCGTTATAAGCAGATCCTTGTGACCCTCTCAACTGGGAATTCCTCCAGGAACTAGTTGCATTATGGGCTTGATCAGATTTGTTTGGGAACCCATGTTGATTGACTTCGTTATGTCCACCTTGCATTCCAAACATATAGTTCCTGACCTTTTCGACATCCTGCTCAGCCTGACCCCCTTCATCTAACCCGCCACTGCCTGTCAAGTTCAAGCCAGATAAAGCAGCGGTAAGATCAGAAGACTCGTTGAGACCAGATGTAACACCGTTGAACGGGCTTTGATTAGTTGTGTTCCTCTTATCATTTGAACTCAATCTTCCACTCCCAATGGGAGTAAGGCACGGACTAGGTACCCTAGCAATGGCCTGTGGATCTGGAGTTCCATTCCTAGACAATGAAGAACCCAGAACAGCTGCATAGCTGAAAGGAGATGGGGCACCAATGCCTTGTGATGCCGATGGAGATTGATTATTTGTAGGAGTGACATTTTCATCAAAGGCATTACGACTTGCAGGACGTGAGGGCTGCTGTGCAACGTGATGGCCATGCCCCAGGTCAGCCTGCACAGAAGCAATCCATTAGCTATAATTAAACGAGATTATACACAGAGAATTATGTAGAATATAACAGTATCACTATAAGCCAGAGACATGCTTGCATAACTAGCCTTTTGAAGCAAACACAATAAAGCAATCATCTAAGCATCTATGAAAGACAACCCAAAGCATCAAACCTAGTTCGATTGTAATGATAAGAAAAAGGTTTCACCAACCTGAAAGATATCTGCAAAACTCTTCTGTTTGCCTCCAAGATCCAAACCAATAAGTCCATTAGCATCCCACTCGGAAGAAGAAGCATTAGCTTTCGCAGGCTCAAACTCGTGCTGCTGCTTCATCTGATCAAAACCAGGCGGCATAGAGAACAAAGATCGACTATCATCTACTTTTCGCCTATCCCCAATACCGCCTAACACGGCGCTACTCCCTTTAACCCTCTGAGCAACCCTCAAATCCTCCCTGGACATCAAAGGCGGAGGAAGCCTCGGATTCAACTTCATATTAGCATAGTAATAAGACAAGTAAGCTGGATCTTTCCTAAACTCATCATCGTCGCAACCAAACCCATTTCCCTTATTGGCTCCACCAAACTCCCGAAAAGGAGCCCCACCTCCGCCGCTAAAAATCCCTCCGGCAGCACTAACGGAACCGTCCACAGTCGGCGGAGCGGAGCCGCTTCTGTACAAGTTAAGCTCTCTCTCGAGCTCATCAGCTTCCTCTTGCCGTCGCTGCTGCTCGCCGAGCAATACCCCAATCTCTTTCTCGTAATCATCTCCAAAAGATGGATCTTCGTTACCCCTAAGCATCGGCCTTCTTCCAAGTTCCGGAATCATTATCACCTAACAACAAAAAACCCACAAAATCAATTACGAGATTATACGCTAAACTCTCAACAAATCATCAAGATCAAACCTTTATACCACAATATATACAATCTCCCAAATTCTCTATTAGAACAAACCCAAAGATCAAAACTTTAAGCGGCACTCAAATCAATTCTCAGGAGATTCTATCGATGATTGGTTATCCATGTTATTTTTGTTTGAAGTTGAAAGAAAAAAAACCTAACAAAGACAAGATGAAAGAGATAGCAAAATGGGTTTTATAGTGTTGACAGGAATTATCAGACGGCGATGGAAGAACCTTAGGGTTTTTATGCCATTTAAGTAAAGGAAATTAAAGAAAAACAAATTTACTGCGAATTATTATTAGGGTTGGTTTGACCTAGCGAAATGATAAAAGCATTATCTATTAAAAAGACACTTAAAAAGATAACTACACGAACTTTATGTTATGTTCCTAGTTTAAGCCGTTTCGAGATCTTTGTTTCTTTCTTGTGTTTTCAGTTTGGGTTTTAGAGCTCAGCTTATCAAAGTACACTTCTTCATGATTTAAGTTGTAAAATATTTTAAAATTGTGCAATTCCATTTTCTTTTTCTTTTTTTTTCAAGAAGTACCACAAGCTTGGAAACTTGCTAAAAATACCAAAGTTTATATTTAGAAAAGTTTCAAAAAGCTAGGAAATGTTCTTATATTTGAATAGGACTCATTCCTTAATTTTTATATAAAACTTCTAAAACTCTGAATTTGTGTTATTTAACTTAATGATTTTATGGATTTTTAAAATAACAGTATTATATATTATTTTTGATGATTATTTTTATGGTTATTCATAAGTATTATATAGCTTAAAAATATGCATAAATATTTGTTGTTATTCAATAGTTTTATACAAAATCATATTTTGTGAAATCATTATTTAAAATAGGAAACATGATTTATGAATTTTGTTATATATCGACGAAGACTTCAAATTAAAAATAAAGAACATTTAAACTAAGAAAAAAAATTTGTTAACATTTTGAAAACTTTTAAACTAATAAAAACTAAGTGAATTCAAATATCGCTCGTAGAGAAAACTTTTCAAATCAGGTTGTGTGTGTCACAAGATCAGTTACAACAACTTATATTTCTTTTACATTTTCGTGCTTTAACTCTGGTTCCAATCTTTTATGGAAAGATTTTATTTCTACCTCTATTTTTGTGACCTCTGGAAGTTTTAACTGTTTAATTCTGCATATATTTTTTTTTTACATAACTTATCTAAGTGGTGCAACCTAATTTTAACAAGTTTAAAGTTCACTGATTCGAAAGAATAGCCAAACAAAGAACAAACTTGATAGTCGTTGATTAAAATGAATAGCTAAAATTTAAGATACAAATAAGTTTGTTAGGTTTGATTCTTATCCAATAAACACAACTGTCAACCCTTAAACTCTAAAAGCAGTTTTTAATACGAGAAAAGGGTAAAGAAACCATTAATATTTGTAAACTAAGAGCACCCACAGCGGTAACATGTATATATAACATAAAGCTCAAAAATAACATAAAACTTAAAAGACAAAGTCACATGAACTAATATATAAAATAAATCGAAAATAATAAAAGCGAAAGGCATTGCATCAGGTCTTTTCTGGTAGGAGAAATTCTGCCTTTGAATCTAGAATGGTATTATCATTGTGAGAGTCAGAACTCGCATTGTCAAAACTTGTAAAGCAAAATTTTAGGGAATAAAAACTTCAAAGATAAACACACCGAAATAGTAAACTCAGAGGATATTTTATTGATAAGAGATCGAAAAGAGAGTAAAAAGAACGGAAAAGAGTACAAAGAACGGAAACAGCTAAGAAAATTGCTAAGTTCTTAAGTCTAGATGCTAGGTTTTTTTCTATATCTAAATCGTATGACCACCATCTCCTTATATTGCTGCGGCAAGTCGGCTTCAAGGATATTTTCCGCAAGAATTGCGGAAAACTTCATGTTGTTATCTCCTTCCTTTTTCCGTTAAGATTTACATTTTCATCTCGGATTTTCCTCTTTAGCTCGGAGATATCTTCTTCTTTACTTCTTCGAGTTTATCTCCTTTCTTTGACAATCATCTTTCCGCGGTTTGACCTATTTGTCGGATGGGCCGAGAACGGACGATCCGAGTCCGTTTGCGTTCAAACTTACTTATTCGGCCCAAAGTTTTGGGTATTCAAATGTTGTATGTTTGGGCCTAAGTTCTCATTTCCTTTAACTTGGTATGTCAGCTCAATTTATCGGTCAAGAAGGTATAAGCCGATGTTTCCGAAGATGGATTGCTGCAAGTTGTGCATATCAGCAATGTTTGATTATCCGTTCGAAAAGTTCAGAGAAGCAAAGTCCAGCTCGAAAGTTTACAAGAGATTCATTCAGCTCGAAATTTCCGAAGGGGTAAATCATGATTGGAAAATGAGAAGGGAAGGGTTCGGATCCGAGCTGGTTTAGCTCGGAAAGTCCGAGCTATGTGCAGCCAGCTCAGAAATTCCGAGCTGGTTCAGCTTGGAAATTCTGATCTGGTTTAGCTCGGTCCGAGCGGGTTCAGCTCGGATATTCCAAGCTGGTTTGGCCCGGATCTGAGCAGGTTTAGCTTGGAAATTCCGAGCTGGTTTAGCTTGGTCCGAGCTGATTCAGCTCGATGATTCCGAGCTGGTTTTGCTCGGTTCCAAGCTGATTCAGCTCGATCTTCGTCCGTTTAGATGTTTCGTTGATCCGTAATCCATGTCGAAAGGTGTGTTTGTCCGATCGGTCCACTATATATGAAATGTCGTCTGTTTCGTATGAAATGTAACCGTTGAATCCATTTGTTCAATAAGTTGTTCAAGAGAAGTTGTCGACACTTCGTATAAATTGGTTATTTATACGAAACTTTGTTTGTCTGAAGCGGACATTTATCTGTATCCGATTGTCCGATCTTTTTCGACTATTGTTTTTGTCCAGGGGGTTTTTGACCCCAACAGTTAGCCCCCCAACTCGTCAGACTCGAATGCGATGATGGCGAGGTTATCTTGTATTCGAGGTGAAAACAATTGTCCGAAACAACTTTAATCAATCAATTTTCGTGTTATTGTCCTTGCGACAACAGACCCTCCGAAACACTGTATTTCGGCCGCAATTGATTTTTCTATGCACAGTCAATCCGACACCATGCCTAATCATGATCCGCTCTATCATGATTTGCTCAGGCATGCTTGTGACAAAATGATTCAAGTGTAATCATTTCGAAGCTCCATGCCTTGGTGAAATCTATAAGTATTCACCCCTTCATACTTCATTTTTCATTCCTCTCTCCAAAGAAAATAACCCAAAGGTAACTTCTCTCTCTAACTCCTTCTTAGTTTTTGTGAGTTTTGTCAAGATTCCCTGCTCTGTTCTTGTGAGTTTAGAAGCTTTGGATCTTTTCCAAGTTTGAACTTTCTGTTTGACGGCGTTCTTGGTAAAGATGGTGGATCGTGCACCGAACCGTGGTCACACTAATTTTTCTTATCAAGGAGAGTCTTCATGGGTTTGGCATTAGACCAGGTCTCGTGCTAGTCAACCTCGTCCCTCGGCCACAACAGATGCTGCGTTTCCGGGATATGGACCAGACTTAGGTGCTACGATTTAAGATGAGTTTGGGGACGTTCACATTAGTCGGGAGGAATTCTTGCGTTATTGGGATCTCCCTCCAAATGAACCAAAGAAGACCCGTCCGAGGAAAAAGAAGCTGACCCCGAACCCTGTTGGTTCGACATTGTCTTCGGCAAAGTCGATCGCGAAGCTTCAGCGTGATTTCAAAATTCCCGAGAACGTGACGATCAGGATACCATCTCCCAGTGACCGAGTTGACTCTCCGCCGAAAGGGTACTTTTCGGTGTATGAATGCTTTATCGAATCTTGCTTTCTCTGGTTTCCGATTCATGAACTGATCGTACGTTATCTTTGACATCACGGATTGGCTCTCACGCAAATTACTCCTCGAAGCTTGAGGCACTTGGTAGGCATATTGGTCCTCTGTTTTGAATGTAAAGTCGATCTTCGAGTGTTACACCTTCGGAACATGTTGCACGTGGTCCCGATGAAGCGTGGCCCCGAAACTACCTCATGCCTTATCAATATCGGGTAGTTGTCTCGTATTTCAAAAACTATGATCGCCAATGGAGGCACCACTTCTTCTATGTTTTGATTGACGAGGCGTCTGTTGGAGATGTTTGTATTCCATTGATGATATCGAAATGGGGAAAGCTTGGTAGCGGACTTAGTTGTTTTTGTCTTTTAAACTTATATCTTGCCGATCTTCTAAAAAATTTCTTTTAAATTTTCAGCGAGAGATATTTTCTTGACGTGTCCGCCGCACTTGGTTGCTCTCATATGGGCGCTTCAGGACGGGAATACAAATTGGAATCAACATTTTACGTTTAAACGTGTTATTCGTGCTAGTCAGATGGACATGATTCGTCGAGCAGCGAGGACCGACGGGAAAACATATGATGATGATGAGCGACCGGATGACGTGGTTATCCAAGATGATCTCTTCGTGGCTTGCGGATGGGGTTGAACTTCCCGAGTTTGATTTTCATGGCTTTGATGATTGGATTGGTCAAGATCCTACACTGGGTGAAGGCATTCCTGGCGCTTGTACCGATGCCGATAATGGTGAAGGAATGAATGTTCCGCAAGTTCCTCTGCCGGAGTCATTGGATCAGGTTATTGCACCCGAATCCAGTCGAAGGTCCAAGAAGAGACATGGGAAAGATGAGGTTCCGCAACCTGATTTTGATCTGACCCAGTTTGGCCATGATGACAGTGTTTTTATGTACACCAATGCTGTCGAGGTTGATAGCTTTTGTGTGGATGTTCGCCCTCCCGGAGATCTCCCAACACATTACAAGGATATGATTTGCGGTGACTCCCTCATTAGTGCTGGACAGGATATGTTAAGGGTTAGTTTCTTCACTTTGCTGTAAGGCACACGATCTTATCTTGCTACTTTGTTTATTTGTTCGAATTTGTTTCAGGTGTGGGCTTCGGTTAATCGCCATGCTGCTGAATCCGATGGGAAGCTTTGAGGAATTCGAGATCGCTTCGCGAGGCGTTCCGTTGAAAAAGCATGCTTGGTGGAGTTTGTTGCTGCTATGAGAGCTTCCATCGAGGGTGAAAGAAATGAGTTTGAGGCGGCGAGACTTTCCCTCGATCCCGAGAGGAACGCGGCTCTTACTGAAGTTGAGGCTTTGAGAACTCAATTCGCCAAAAGGGAGATTTCCCGTGAAGTGTCTCTTCAGGACGCGGCTGAAAGAGGGAAAAGAGGGATGCTGAAGAAAATCGCATCTCGATTTTCCAAGTTTCAAAAAATCTTCTTGAAATTGCCTTCAGCCATAGAGAGGCAAAGTCGGTTTGTCGTGGCGAGTAGCAATCTGGATTTGATCGCCGATTTGAGATCCGAGGATCCTTCTGTGTTTGAGTCCGAAGAAGCGGATCTAATGTGGAGAGCCCATACGGGTGAGGAAGACGTCTCCGAATACAATCAGTTGATTGCCAAAGCCAAGGGTTGTGTTGGCCTGTCTTTGTTTCAAGGCAATGTTGCCGGTTCATCCCGAGGAAATGTCTGGTTTAAGAGTGCGGATCTGAAGCGTGTTTGTTGTTTGATAACTTCCTTAAGACGGTTGGTCGTCGTATTAGCTTATCTTTAATTATTCAGAAGGTTTCAATGCTTTTAGTTCTTTTCTGTATCTCGAAGTGAAATGTCTTTAACTATGTTATGTTTGACTTAGTTTTTTCTGAAAGAGCTCGGAACCCGTTTTATGAAATAAATAGTATTGACGTGAAAACGCCGTGATTGATTCGGGAGGTTTGAGCTAGTTTAATTTCGGAAATCCGAGATGGTTGAGCTCGGTCCGAGTTGATTCAGCTCGGAGATTCCGAGCTAGTTTGGCTTGGGCCCGAGCTGGTTCAGCTCGGGATTTTCATTTACTTCTTCTTACATTTTCATCTCGGATTTTCCTCTTTAGCTCGGAGATATCTTCTTCTTTACTTCTTCGAGTATATCTCCTTTCTTTGATAATCATCTTTCCGCGGTTTGACCTATTTGTCGGATGGGCCGAGAACGGACGATCCGAGTCCGTTTGCGTTCAAACTTATGAAGGAAACCGCAGTAACCAAGCTCTATTAACTAAGCAACGGTCTTATTTATTACCAACCAGATATGAAGGTTTCTTATTAGTCCAAGTAAATTTTGGACCAGTTGTTGGAAGGTAGAAAAGACCTAAGTCCATCAAACAATCTCCAAACAACCGCATACTTCTGGTGGATCTGAGAATGTTCATGTTTGAGGTTTCAGCTGGCACAAGAATCTCGTTGAAGTCTCCATTAACAATCCAAGGTTTCGAGTCTAACCCAAAAGAAGCCTCAATATCCCATAGCGACCTCCACAATTCCTTCCTTGTATCATCATCATTAGATGCATAGACGCAGTGTATATAAATGAAGTACCATCCTCTACCGTTACTTCAGATGCAATGGACCACAAGTCTGAGAAGAGTACCCTGACCTTCGTTGGTGATTTGTAGATTATCCAGATTTTCCCCAAATACGAGTAATCGTAGTTATCCAAAAGTTTCCAATTCTTTCCAATGGCTGACAAAATAAGATGCGTGTTTGTTTCCTGCATATGCGTTTCTAGAAGCGCCCCAAAAGAAACCGGTCTCTTATATAACCAGGTAGATAGTGGGCAATGCTTTGTAGTATCATTTAAGCCGCGCACGTTCCAAAAAAAAATGTATCCAACATAAAAATTTAGTTGGTGATGGTATCCTTCTTCCATTCTAAAGGAAGAATACTACTCCGAGTAGGAGATGAGGGAGCCTGAATCTTTCGTTTCTTCTGATTGTGATTTTGCAATGACCTAGAGACTGACTCCCCTGGATCCTTAACAGACGACGAGTATTTGTCCTGCTTATCCACTACCATATCCGATGAACTAAAGATGTCAAAAGAACTAGACACGGGAGTAGAGACTACCAGAGCTAACGCATTGACCCTTGTCATCTTTGTTGTTGTTCGTTTGGGTTTCACAAAAGTCTTGGAGGCAATTTGAGTTTGCGGAGATAATGGGACTGAGATAGTAACTGCCTTTGGAATTTCCTGTGGAGCTGGAATATTTACCACTCCCTGAACCAGGCAGCAATCATCGACTACTTGGTCAGGTAAGGAGCCCGATGTACCAGCCTCATCTTGCTTGGATGTCCTGTTACGAGCCGGTTGCCATTCTGATTTCCCCTTCTTTTTCTCATCATTCGGTAGAGGTTTATCCACATGAGGAGCAGAAGGACATGGAGACCTTTTGTGCCTAATTTCATGACAAAACGAACACAATAGAGGTAACCATGGATATGAGACCCTTAAAACAAGGACCTTACCATCTTCACATTCAATTTCCATTTCTGAAGGTAAAGGCTTAGTCAGATCAACGATGACCTTCACTTCAGCATATGAGATATTCATAAACGGCTTCGAGTCGACCACCTGTCCTAAGGGACGACAAATATAGCTAAGCCCTTCAAGAGTAATTAAGTCAAAAGGAATTCCTTGAATCGTTGCCCAAATCGGAGCTTTATCAAAAGACGGCGGGTTTGTGCTAAACTCGAACTTCCATTCCGTAACAAAGAAAGGGGAATCACCCACTCTCCGAATTTCATGTTGCAGGACTGTAACGCCCCCTTCCCGTTTTCCGCTGACCGACGAGCTGACCGGTCAACAATCAAACAAGAACATGACCGATCGAACCCGAGCAGTCATACGAGAAGAGTTTGTCACAATACGAAGCCATAGATTGTCCGGTTTGAGACAAAGGCTCGAACCAAACCATCTTTGACTCCGTTTACCTCGCTTCCACGATACGAGACTTTGCAACCTGTACCGCTGTAACGCCCCTTTCCCATTCTCCGCTGACCGTCGAGCTGACCGGCCAACAATCAAACAAGAACATGACCGATCGAACCCGAGCAAGTCGAACAGGAAAAGTTCGCCACAGGACGAAGCCAAAGACGGATCGGTTTGAGACAAAAGGCTCGCACCAACCTGTTTCCGACTCCGCTATCCTCATATCCGTAGAGCAAGCAGTACTACTTGCACTACTTCAACGAGTTGTGTCGGTTCGGACTAAAACCTCATATCAGGGAAACAATTTCATTTTTAAGTAATCAAACGTTGAATGCAACGTTTAGCAAGTTTTTTACAAACAGTCATCAATATTCATATATAACAATCAAATCACAAAATATCGCAGCTGCCGAACCGAAAAGAATCGTCTCAAAATCATCGAATCAAAACCCCGCCACAAGCAATCCCGACACTACACCGAGGACCTCCCGCGTCCGTCGCTGCTACACCTGAAAAACACCAACAAAGTCTAATGAGCGATCTAAGATCACCCAGTGAATCGGCTCCCGCTAAGGCTTCTAATCTATGTATCATCTATAGATTCCCGCCCGAAACCCAGAATAAAAATCAATCAACAAAACAGCCGATCACGCTCTACCATGTCGTATCGAGCCCACACACAATCAATCGCCAAAAGAAAGAGAAGGCGTTTAGAGGAAATCGGGAACACTGCGGCACATGTCCCCGATTGAGACTCGCTCTATCTACCGCGCACTATCAACACACCAAACACACACGCTGGGCCCCTACGAACTTGGTAACTTCGACGGGTTTCCACTGTTACCGATATGGCAACTAACCCACGTGACTCCTAGCCGTCCACACAACGACTAGGACACCGTTCTCTGCCCATCGATACGCGGCGACTCCGGTTACCCCCGGCAACCCGAGCTTCCATGCAGTCCGGCCCTAGGACGCGACCCCGTATTCTCCGGACTACACCCTACAGACGTCACTCCATAGGTTCGCACCTGCCAGAACTAACTGACCAGGTTATCAACTCCCGAGGATCCAATCGGGATGGAAGTACCAGAACGTAATCACACACCTAGACTTGCGGGATCTAACGCACCCTAGAGTCCTAGTGCAGAAATGTAAACACGCAGACTCGCTTGGACTCTAGGAATCAATCCCAATCAACAACACACTCAACTCAACCCCGCATCCCGCAAGTCTACTCACACGCACCACCGCTCTGACCCGGCACCGTACCGAGTCAGCACCACAACTTAACCGGTCCCGAGACCGAGCTAAGTATCTCCGAGGATCGTTCGGCCCAACACCGAGACGATCTAAAGGCCTGCACAAAAGGTCAACCACAACCACACAACAACCACAATCACACAATCCACAGGCTACTCGGCCCAACACCGAAGTAGACTTACACAAGCACACACACAGGCCTATTAGGGTTTCTACCATCTTTTAACCAATTCACGCCCGCTACCTTGGGTTAACCGCTTGTTAACCCGTAGACGGTTCACCAATCATAACACTTCTCATTTCTTAACCTTTCCCAATCATCTTTTAATAACTCCTCAGACCGTCGATTTAGAGCTAGTAGCTTACTAACCTCCCCGACGTCTCACCAATCATTCACTTAATTCATTTGACCTCGGGAAATCCTGACACCGTTCATACTCTATACGTTCGTTCCGGTCTTCCGTATTTTAACCCGCCTCAATTCCCATATATAGATTCATTTAATACCGTGCTTTACTTACTTATATATGCATATATAGTCCTACTCATGCCACGACTATATGAATGCATTACGCAACAATGCTATCAACCTAGCGGCACACAAACATGTTTAATCCGTTTAAGCCTATCATGCTTCTTTAACCCTAGCTGGTTTACCGTTAATTCAATCCAATCCATCAATTCAATTCACATTCTCGGGTATGCATTCTTATCACTACGGTTTCCCATTTAAAGTTCTACATGCATCTACGGTGTTTGAGCCGACTCACAGTGATTTGACGGAACGAACGGCATGGATGCGGATACGGATTCCCGAGACCCCGAACTAAACCCGAACCTCTCCGAATACCCGAACACGAACTCCCGAACACTCCGAACAACCGTCACACGAACCGCACACAAAAACCGGCCGGAGTCAACGCGTTGACCGCGGCGTTGACCGGCGTTGACCGGCGTTGACCAAGGCTGACCGTTGACCCAACTGAACCGGTTGACCACCCTGAACCACCAACTGAACCAAACCAACTCCAAACCAACCGGTTTAGTTAAACCGGTTAGGTCAAACCGTTGATCGGCGTTGACCGAAGCTTAACCGGTTTGACTAGACCGTTTCACCCACCAAACCAAGGCCAAACCAACTCCCATGCCTTGCAAACACACCCCTGAAGAACCGCTTGAAGATTGGCCGGCGAAAAGAGCTTCTCCGGCGACAACTCCGGCGTTGACCGCGGCGGCTCCGGCGTTGACCGCGGCGGTGGTGACTTTTCCGGCAGCTTCCGACGGCGAAATTCACACCAAACTGCTCCTTGTGAGGAGATCTATCCACCCATAGCCTTGAAATCTGAAGAGAAGTTGAGGAGAGAAAGAGTAACCCTAGAACCTTAACCGCGGCTGCTTCTCTGCCGTTTTCCGGCGAGATCCGGTGACGGATACGATGGCGGCTTGTTGGAACTTGAAGAGGAGATCAAGATGAATCTCCTGGGCTTTGCAGAGAGTGATTTGAGCTTATGGTGAGAAAGTTATGCACTTTCTTGTGCAAGAAGCCATGAAGAACATCTTGAACACATGAAGAATTTTTTGAAGATTCAAGAACTAAGATGAACTTTTGTTGAATGTTTCTGGAGAGAATTGGAGAGAGTTTCGACAGAGAGAGAGAGGTGAGAGGTTCAGGTCATCAAAAATGGGTAAAGGGAGTGAATAGTGGAGATTCCATGCATGTATTCACTTTCCTTCATGCACCAAACATGGGGATGACACCTATCCTCCAAAATCTGTCGACCCAGGGAGCTCACACCTCTCCCAGGTGAATGTCTGAAGTCCACTGAGGCCCATTACACCGGCCCAAACCACAGAACCCTTCCCTTAACTTATTTGCTTCCTTTTGCTCGGTTTGACCATTTCCCCGATAATTATTTTAATAAATATCTGTCAGTTTCCATAAATCCCCAAACCTCCATAAACTGATTTTCCTTGCTTTTATATGAATTTAGCAATTTGAATCATCCCATTTGGAGTTTCCTAGCTCCCGTTATGATTTTCCGAAGTTTTCCCGGTTTTGCTCGGTTTTCACCCGATACTCCGAAAACTACATTCCCGCTTCGTTTCTTCGAATTCTGATCTTGCAAATGTTCTTTATAGGTTAAAAATCTAACATTTGGCCCGTCTCGTCTTCCGTCTCGAACTTTAGCAAAATTACCATTTTGCCCCTGGGTTTGGCAAAATTATAATTTTGCCCCTGTTGACTTTTCTCTGCCCGTTGACCATATTTTGTGATACGGGGTATCACAACCGCTTCCACGAGTTGTGTTCGGTTCGGACCAAACCGTATATCAGGGAATATCCGTTTTTATTACTTTAAAAGTATAAATCTTATTTATAACAATATACGGTTGTACACAAAACATTTAACGGGATCCCAACAAAAATCTGAAACCGAAAGTAACAGTCAAAATGCGTAAACTCCAAACCGATACCCAATGCCAACCCGAGACTACTCTGAGCGTCCTACGTGTCCGCCGAGCTACGCCAAACCTGAAAAACACAAAAGAGTCTAATGAGCAATCGAAGATTACCCAGTGAGACGGCTCCCCACTACGGCTTCTATGCTATCTAGCATCTACAATCTCCCGCCCAAAACCCAAAAATAACAAACAACAAGATAACGGTTGATCACGCACTACCACGTCGTGTCGAACCCACAAAACACAAGCAGATCAATAATAACATAACATAATAACGAAGGGAATCGAAAGCACTGCGGCACATGCTTGATAGGTCTGTATAGTTTTCCCTATTCTACTGCAAGTGCACAGTTAATGCAATCGTAGTATATAAGGTATCGAATCCCACGAGGACTCTCAGTCACACAATAGATTAATAGCAGTTCAGATTAAATTAAGCGAAGCAGATGTGGAAACAGTAAACGAAATAGCAAAGTAAATCAAGTGAGTTTGCGAGCAAGAAGGCGAAGCGTTAGGTTTCAGGAGTTCTCAGGAAATCAGGAACGCAAGCAATCAATCTATCTAGATCCAATCAATAACTATTCTAGAACTCAAACACTGATATAGAATTAACCAAATTCCTTTGCGATAATTCTCTAAGTCTAAGTGCAGCAAACCAAACTTCCGTTTGCGAGAACTAACAGATTAAACTAGCATTAATTCCAAGTTTGATATGTTCACAATTAACCTGAACCAAACTTCCGTTTGCGAACAGTTTAATTGCTTATCTAAGTTCCTTCTAGTTAAATTAACCAACTTCCGCTGAATTAATCAACCTAACATCATAACTCTGATTAGCTACTTCAAATTAAGCATTAAGATCAACTTAGATAAAGAACTAGCAGATATGAATCTCTACAGATCAATTAAACTATAATTCTCTGAAATCCTTAATGAGAATCCTTCAACCTAACAGGTAATCTACTCAGACATATTCATCGAGACAGAAGATATCATAAGTAGAAAACCAAATATCATAAAATCAAATAAGAACTGGGGTTCAAAATCAAGTCTCTTTCGAGAACAAAATCAGCCCCTCAAATCTCCTAAGAGAATAAAACTTAGTTATCAAGCATAGCCTAAACAATGGCTCAAAAACTCTATTTATAACCTAAAACACGTTTTGGGGCTTCTTTGTAAATATTAGGAACTTCTGGGCAGGACTGCAGTTTCATCATTCTTTATTAAACCGTCTTTTGGCCCATCTCGCTGGTGCATCGATCGTTGCCACAAGTGTGACGATCGTTGCAACTCGGAAATATCAACAGTGAACTCTATCTCTCGGCCAAATACTCCAATTAGCTCTAGAAAGTGCCTAAATCACCAAATATGCTCCAAATGTGCTTGTACCTAATAAACACCTGAAAAGACTCTAAAACATAGTAAAAGACTCGATAAATAACACATATACCATGGTTAAAATCCCTAAAATCCATGGTATATCAACTCCCCCACACTTAGCTCTTGCTTGTCCTCAAGCAAGACAAAGAACTAAATGCAGATAAGAGGTTTGAAAACTCTTCAGAAACTCTTTTCGTCCTAGAAGCAACAATACTCAGATTCCCCTTAGTAAACCACTGCAAAAATCAATCACAGGATATCAAGACCACAATGTACTTCCCCCACACTTAGCAACTGTCCTAGGTAAACTCCACAATCACATTCAAGCATTCAAATTCTCCCTACTGACTTCTGCAAGTATTTAAGTGCGGTCTCACCTAAGGATTATCGATCAAAGGGCACATGGATTCTTACCTTATCAGCTCTAGACCACCATACTATCTTTCTTTAGTCCCTTTCTTCTCTTTCCCTTCTTTAACAACTGATTTTTCCCCATTGGGTATCATTTTATTTTTTTTATCAGTGTTCTTCCCGTTATGGGGTGTACTTTGGACACATTCCATGGATCACATGAGAGAAAATAGTGTTTTCTACCATTCTCATGACCACTTCGGAGTTACTAACTCATCCTCAGTTTATTATATATATATATATATATATTTTTTTTTTTTTTTTACTTTACAGAAGGGGAGAAGGGAACTAAATAGGACTAGTTTACAGGCTGTGTCAGAACTAACAAGGGAATCCGACACAAAGTATACCAAGCCCTTAGGTGAGAAATCTAAGTCAGTATTAAGGTTGAAGTCAGTAAAGGATCCTCTGATACCTGAAGTGATGTGGGTGTTCCTAGTAGGTTGATCTGTGATGGGGTTTTCTAATAGTCAGAGATAGATCCTGCAACTTCATCCCAATGGTTACTTAAGTTCCTGCAAGTCTTGTAAATCTTCTCAGAAAATCATAGTTTCTTACTTAAACAATTTTGACTCAATAAAACAAATTTTTTTGAAAAACGGACTGACTCTTAAGAAAACAGAAAACAAAAGTCAGTAACACCTCCCCCACACTTAAAACACACTGTCCCCAGTAGTGTCCAGCGAAGGATTGGTAAAAAGAAAGAAAAATTGTTAATGGATGTTTTAGTTCTGTCGGGTTTTACCTCTGTCGCACAAGCACCGATCGTTGCACTAAGTGCACCGACCGTTGCTGTGCGATTCTTTCGTTTTGTAACGATCGACACAATGGTGTATCGATCGACGCACTGCGCTTTCACGAACAGTCAGCAAGTTAGCAGGTTAATCCGTCTGTTTTTGTCAATTTTGATCCCTGCAGGCTGAAAACACTAGAGACAGAGTAAAACCGAAGCAAAAGATGTATCGAATAAAGTACACATCATTCAAACAAAGTAGAATCCTAAAAATCAAAAGAAGAAAAGTGCAAAAGAAAAGAAAAAGTCAGAATACAGAACCGAAAGTATGGAGACTACTCTCACTCGCTAACATCATCTATCCCTCCATACAGCGCATCATCATCGGCTGCCTCGGGTGCGGGATCTGTATCAGTCGGAGATCGCTGTCGACGACGTCGGTCAGGTACGGGCTGATGGATCTGTGGTGGCCTCCTGCAGCTGCAAGTACGCATGAAGTTCTAAAGAACTCGAAACATACCATCGGATCTCTCTCTCCACTCTGCCTCAGAATATGCACCGTAAGGCATCGCAGGCTCTGGAAAGGGACCCACAATGTCGACTGGGGCAGGCGCGGGCGCAGGAGCAGGGGCAGAAGATGTCGAAGCTCGTGAGGAAGGCTCTCCCAGCGGATGAGCCATAGTCGGAATCCCACGCTGCGCAGACTCAGGAGGCTGAAATCTCAGTGCCTCTAATGTGTCAATCTGTGTCCATCTGGCAGCGGGAAGCTCGATACCAGTCCTCCCAGTGGTCGGATCAGTGTAAACCAAATGCGCCCCTCCTTGAGCCAGGTAGCGCTCTGCAGATGGCTGAGATCCAGGAACTCTCGAGCCGTATCACGCTCTGTGCCATGAAGAGAGCAATGGCCGCTCTGTGAACTCAGCGGACCTTAAGAAACGTGTGAGGTCCTCCGGCCACTGTCTGGTCGTCTGAAATGGTGTGGCGTCCTCTCTGGGCCAAGGTAAAGCAGTTGGTGGCCCATATCTGTTGTATGGTGCGGGTGACTCTGATTCCCTGTTAAACCATTGAGGCGGTGGGGTGTAGTGTCTGGTTGCTGTGGACGCTGTGGCTCGCTTCTTGCGGGGTTGCCTTTGAGACGCCATCTGCAAAAACAAAGTTCAAACATTTATAAGTCTCGGCAAAATTTCACTGTGAAATCGCGAAGCATCGACCGTTGCATCTAAGGCATCGATCGTTGCAAGGCGATTTCGCGTTATCGAACATTTCCCAAAATCGCAATGCAACGACCGCGGCTCGAGAGCAACGACCGTTGCAGGGCGATTTTGCCGCAAACAATTCATCAAAAATCGGTCAAATCCAAGCCACATTGTCTCAAATCAGTTCAAAACCATAATCCATCACCCTAAATCGTCCTAATTACGCATGCATCATCAGTTTTTGGTCCAAAAATCAACAACCCTAAAACCCTAAAAATCCAATCCGAAAATTCGAAAATTGAAGAACATTACCTTGATTTCTTGAGATTTGGGTTGGGGAAATGGATTGGGATCGTAAAAGTAAGTAAATTGCACTTGGAAACAAGAAATTTGACGAAGAAATGTAGGTTTTTGGGTGGAGGTTCTCGGTGTGTCGACCAACAGAAATGGGGAAGAAGAAGAGAAAATAGGGTTTAAGGTGACTTACCTGGTCGTGGGTGCAACGATCGTTGCTTTAGGGGCAACGATCGATGCTGGTTGAACCAGATTGATTCCGGTTTAGCTCAACGTACCTTAATTTCGATTTAAACCAAGTGCAACGACCGTTGCACATGTGAGCAACGATCGTCACACATCTCCAGACTTGTGTTCTGTATCTAATAACTAACAAAAACAACTAAAAACGTGAAATCCTAAGAAAAACACCAAAAATGAGAAAGAAAAATAATTAAACCTAACAGTGGGTTGCCTCCCACTCAGCGCTTGTTTTAAGTCATTAGCTTGACTTTTGGAAAGGGGTCAGACTCATGGAGGTTTCAACAGAGACTTTGAGTGTCTCTGTGAATGCCTTATCATCCATGGTGGTGTGTAAGCAGTAGCAGCATGATGTCGTCCAAGGAACGTCGGGATGAATGTAGGGAGAAATTGACACTTGGGCGTTTTAACGCTCTTTCCTTTATTCAAAACGGTGGAGTCAGGAGGTTTAAACTTAGAGGATTTATGCTTTATCTTTGGCAAAGTTTTGATGTTCGGAGCTTTTTGTTTATGAGTAGTTTTAGGCCTTGAAGATGCTAGAATAGGCTCTTGTGGAACCACCATCTTCTTGTCAACCACTACTGTGCACTGAACCACATCTTTAGACTTAAGGGGAGCTTTCGGGAATGGCAATGGAGGTTTATAGGTTCTTTCCTTAGCAGGTCCTTGAGATATGAGTGAAACTGGTTCCTCTCGGGGTGCAACGATCGGTGCTTGTGATGCATCGATCGATGCTGTTGTCTCCTCTCGTGTTTCAACTATGGTCTCGGGTTTATCCGCCTCTTGATCCATTCCAGCCATCTCAGACTCAAATTTCTCTTATTGGCTTGGTCCTACTTCAATCTGAACTATCCAAGTCAAGAGATCCATGTCAATCTCTGTTGAGTCGGGTGCATTGAAGCTTTCAAATTCAGGCAATTCAACATCAAATCCCCCTCTGTCTTCCATAAATTCCACAGCCTTAACCGCTAGACACGATCCATGATCCATCTGTGTGTCTAGCTGCTTCATACGAGTGCTCAAGGATTCAAATTTCTCATTCAGATTAGTGTACAGGTTCTCTAGCTTCGAGCTGAAAGAAGCTGTGTTCTGCTGTTGCTTTTCAATCGATTGTTCTATCATCATCTCTAGTTTGCTCCTTTGTGTAGGAGGCGCTAGATAGGAAGTATAGTTCTGGTCTCTTGATCCTTGAGCATGCCTAGAACCTTGTCTGTGCTGATGTCCCAATGTATGTCCATAAGAGTCGGCTCCAGCCATATAATGTACCTCTGTAAATTTATCAGTTTTTGCCTCTGCTCGGAACTGTCTCTCCCTAAATAAGATGTTGTGGATGTCATCTATCTTACTCCGCATCTCAGCTACTTGCCCAACCAATACATGGTAATCTGGTAAGATGGGATTTCCTTCCCCATCTATTTTCTGACCTTTTGCGTTGCATATGTGACCCTCATGGTCTCGTAGAACGCCATTTTCACCGCGAATCAGAATCACAGGTTCCATGGCGCGGAACCTATTGAACGTCTCAGATCTCAGCATCGCTGTTCTCGCCTTGTGTCGATCGATGCAAGGTGAGCAACGATCGATGCAGTGCGAATCCCTGCGAATCCAAAAATCAAAAACGTGAGTAAACAAGAAAATTAAAAAGAATGCTTAGTCTAAATCCTAGTACTAAATCTATAGGTGAACTCAAAGAGTCCCCGGCAACGGCGCCAAAAACTTGATAGGTCTGTATAGTTTTCCCTATTCTACTGCAAGTGCACAGTTAATGCAATCGTAGTATATAAGGTATCGAATCCCACGAGGACTCTCAGTCACACAATAGATTAATAGCAGTTCAGATTAAATTAAGCGAAGCAGATGTGGAAACAGTAAACGAAATAGCAAAGTAAATCAAGTGAGTTTGCGAGCAAGAAGGCGAAGCGTTAGGTTTCAGGAGTTCTCAGGAAATCAGGAACGCAAGCAATCAATCTATCTAGATCCAATCAATAACTATTCTAGAACTCAAACACTGATATAGAATTAACCAAATTCCTTTGCGATAATTCTCTAAGTCTAAGTGCAGCAAACCAAACTTCCGTTTGCGAGAACTAACAGATTAAACTAGCATTAATTCCAAGTTTGATATGTTCACAATTAACCTGAACCAAACTTCCGTTTGCGAACAGTTTAATTGCTTATCTAAGTTCCTTCTAGTTAAATTAACCAACTTCCGCTGAATTAATCAACCTAACATCATAACTCTGATTAGCTACTTCAGATTAAGCATTAAGATCAACTTAGATAAAGAACTAGCAGATATGAATCTCTACAGATCAATTAAACTATAATTCTCTGAAATCCTTAATGAGAATCCTTCAACCTAACAGGTAATCTACTCAGACATATTCATCGAGACAGAAGATATCATAAGTAGAAAACCAAATATCATAAAATCAAATAAGAACTGGGGTTCAAAATCAAGTCTCTTTCGAGAACAAAATCAGCCCCTCAAATCTCCTAAGAGAATAAAACTTAGTTATCAAGCATAGCCTAAACAATGGCTCAAAAACTCTATTTATAACCTAAAACACGTTTTGGGGCTTCTTTGTAAATATTAGGAACTTCTGGGCAGGACTGCAGTTTCATCATTCTTTATTAAACCGTCTTTTGGCCCATCTCGCTGGTGCATCGATCGTTGCCACAAGTGTGACGATCGTTGCAACTCGGAAATATCAACAGTGAACTCTATCTCTCGGCCAAATACTCCAATTAGCTCCAGAAAGTGCCTAAATCACCAAATATGCTCCAAATGTGCTTGTACCTAATAAACACCTGAAAAGACTCTAAAACATAGTAAAAGACTCGATAAATAACACATATACCATGGTTAAAATCCCTAAAATCCATGGTATATCAATGCTCTCGATCAAAACTCTATCTATCTATCGCGCAACACCATCATCATCACCAACACACCACTGGGCCCTTACGCTTCTTGGTAACTTTCACGGGTTTCCACCGTTACCGACATGGTAACAAACCCCCGCGACTCCCAGACGTTAACACAAAGTCTCACGATCCAGGACATTGTTCTCAGTCCATCGATACGCAGTGACTCCGGTTACCCCCGGCAACCCGAGATTCCATGCAGTCCGGCCCTAGGACGTGACCCCGTGTTCTCCGGACTACACCCTACGGACGTCACTCCATAGGTTCGCACCTGCCAGAACCACTACTGAAGGTACGTGAACTGACCGGGTTCTCAATTCCCGAGGATCCAATCGGGTCGGAAGTACCAGAACGTATCCAATCACCTAGACTTGCAGGATCTAACGCACCCTAGAGTCCTAGTGCAGAAAAGTAAACACGCAGACTCGCTCGGACTCTAGCAATCAATCAGACTCGAACAACCATCAACCACAATCTCATCACCGCACCCCACAAGTCTACACACACACCCGTACCACCGCCCTGACTTGGCACCATCCGAGTCAGCATCTATTACTTAACCGGCCCCGAGACCGGATTAAGTACACTCATGGATTGCTCGGCCCAACACCGAGACAATCTAATAGGCCTGCACAACAAAGCTTAACAGCCACAACCACGCAATCACACAATACAAACAATCATCACACAAGCAAGCCTATTAGGGTTTCTAATGTCTTTTAACTCGTTCATGTCCGCTACACTGGATTAGCGGATTGCTAACCCGTAGACGGCTCCCAATCTCAACACTTTTCTTTTCTTAACCTTTCCTAGGTATCTTTTATCAACTCCCCGATCAGTCGGTTTAGAGCTAGTAGCTTACTAAACTCCCCGACGTCTCACCGTTTACTTATTTCATTCATTTCTTTACCCTTAAACCTCAAACGGATATCATTCCATATGCTATACGTTTGTTAAAATTACTTCCGTCTTTTATAGCGTCTTAATTCCCGTACTTAGATTCATTCGAGATCATTCTTCTCATACATAGATATATATATATGCATATACGGTCCTATCATACAACGACTATATGTATGCATCACACAACGTTACTACCAACCTAATGGCACACAACAAGTTTAATCCGTTTAATCTTACGATCCTAGTATGCGTCTCGAAACCCTAACTGGTTTATCGTTAATCCGTCAATTCAATTCTCAAACGCCATCAATTTACATCCGGGTATGCAATTACTTAATCTACGGTTTCTTGTTTCCCGATCTATATGCAATACTACTCTACGGTGTTTGAGCCGACTCACATTGCTAGTATGACGACGGACAGACGGATTGACGGACTAGCGGAACAACGAGACCTGGCACGAACCCGACGCTAACCCGAACCTTCCCCGAACCTCCGCTTCTTTGACCCGACCTTGACCCGCACTTGACCATACCGTTGTCCTTCGTGATTCCGACCGAGCCTCCGGACTAATCCCTTCTCTCTCTCTCTTCTGGTTCTCTTTCTCTTTCCTCCGGTTCTCTCTCTTCCGGCTCTCTCTCTCCTTCACGTTTCTCTCTCACTCAAGATTCTCTCTCTACTTTCTCTTTCTTCTTTCTCTCTCCTCTTTCTCTCTCTCTTCCTCTTCCTCCGGTCTTCTTCTTCTTCTTCTCCTCCTTCTTCTTCTTCCGGCTTCTCCTCCTCCGGCTTCCTTCTTCTTCTTCTTCTTCTTCTTCTTCTTCTTCTTCTTCTTCTTCTTCTTCTTCTTCTTCTTCTTCTTCTTCTTCTTCCCACGCCTTTCTTCTCCTCCTCTCCTTCTCTTCTTTCTCTCTTGTTTTTGTTTTGTTGGTGTGAAGAAATGAGGAGGCCTCACCTCCTTTTTATAGCAATCTCTAAGTGATTACATGTTGCCATGTGTCCATCCACTCTTCTCCCTTATGCTCATGCCACGCCTCCTCTCTCATGCAGGGCCACAAATAGCTCATTTTAGTACCCATTTCACATTTGCACAGCCCATGTAAAAGCCCATTTGAGTTAGGTCCAAAACCCTCTTGTAGATTCATTGAATCTAACTCACAAAGCCCCTTTTATTTTCCTCTTGCATAATTTCGTGGCACAATTTGTAACTGGGCTTCAATTAGGTCCATAATGACTTCATATATCAGCTCCAATCATCCCCAAACCAAGCCCAAGCTTCCATGAATTTATTTTGGAATTTTAGTCATTAATCACCCATTAATGATCTAAAATATATAACTTAATCTAGGCATTGAATCTTGCTGAATCCTTTTAACCGTGGCTTCTACATCTTCTCATGAGGCTGTGGTCAAAATTTCATAATTTTTGGTGGAGTTTAGAAGGTCCTCTCGCTTGCCCGAACATTGTATTGGTTTCTCGGAAAAACCGGTTTAATGTTTAATATTTTCAAAACCCTTTAGCTGCTTCTATTGATAGGGTCAGGTTTTAATCCTATATCTAACTGCAAGTGCACAGTTCAGTAGTTGTAGTATATAGGTATCGAATCCACAGGGACTCTGTATTCAATAGCTCAAGAACAGGAAATTAAACTAGGAAGAAAGCAATGTGATTGAATTAAAAGCAATGCGAGAAAGTAAACTGAAAGCAGAGATTATTGGTTGTGAAAGCAAGTTATTAAGAGCGCTAAGTCTAGGGCGTTCTCAGGAAATCAGACAAGCAGACAGTTCATTCAGCAAGGATCTAATTAAGCACAGTTCTAGAACTCAAAACACAGATATAGAATTAACCAAATTCCTTTGCGATAATTCTCTAAGTCTAAGTGCAGCAAACCAAACTTTCGTTTGCGAGAACTAACAGATTAAACTAGCATTAATTCCAAGTTTGATATGTTCACAATTATCCTAAACCAAACTTTCGTTTGCGAGAAGTTTAATTGCTCAACCTAATTAGTTTAGATTCCTAAACCACACTTCCGTGTCGTATTTAGCAACCTAAGATCTAGATTCTAATTGATCAGGTTAGAACTAGCTTTAAGCACAATTAGATTGAAGAACAGATATAGTTATGAATCCTTAACTGAATTAAACAAGTCTAGCAAGTCATGAAATCCTATGTGAGAAACCCTAAACCTAACAAGGAATCTACTCAGACATAGATAATGAAAACATAATCATATGAAGAATAAATTGCATAAAAGATAAAGAATTAAAGGGGTTCGAAATCTTCTCCAAATACAGATGAAGTAAAGGTTCAGATCAGCCCCAAAAGCTCTAAAAATCCTCTGCTCTTAATTATGAATGCGTAAGTAAATAAAACACCAAAAACTTAATTATATAGGTCTAATCTCGGCCAGGGGCTTCTTTGTAAATATCAAGAACTTCAGGATCAGAGTGCAATATCTTGACTCTTCATAAACCGCCGAGTTTCGGCCCATCTTGATGGTGCAACGATCGGTGCTAGTGTGCAACGATCGACGCAATACTCTGTTTCGGACAGTGAACTCTATCTCTCGGCCAAACACTCCAAAAATCTCCAAAAAGTGCCATGATCACCAAATATGCTCCAAACCTGATTATACCTGTAAAAGACTCTAAAAGAACACAAAAAGACACTAAAACACACTTATATCATGGTCTAAAACTAGTAAAAACCATGATATATCAACTCCCCCACACTTAGCCTTTGCTTGCCCTCAAGCAAAACAGAGAACTAAAGTTGGTGAAGAGGTTTGAAAACTCTTCAGAAACTCATTTCATCCTAGAAGCTACAATACTCAGATTCCCCTTAGTAAACCACTGAAAGAATCAATCACAGGATATCAAGACCAACATGTACTTCCCCTACACTTAGCAACTGTCCTAAGTAAACTCCACAATCACATTCAAGCATTCAAATTCTCCCTACTGACTTCTGCAAGTATTTAAGTGCGGTCTCACCTAAGGAGTATCGATCAAAGGGCACATGGATTCTTACCTTATCAGCTCTAGACCACCATACTATCTTTCTCTAGTCCCTTTCTTCTCTTTTCCCTTCATTAACAACTGTATTTTCCCCATTGGGTATCATTTTATTTTTTTTATCAGTGTTCTTCCCGTTATGGGGTGTACTTTGGACACATTCCATGGATAGCACAGGAGATAATAGGGGTCTCTACCACTCCTGTGACCACTTCGGAGTTACTAACTCATCCTCAGTTTATTATCTTTTTTTTTTTACTTTATAGAAGGGGAGAAGGGAACTAAATAGGATAGGTTGACAGGCTGTGTCAGAACTAACAGGGAATCCGACACAAAGTATACCAAGCCCTTAGGTGAGAAATCTAAGTCAGTATTAAGTTGAAGTCAGTAAAAGGATCCTCTGATACCTGAAGTGATGTGGGTGTTCCCAGTAGGTTGATATGTGTCGGGGTTTTCTAATGGTCAGAGATAGATCCTGCAACTTCATCCCAATGGTTACTTAAGTTCCTGCAAGTCTTGTAAATCTTCTCAGAAAATCATAGTTTCTTACTTAAACAATTTTGACTCAATAAAACAAAAATTTTGAAAAATGGACTGACTCTTAAGAAAACAGAAAGATAAACGTCAGTAGCACCTCCCCCACACTTAGGACACACTGTCCCCAGTAGTGTCAAGCGAAGGATCGGTAAAAAGAAATAAAAATTGTTAAAGTTCTGTTGAGTTCTGTCGGGTTTACCTCTGTCGCTCAGGCATCGATCGTTGCACTAAGTGCATCGACCGTTACTTGGCGATTTTCTTGTATAGTCGATCGTTGCTTAGGACCGCAACGATCGCTGCAATGCGATTCCGATCATGTTGTGACGATCGACACAGAAGTGCGTCGATCGACGCACTGCGAATCTGTCCGAGATCTGCAATCATAAACTCACCAGAAACAAAAACAAACGTAAAATCCTAACAAAAACACCAAAAATTAAGTAGAAAAACACCAATACCTAATGGTGGGTTGCCTCCCACCCAGCGCTTGTTTAAGGTCAATAGCTTGACCGGACAGACAAGATTTTTCAGGGACCAGGAGATCCTGACAGAGACTTTTTCTGTCTCTGTCCAAGTCTCCTCATCCAAGGTGGCGAGTAGGCTGTTGCAGAATGCTCATGTCCAAGAAAAGATGGAGTAAAATGTGCTCCAGGATCTACAATCACAGTGTTATCAGGCCGCTCATCATCTGCATTCCTTATGGTGAATGTCTGCCCATCTACCAGTGGTCTACGCAGCTTATCCATCTCATAACGCAGCGGCTCATCTCCCAGATGGAGGTCTATCATGCTGTTCCTAACATCAATTACCGCTCCTGCTGTAGCCAAAAATGGTCTTCCAAGCAGCAATGCTTCATCCGGATCACAGTCATATCTCAGCACCAAGAAGTCTGTTGGAACTAAATAGTTTCCAACTCTCACCGGGATGTCCATCAGGAGTCGTTCAGGAACTCGTATGGACTGATCAGCTAGGACAAGAGAGGTCCTAGTAGGAGTAAAATCTAGCATACCCAGCTTCTCTGCCACAGAGTATGGCATCAAACTTCCAGCAGCTCCTAAGTCACACAGAGAACGCCTGAAACTGTCCTCAAAGATAGAACAATCAAGCACAAAGACTCCATGATCAGGCAGCTTCTTCGGGATCTTGGTCAACAGAACATTACTAATATGCTGAGGAACTATAATCACCCAGTCTCTCAGCTCTTCATCTAGAGGCAGCATCTTGTTCAAATACCTCTGCACACATGGATGATAAGGTGGATCATCAGAAGATGGAATTTCTTCCAATTCTTCACCAATATCCTCTAACTTCTTAAGCTCTTCAATTTCCTGCCTAATCACTTCAGACACTGAGGAGTGTTGTCTAATAATCTGCGCATAAATCTCCTGTTGAGAGATCTCAGAGACTCTAGAGAATAAGCCATCAAGCTCTAAATATGCATCAATACCATCATCACTCAGCGAATCTGTCTGTTCACGACGTGCATCGATCGATATTAAGTGTGTGTCGATCGTTGCAATGCTGCAATTTCCACCAGAGAGTTTTTCACCAAATTCTGGGATTTCTTCTTCCTTCACCAACTCAAATGTACTTAGCTCAAATTTTTCACCTAGGTGAGATCCATCATTAACGTACACAGACCAGGCCTTAATATGAGTGTATGCTAGTCCTTTTCCCTTTATTGAGCTGGAAATCTGGTTCACCTGAGTATCCAACTGCTTCATGTGAGTGTTCAGGGACTCAAACTTCCCATTGAGGTCTTCGTAGACAGCATATAACTTCTTGTTGCAGTTCACAGAAATCTTGGTCTGACTCTCCATTAGTTGTTCCATCATAGCTTCCATTCTACTCTCATGAGCTGTAGGTGCAGGAGGAGTCTGATAAGATGAAGATCCATAGGTTCTCTGAGTACCTTGTCCAAAGGTCTTCTGAAAACCACTAGTCTGTCCAGAATTAGATGAGTTGCTGTTGAAAGCACTTTTCTGTCCTCCATTGAAGAATATGTTTCCCTGTTGATTACCAAATCTATTACCTTGGAATCCAGAACCTCCTATGTAATTCACATCTTCCTCATGAGTGTCCTCCTCAGTTTGAATTACCTCTACATCTTGGGCAAAGTGGACAGCTTTCTTATCTGCTAGGAGATTGCAAACTGTGTCCAGCCTAGATCTAATATCAGCTATGTCAGAATTCTCTACACTTCCACCAGATTTCTTCCTCCTCTCATCCATAGTCTTGCAGCTGTTGCTGCCTATTAGGTTCTCAATCAACTGCTTAGCCTGTGTAGGAGTCCGGGTGTTGAAGTTAGCATTACTGGAATTATCCAGTGCAGACTGATATGGAAGATCTATGCCTCTGAAGAAGATGCCAATCAACTGAACCTCAGTGAATCCATGGTGTGGGCAGTCACGCTGATACTGCTTAAATCTCATCCAGGCAGTCTTTAAAGGTTCCACAGCTCCTTGAGAAAATGTGAGTATGTCCTGTCTGAACTGGTCTTAACGCGCATCATCATAGAAGTGACGCAGGAACTCACTCTTTAAAGCTGCCCAAGTAGTATACTGAGCAGGTGTCAGCTGCTTTAGCCATGCACTAGCGTCTCCAGCAAGACTGTGCGGAAAGAGCTTAAGGAACAGATAGTCCGGGCAGACTCCATCATACTTCATTCCAGTGACTATGTCCTCAAATGAATCAATGTGATCCATAGGCTGCTCCGTTGGGTACCCATGAAATGCATTTTGTCTCATCAGCGAGTAGTAGATGGTTTTGATCTCAAAATCATTTCTTTCAAAAGCAGGAAGCACTAAAGCTGACCGGTTTGCATGAAACTCATCCGGTCTGTTGTAGTCAGCTGAAGTCCTCTCACGTACAACCATCTCTCTACCTTGGGCCCGTCCTTGACCCTGGTTTTTCTCCTGTTGATGTTGCTCAGGAGGATCAGGGATGACATTCCCTTCAGCATCAACCCTTTGCCAAGCAGCATTGTATGGGTTGTTATCTCGGTCCCTCAGGGTACCTTCAGCATCACGTACCAGAATCAAACGCTCACGCACCATCCTTTCTCTTCTCTCTCTTCTGTTGGTTCTCTCTAGACGTCCAAGTTATTCAAGTCCGAGATTAACTAAGCTCGAGTTCGGATTACTTCTAGTTTTCTGCGTCTGCATAAACTGTCTGTAATCGTCCAGCAACGATCGATGCTATCAGTGCAACGATCGGTTCAATCTCAGAATCGCCTAGTGACGATCGGTGCAAGGGTGCAACGATCGACGCAGTGCGAAATTGGTACCTGCGACAGAGAGAAAACAGAGAAAATCAGTAACTAAAAAAAAACAAAAACAAAAACGAAAAGAAAACGAAAAATCCTAGTAAAACCCTAGGTTCTAAGCTATCGAAGACTCTTAGAGTCCCCGGCAACGGCGCCAAAAATTTGATAGGGTCAAGTTTTAATCCTATATCTAACTGCAAGTGCACAGTTCAGTAGTTGTAGTATATAGGTATCGAATCCACATGGACTTTGTATTCAATAGCTCAAGAACAGGAAATTAAACTAGGAAGAAAGCAATGTGATTGAATTAAAAGCAATGAGAGAAAGTAAACAGAAAGCAAAGATTATTGGTTGTGAAAGCAAGTTATTAAGAGCGCTAAGTCTAGGGCGTTCTCAGGAAATCAGACAAGCAAACAGTTCATTCAGCAAGGATCTAATTAAGCACAGTTCTAGAACTCAAAACACAGATATAGAATTAACCAAATTCCTTTGCGATAATTCTCTAAGTCTAAGTGCAGCAAACCAAACTTTCGTTTGCGAGAACTAACAGATTAAACTAGCATTAATTCCAAGTTTGATATGTTCACAATTATCCTAAATCAAACTTTCGTTTGCGAGAAGTTTAATTGCTCAACCTAATTAGTTCAGATTCCTAAACCACACTTCCGTGTCGTATTTAGCAACCTAAGATCTAGATTCTAATTGATCAGGTTAGAACTAGCTTTAAGCACAATTAGATTGAAGAACAGATATAGTTATGAATCCTTAACTGAATTAAACAAGTCTAGCAAGTCATGAAATCCTATGTGAGAAACCCTAAACCTAACAAGGAATCTACTCAGACATAGATAATGAAAGCATAATCATATGAAGAATAAATTGCATAAAAGATAAAGAATTAAAGGGGTTCAAAATCTTCTCCAAATACAGATGAAGTAAAGGTTCAGATCAGCCCCAAAAGCTCTAAAAATCCTCTGCTCTTAATTATGAATGCGTAAGTAAATAAAACACTAAAAACTTAATTATATAGGTCTAATCTCGGCCAGGGGCTTCTTTGTAAATATCAAGAACTTCTGGATCAGAGTGCAATATCTTGACTCTTCATAAACCGCCGAGTTTCGGCCCATCTTGCTGGTGCAACGATCGGTGCTAGTGTGCAACGATCGACGCAATACTCTGTTTCGGACAGTGAACTCTATCTCTCGGCCAAACACTCCAAAAATCTCCAAAAAGTGCCATGATCACCAAATATGCTCCAAACCTGATTATACCTGTAAAAGACTCTAAAAGAACACAAAAAGACACTAAAACACACTTATATCATGGTCTAAAACTAGTAAAAACCATGATATATCATCTATAAATCCACCAAGTCTCATCTTTAGATTCTAGATGCTCTTAGATGAATTTAGCAATTTGAATCACCTCAAACGGACACCCGTAGCTCTCGTTATGAATTTTACAAGTTTTATCGGTTTTATCGGTTTCCATTCCCGATAATCCGAAAAACTCATCTACGGTCTCTCTCCACCATTCTTGATCTTCTAAATGTTTTCTTTCTTTAAAAAGAATAACATTTGGCCCGTCCTAGCTTCCGGCTCGTTTTTTGGTAAATTTACCAAAATACCCCTTAACTTCTCAAAATTACGAAAATGCCCTCCGTTGACTTTTCCGCTGCCCGTTGACTATATCTTGATACAGGGTATTACAAGGACCCTCTTTCTCAACGACGAAGAAGGAATATGAAACAAGAACGCGTTCTTTGTCAAATGATGTATAGTCACTCTTATATCTCACCCCCAAAGGTAGTTAAGGACCCCCCAAATATTTCTATATGAAGGAGCCTTACCATAAAAATTCCCAACTAGATAGTCTTTATGCAGCTTAACACCTCTTTCAAAAACGCCATTTGAGACCTTTACTCTTGGACGACCCGATTCAGACACACTAAATGGAGCAGATGATTTAGGAAATTTAGCAGCAGAATTAAGGTTTTGAGCTCAATTGAATTATCCTGACACATCAGCAGACGAGGTTTTAGGTTTCAAATTTGGCGCAGTTGATGTGGTCGGGATTGTACCTATATCAGACCCATCTTCCATTACAATGTCACTAGCTAGATTCCGCAAGTCAATACCTGGGGCAGGAGTAGACGGAACCGAAAAGCAGACTTGCCTAGCAGAATCACATGCCGGAGTAACTCTATCGGGCACAAGAACAACATAAGCACCGTCAAGACCAGCCGGAGCACCAACAGGACCAGCCGAAAATCCGGTTGTCAACGAAGAGGACCTTTGTTCCAAACACAGAGAAGACTTGAAAATCATTGGATCTGAAGCAGAGATGAAAGGATCCGGTGGAAAAGGAGGTTTCGGAGGTACCGTCAGGGAAATCCCAAACGCCATCGAGAGAGGCAGCACAATGGCTAGGTTGAGACGGAAATCGTTACAAAAATCTCCATGAAATAAATATATATAATCAAACTATTAAATCTACTGGTAATTTTTTTTGTCAACAATCTACTGATAAACATAACTAAATAATTTATATATTTGTTATTTTATATATATAAGATCATATTCTTTAATTTATGATTTTATTCAAAATATATTCGTAATATATTTTAATAATTTTTTGTTTTAAATATAAATATATATTTTATATTATAATAAAATTCTACAAAATGTTTTTATTTTTTTCTTAAAAACAATTATTAAATTATATTTTTATTAAAATTTTGTTATAAATAACTTTAATTATATTTTGAAATATAAAACTAATATAAAAAATCTTTATATTTAGACACTGGTTAAAATAGATTAATTAATCTGATTATAAAAATACTAAAAACAAACTTTGTATGCTTGAAAGTGGGTTAAAAAATTAATTACACAATTTAAATTGATATATTATTAATAAAATAATAATTATTATTCAATATTTGTATTATTTGAATATGTGATGCGTTAGACTACATTCGATTTTTTATGATCGCAGTTTTTAACGGGTTATTTTATCAAATATTTTTAATATTAAGACTATTCTATGAAGGTTTGAAAATATCTTAATTTGTTTCAATTATAAAAAATTAAAAAAAAAATTTCTACAAGTTTAAAAGATGAATTAATCAATTTTAATTATTTAAACTTAAATAAATGCTAAAATTATAAATTAACAGATTATTATGTTTTAACTTTCATAAACATGTAATTATTTCTTTAAAGTTACTAAATTTAATTATTAATATATAAAAACAAAAATAAATTATATATGAACATATGATGTTATATACAAATAAATATTTAAATCAACACATATGTTATAATAACAATTGGTTAATTTATATCACATAATTTTATAATAATTTTTTTGTCAACAATTTTATAATAAATTTTATTAAAAACAAAATATTATAAAATTATTTTCATACAAAGTTTTTATACAAATGTATTTTTAGATTGAATATCTAATTATTATAATATTTAGTTATTAAAAATTTTGTTGAATAATTAATAAATTTATTTTAGAAATACCAAATTAGTTCAAAATTATATTAAAAAAAAATCCATGATATACATGGGTTTCGAAGTCTGCTTTTGGCAGTAAAGACCAAGTTGACGGGGACGTCGCCCTAACTTTTCTCTCTAGAACAGCCGCCTCCTCAAAACCCTTTCTTCTGCCTTTTGTTCTCCGGCGGCCGGCGCCCCTCGCCGCCGTCGGATCCTAGCTTTGTCTTGTTTTTTTGTTTTCGCGGCGTAGGCCCCTTCGTCTCTCTGTCTCCGGCCCTCGCGGTGGATCTGTTACTCAGGCGGATGTGTGGCTCTGTGAACTTTAGGTGATGGATTTGGTTCTTCTTAGGCGGATCTGCTCCACCTCCAGCGGATCTGTTCCGCGGCTCAGGCGTGGTCTCTCCGGTGTCTCCTCATCGGCTTTGGCGCTTGCAGTTGTTTACTGCAGCTTTTCCCTCTGTGTCTTGCCGGTCTCGTCTTTTGCCTCCGGTGGTTTGCCTCTAGCGATTCCTTCGCGGTGGCCGTGTGCTTATCCTGGTCTGTGCTCCTCTGTCAGAGTTTCATGCGGTGGCGGTGGTGTATCGGTTTTGGTGAGTCTGTATCTCTGCTTTGGTCCGTTGATTTTAAGAGTGTCGGGTTGGGATTTAGTTCTTAGGTTTGGTATAGCTTGGGTTATCTTGGTTTGGTGGTTGACTTTGTCTCCAAATCTGAAGTTTTTAGGTTTGGTCTCGTTTAGTCTGGCGCAACTCCCTTACCTCTACGGGAAGGTAAATGGATCTGGCTATTGGTCTGGCTTAGCCCGGTTTATTTTCTAGGTTCATACTTATCCTTCAGCCGGTGGTCTTGTTGGATTTTGCTATGGTTTTAGTTCTCCCTTTGTTCTAGATCTTAAGCATTGCTCGTTCAGATGGAGGTTTGTGGTCTTAGTCGTAGTGACGGGCTTTGGGTTTTCTTCGATTAGATTTATCTTTAGGTTCGTTGAGTCTAGATCCTAAGCCTCCTCCCACCGCCTTTAGATTAGTTTGAATAAGCAGTTTGATCCTTAAGTCGTTTCTTTTATCAGTTTTTGTAAGGCTAACCTCTTGTGTTGACTTGTGGGGAGTGCAGAGTTCTTGGTTTAGACTTGTTAGGATTTTGATTAGGTGCGGAAGAGTTAGACTCTCGTTTCGGGTTTATGTCTTGTCTGATCGTTGTATTTGGTTTTATTTGGCGCGATTTGCCCTTGCCTTGGTTCCTTCCGCTTTTGGCGGTTTTTTATTGGCTATGTCTAAGAAGTGTTGTGGTTTCGCGTCCGCTTCACTTTCTGCTCTCCACTATATTTGGAGTTTTATGTCTTCGATTTCGTGTTAAAGGGTTTGCCTCCGGAGGAGTTTATCGTACCGGCTTCAGCTTCCCTCATAACATTAGGGCATTGGTCTCCCGCTTCTTTCGGGCTTAGTGTTTCTCCTTTCGTACCGGTATCGTGTTGATAGCCGGTCTATGGTTTTTTCATCTAGATATGCGGTTTGTTCCAGCTTTGGTTTGTGTTATGTAACAAACTTTGGTTTAATATATTAATCTTTAGACGGAAAAAAAAAACAGGGGTTCTTTAGCACTGTCAAAATCTATTTCCCTTAAAATGGCAACAACGTGGTTTGAATAACAATTTGAGGGTAACAATGGAAATTTAAAATTCATTGAGTTTAGCTAGGGCTCGTAAAAACTCTTCAAAATCCTGTGGAAGTCCTTTCACATCTTCTTCAAAGACTGCATCGCTCTGAAGCTTCGATCTTTCTCCTCGACCTCGTAAGTTCCTAGAGAAGAGAAGGATTGCGTCCACAAACTCTTAAATATGTCTGGTGGGTTCTTCCGGGTGAGTTTTCTCGATCATCTTCTTTCTTTGAATACTGCGATTGATGTATATCATCTTTCAGATCTAGATCGATGCAATCCAAGTCTTTCATGAGCCCTTAAGCTTTGTTTTCGATACGATCTGATTCCTATTTGTTTCGAGTTTCAGGGTACTTCCGCCGAGCAGGATACTCGGTTTTCTAACAAGCAAGCCAAATTGATGAAAAGCCAGAAATTTGCTCCGGAGTTGGAGAATTTGGTCAGTGTATATTTGTGTACTCTTCTTGAATTCTGAATCGAATTGGTCATTTATTGGACTGGGGAGGTCTTAAGTGTGACATCCTCTGCTTGGTTTGGTGTCAGGTTGATGTTACCAAAGTGAAGATGGATGTTATGAAGCCTTGGATTGCGACTAGAGTCACTGAGCTTCTTGGTTTTGAAGATGAAGTGCTGATTAACTTTATATACGGTCTGCTTGATGGTAAGGTAGTCAACGGTAAGGAGATTCAGATATCAATAACTGGATTCATGGAGAAAAATACTGGCAAGTTCATGAAAGAGCTTTGGACACTTCTCCTAAGCGCACAGAGTAATTCAAATGGTATTCCACAACAGTTTTTAGATGCTAGAATAGCGGAAACGAAGAAGATACAGGTATTATAAGGAAGTGATATTGAAGTTAAATTTGATGTTGGATAACATTTCTTTATCCTGTCGTCTCATGATGATTGTTATCTTTTCTGTGGCAGGAGGAAGCAATAAAAAAGGCAGATCAGGACCATCAGGTAGTAAATGAAATAGGGAGGAGGAAGGAGAGAGAACACAAGGACCATGAGCATGACATATTGAGGAAAATTGTAAGGCTAACTTATTCATGCTAGAGTTTCAGTCGTTACAGATGTTCCTTTGGTTTTTAACATTCGCCTGTTCTTTCATGTTATTCAGAGCTTCTGCAATTATTAGGGTTCATGTGCTTTACCTCAAACTACTGTAGGACAGCAGCGTTGAACAGAAGGTGACAAATGGCATGGAGACGAAACCTTCAAGAGATCGTCCAGAGGATGAGAGACGAGCTGATGAGAAGAATGGAGTAAAAGAAAGGAGAAGGTAGAGTTCACGTAATGCCTATGTTTTCATTAGCTATCGTGTGTATTTTATTGAAATTAGATGGAGCACCTCCAATTCATCTATGTATGCCCTTTGTGATCTTTAATGCTGTGTGCTTGGTGTCTGGGAATGTGTCCTATTATTCTTAATCGAGTCTAGCCTTTTTGCATATGTGAGTGTAATTAATTTTTTGCTTTGCAGAGGTTCACGATCGAGTTCTATCAGCAGAACAAATTCAGGATCGAGAAGTTATTCTGGGTATGTGCCTTCTGTAATTATTTTCATGAATCCAATGAAATCGTTATGTATCTATTATTTCCTGTATAAACTAGTGCAGTTTTTTTTGCTAATATCTGATCTACTTGTACAACAGTGAACGGAAATCAAGGAGCTTGTCTCGATCATCAGATGCCTCCATCTCACCTAGAAAGCGGAGACCATCGTATTCAAGGCGTAGATCCAGGTCACGTTCCTTGCGTAGGTCTCTGTCTCCTCGGCGGCGTAGGATTCGTTCTCCTTATGGAAGCAGGTCGCGCTCACCTATTAGACGTCACAGGTCTCCATCACCACAAAGGCGCCGCCGTGTATCTACACCTGAGAGACGCCGTCAATCACCACCCCCTTCAAGGCGTCGCAGGTCACCATCCCCTCCTGCTAGGAGACGCAGGTCACCATCCCCTCCTGCTAGGAGACGCAGGTCACCATCACCGCCTGCTAGGCGTCACCGGTCCCCATTGCCCTTTAGGCGGCGTAGGTCACCTTCACCAATAGCTAGGCGGCGCAGATCTCCATCTCCACTCTATAGGCGTAACAGATCACGGTCACGGTCACGGTCACCACTGGCTAAGCGGAAAAGGTCTGACTCACCAGGGAGATCTTCGTCACCAGTGGCTAGCCGCAGGGCACCTGCTGATCAAAGGTTGCCCTCTCCTCCCGCTGGGCCAAGATTGCCTTCACCACCTGCTGGGCAAAGGTTGCCATCACCACCTGCTGGGCAAAGGTTGCCTTCACCACCTGCTGGGCAAAGGTTGCCTTCACCACCTCCTAGGCGTGCAGGATCACCATCACCAATGAGGCTAGGAGGACCTCGTTCATCCAATCACCTTGAATCACCTTCACCAAGTTCACTGTCCCCTCCTGTTTGGAAAAACGGGTTACCATCTCCACCTGTTAGAAGACGCAGGTCACTGACACCTGCCAAAGAGCGAGGTTCCTTGTCTCCAGCTAGACGTCCTGTGGTAGAATCCTCTTCACGTAATAAGCAAATTGGATCTAGATCACCTGTTAGAGGTCGAGGTAAATCTCCTTCTTCCCGACATCAGAAAGAGCGCTCCCCTGTTCGGCGTAGATCACCAAAACCTGTCAACCGGCGAAGTCGAAGATCTCCATCTGCTTCACGATCACCTGATGACCGCCGAAGGAGACGGTCTCCATCTTGGAGCAGATCTTCGTCTAGGTCGCTCTCACCTCCTGTTCGACGTAGATCTCCTTCACCAAGTGAAAGAAAACACCAGAGAGACAGAAGATCTCCGGGACATCCATCTGAAGTGCGAGATAGGTATGCTCTTCGTGACTTCATTCACCATTTTATTTTTGTAAATGCCTTTTAACACAAAAGTGCTATCAATAGTTTTTATCATCTTGACCCTCTGTCTGCTTTCGCACTGCCTGTAGAGAGGACAGGGATCAAAAATCCAAGTTGTCTAAAAGAACTTCTGTGCAGTCGCATGAATCTGATAAGAGGAAACAATTACTGGATAAGGTACAAGAAGTTGGGCGTGTTGAACATGTGAAGGAGCAAGAGAGAAAGAGGTGCATTTTGTTTCTTTTTCCTCTTCCATATGATAATCTTTTGACTTTATATTTTTGTTATGTTAAGCGCTGGTCTCTTCAACTTCTTAACAGTGAAAAGTTATCAGAGAGACGTTCCAGTCACAGATTCCACGGTTCACAAACGTCCCCAGTTTCGCATAAGGACCCTGTTAAAGTAGAAAATTCAGAGGGAAAGAGACTGCCTCCAAATAAAGTGAAAGACGGTAAGCAAGTTGAGAAAGGGGATAACAGCGACCTGGATGCAAACCTTTCTTCTGATTCTAAGGAAATTAGCCGGCATCAAACTAAGGATAACAAGAGAAGAAAGAATAAAAAATCTGAGAGGGAAGAAGTATCCTCAGATGGTAATGGCAATTCTGATTCTGACGTAGAAGATAGGAAGGAGGCTAAAAGGAGGAGGAAGGAGGAGAAGAAAACGAGAAAAGAGGAGAAGAAACGCAGGCGAGAGGAGAGACGTCGTAAAAGGGAAGAACGTCGTGTTGAGAAGCTGAAACTAAAGAGTCGAGAGCATTCTGATTCTTCAGAGGGCGAAGCTGAGAAAGGGGAGGAGTCAGATCCAAAGAGGCTGGAGATTGAGTTGCGAAACAAAGCACTCGAGTCACTGAAAGCAAAGAAGGGCATCAGCCACTAAGTCCTTATGCTGTTATCGCGTATCCAGCGTTATTTGAATATCTTTTTCTGAAGATACAATGCTTTGCTATATTTATCTCTCTTTTATGTGGTGCTTCGTACATGTTCCAAACTTTCTTATGTCTCTGTTTGTTGGTGGCAGCAAAATTGGACAAGTGACAATTACTCTGCTGCTATTCTTGAGTGCAGACTTTATGCAGACATTCATGGCTGATCTTCTGGTAATAGTTTCTTGGATAAATTAGTTTTTATCATTGCTTGGTATTGTGATTGCCTGGGAATTCTTCTTTACCTTTTGAGTTCGGGTTTGATAGAAGAATGGTCATGCTCAACCATCTTCTGCGGTTGCTAGTAATCTTGCATTAACTGAAATGCCATGTGCCATTTGATACTGAAACATGGTTGTCCTATGGAATTTTGTTTTTAGATGAGTAGTGTCAACCATCTTCTGCGGTTGCTAGTAATCTTGCATTAACTGAAATGCCATGTGCCATTTGATACTGAAACATGGTTGTCCTATGGAATTTTGTTTTTAGATGAGTAGTGTCAACTACAGGACTATATTGAGGATTCTTTCATATGTGCCTGGACTTGGTCAGGTGAAGTACACTATCTCTTTTCTTGTGCGTCTTAGATTAGCAAAGGCTCGACCTTAAGTTCCCGTCTCCACCCGACTCTTCTGATTCGTCTTTTACTTTTTGATTACTCTGTACCTGCACATGGGGTCAAGCATCGTCTGTGTTCTGCTTGAGATATCTCACATCTTATGCAATCACAAAAACGATTTATTAGAAACAAATGTCCTTACAGAATGTACAATTTATGTATTACATCATTTTCATGCATCTTGATCTAGATCTTTTTATTCACACTACACATAATGCAAACGCTTCAATACCACCATATTTAGAGAACCTTAGGTCTGTAGGCAATTTCCTCATCTATGCAATAGAAGAGGAAGTTGTCGTGAGGGACACGTTCTGTACCGTCTAGATACCGCAGCACTCTCTTCATCACTGGCCTTGCTTCTGGAGACCTGTTAGCGCACAGGAGTCCCGTTTTAAGAACTAGTATCACTTCCCGAGCCACCAATTCCTCTCTCTTGATTCTTGTGTCGCATCTTTGCATCAACTCACCTTTCTTGAACCCTTGAAGCACCCAGTTCACCAAACTGATCTCTTCAGGTGGTTTTGTCGGCTCTATGGCTTGCCTTCCACAAACAATCTCCATCATCAACACCCCAAACGCAAACACATCTGTGTCACGAGTAAATGTTCCTGTCTCGATTAGTTCCGGTGCAGCGTGTCCTGTTGTGCTGTGTCTGCTTCCTTGTCCGTAATCTCCTAGTCGAGAGTTTAGCTCCTCATCTAATAGTACGTTGCTGGCTTTGACGTTTCCGTGAATTAATGGTCTTTCACCCTCGCCGTGAAGGTATTGAAGTCCTGAAGCAATTCCCTTTATGATATAGAACCGGTCTGACCATGTAAGAACCGGTCGGTCATTGCTGAATAAGAACCGGTCTAGGCTACCGTTGGGGACGTACTCGTAAACAAGATAGATGTCGTTACCTTTGCTGCAGTAACCAAGTAGATTAACAAGGTTTCTTTGTCTTAGCTTGGAGATCGATGCGATCTCAGCTATTAAGGTTGTCTTCTGTTGCCTTGTTGTGCAAGTAATTCTCTTCACAGCGATAATCTCAGTAGGAGCAAGCTGCCCTCTGTAGAAACTCCCCGAGTTTCGCTCTCCCAAGAGCTTAGAGCTGTCGAATCCTCCCGTTGCGCTTGAAATCGTCTGGTAGGAGAATTTCCTTGCGCCTCCTGTGAAGAATATTTGCTTTTTACGGAAGACCCAAAACCCTAAGAGAACCAGGATCATGATTGCACCTGTTGCTGATGCAGCGCAGATTATGATGAGCTTCGTGTTGTTCGAATCCTTTTTAACTGGAACCGGAGGATTTGGGGATGGAGACGGCGGGTCTGGAATAGAAGGAAGCTTTGTTATATCAAAGTCTGTTGCTTTCCCTTCTACGCTGAAGCTCCAGCCTAGAATAAGATGTGTGCTCGTGATAGTTCCAGTGGCTGCGGAGAATCCAACATAGTGTTCTTCTGATAAAATCCCAGAAAGGTTCATTCTTCTTGAGAGAAGAGGCAAGTTTGGCTTTGGACGTTCTAGAGGAGCCAGTGTGACATTTAGCATCATGTCGGTCCCGTAGTATTCGATCCAGACTCTAATTGGGTCTCCACTTGCCAGCCTCAAGCTTATGTTCTTTGCATCTCGGTCATCAAAATATGCAGCCGGTGCAGACTCGATGGAGATCACTCCGTTTAGGTCGATACCAACATGATTATCATCAATATCGTTCAACTCAACCGCCTGCACGGTGTCGAATTCAACTGCGAGAATACGATTCAAGGAGTTTCCATTGTTGGAGGTGTTGAAGAGGCCCAGATAATTGCCGGGAAGGGCCCCGCTAAAGTCCATCGAGGGTGAAATGACGAAAGCGAAGCCGTGGCCTGGTGCGCCGGGTCCTGAAGTGATGGCGAAGATGAAACTTGTGGAGAAAGAAATCGAATTGGTGGAATTAGGTTTCGAGAAGGGTATGGGAAAGCCGTGAAAAGCTTGGCCGAATTGTCTCATTGAAGTGTTCGTCAGCTCCAAGAGGCCACTAGGGTGGACTTTGGAGGAGCCGAACTTGAGGAGATTAGCACCAAGAAAGCCATGGTTAAGAAACTTGGTTTCTGGTTGACTTGAGACGCAAGAAACAAGGAGTAATAGTAAGATTATTGTAAGAGCTATGGGTTTGGAGGTAGTCGCCATTGATGATTTTCGAGAGTTTGAAGTTACTTATGTGCATTGCTATATCTTTTTATAGCTCCAAAAAAGTTCCGACTTTTTCATATTCAAACATTTTTGTTTATACCAAGAAGCTACACAAACCTTCGGTGAGTATTTGACTTTTTTATAAATTGCTAAACAAACCTTTTTATTAAGATCCTCGAAAATTTCATTTGAACTTTCCTCCAAAATTCTTGTTAATCAAATAATTGCATTAATTTATAATTTATTTAATTATTTATTATACAATTAAATATGATTACAAATTCATAGTGGATCAACATTTTTAGGTTGTTACAAATTTACAACAGATATGATGAACAAAAATAAACGTTATGTTTTAGACTTTAATTTGGGGTAATCGCTTTTTAATGTTCTCTAACACATATTATGATGACTAATCCTCAGTCGTGGGGAGAAGGGATACAGAAAAGGCGTAGAAAGACATCTTGATACTGTCAAACAATGAACTTTAAATACTAGTATTCATATAAAAAATAAATATGAATAAATTAAGAAATTCTATTTTGAAAACGAAGACTTGACCGTTCAATTCTTAGTTTCGTTTTATATTTTAGATTCGAAGAGTTGGATGCATAAATATATATATACAAACTACAAAATTAAGAGAAGTTCCATAGTTATAAATGAAAACTAAATCTCAACTTTCATAAACAAATATGTGTATTCAGCTATATATTTGCTTACGTTTTCTTTGATAACATAATCAATTCGTTTTGATACGAAAAACAAACATTGAACTAAAAGTGATAAAATTGTTAATCGACCAAGAATATTTCTCAAAACCATAAAATACTGCTCACCTAATCTGCTTGTAATGGTAACCAAAACAAGGGTACAACATTGAACTAAAAGATCAACTCCTTTAAATGATTTGTCTTTGTATTCAGTGTTAGCTTTTATTTTACCTGGCCCACTATCTTGCGAGGAGATAGAAGTGTAATAGCTTAGCTGCAGGCAGTTCTTAATTTTTAGTTTTGCTTTAGGCCGTGTGTGGCCTAAGATTGTTTTATTGGTTAATTCAAATTGCTTATCATTTTTTCCTGTAAGTTAATTAGGATATATAGAAATTATGATTCATTTAAGTTAGTAGATTTGTTTTTTTTTTTTGGTCTGGAAAGTTAGTAGATTTGTATAATGATGAAATGTTCATGATTTTTTGGACTAATGGAACGACATGTTGTCGCATGCACCCACAGTTCCCTTGCAAGATCATGTGATCAAAGAAAGTAAAACATGATGCGAGTACAATAATAGTTTTTTTTTTAAAGATCGATCTTTATTTTTATTTTTTAAATTTTCTGAAGTTTTGATAGTTTGCAATGTTGTCACTTACCAATCACAAGTTCATAACCGAACTGAACATAAACCGAGCTCTCTGCAGACATGGCTTCTGGTTTGCACACAAATCCACCTCAAAACCTTCATTTTTTTGCTTCTTCTTCTTGCCCTAAACCTCACTCACACCTCTCTTTCAAACGTGTAACACAACAACCCAAATCCTCCGCATCCTCCGTCATTGTCCGTTGCGCATTGCGAAGCTCCATTGCCACAGGACCCAACAGATGGTCTCTCCATGGAATGTCTGCTCTTGTCACCGGCGGCACTCGAGGAATCGGGTTTGTCTCTCTCCACATCTATCCAATTTCAACGAATGTGACCCTATCAAACGCGAATTCTTGTGTGTGTGTGTTAACTGTTAGTACAGACGTGCGATTGTGGAAGAACTGGTCGGTCTTGGAGCAGAGGTTCACACTTGCGCTCGGAATGAGACGGAGCTCAATAATTGTTTGAGAGACTGGAACCGTTCGGGTTTCCGAATTGCTGGGTCGGTCTGCGATGTCTCTGATCGAGCTCAGCGAGAGAACTTGATGGAGACTGTGTCGTCTGTCTTCCACGGGAAGCTCAATATCCTTGTAAGCTCACATATCATGCTCGGAGATAGTGCACGTAAAGTGTTCGTTGTTATGTCTGTGAGAACAATTCTAAAACAATATTTTTTTTTTCCTTCTTTAAGGTAAACAATGTTGGGACGAACATCAGGAAACCAATGGTAGAGTTTACTGCTGCAGAGTTTTCGACTCTCGTTTCGACGAATTTCGAATCGGTTTTTCATTTATGCCAACTTGCTTATCCGATGCTTAGAGCATCTGAGGCTGGAAGTGTTGTGTCCATATCCTCTGTTTCTGGTTTTGTCTCGCTCAAGAATATGTCGGTCCAATCTGCAACCAAAGGTATTTAGTTTGTCGTCTGAAAACAAAGAAAAACACCTCCTCTTTTGCACCATTACATATGTTCAGATTCTTTTTGAAAGTCTTTGGTTTGTTGTGTGTTTAGGAGCAATCAATCAACTTACGAGAAATTTAGCTTGCGAGTGGGCCAAGGACAATATAAGGATCAATGCTGTTGCCCCTTGGTATATCAAAACATCTATGGTGGAGCAAGTAATGGTCTCATCATTAGCTAACTTGTTTAAAAAATTGGCTCGTTTAATGTTTCATGTCTTTTGGTCTTAGGTTCTTAGCAACAAAGACTACTTAGAAGAAGTTTACTTAGTAACACCTCTTGGTCGGCTTGGCGAACCGGAAGAAGTGTCTTCTGCAGTGGCCTTTCTATGCCTACCTGCATCATCGTATATCACAGGGCAGACTCTATGTGTTGATGGTGGAATGTCTATAAACGGTTTCTTCCCACGACATGATTAGTCCACTCTTATCACATTCATTAGTTTCCTTTGTGATCCTTTCTTTGTTTTTAGTATATTTGTTTCTCTTGTAGAAGACAATCCGTCATATGAGACTTTAACAGCTTTTTTCATGTAGTCAAATGATCTTGGTGAAAGCTCTGTGGATTTAAAAACATGGTTGGTGCAAAGATTAGCATTGTAAACAGTTGTGAAGTAGGCTTTATTGAAGAGTTGATCTTGCATGTTCATCTCTTGCCACATGAAAGTGTTGTGGAGAAATTTGGGACAAATATGTCCATGCATCAATATCATGTTTTGCATTTTCTTCTTCTCACTAGTCATTGTTTCTCTGCCTTCTCTGATCAGAAGTCACTTTCTAATCTTGTCAAAGGTTTCTGGTAAGTAGATCTTTGGCTCGAATTTAGGAAGAATATTTTTGGTAATTTGCTTCTGGCCTTCTATATCTGTTGACTTAAGTTTCTTGTAATCTAGATGTTACTGTAAAAATTGTTGTTGAGAGATCATTCTCTTCTGCATTGGATGTTAGGAGCTGTCCAATTTCTTTTCTAATTTCTTATATATGGATGCTTAATGTCTCCACGACTCCACTACATATATACAAAGTTTATTCGCTAGTATTATGTGATATACAAACACCTTACAGTGGCATCTCCGGTTAATAATAAGTTTCACAAAAATGATAATTATTATCATTTCATCATTCTATATATAATTTGTGGTATCTCTGATCATTGATAGTCATATTCAAGGAGAATGGATAAAAGATGGAGTCTTCAAGGTATGACTGCTCTTGTGACTGGTGGAGACAGCGGAATCGGGTTCGTCTTTTACCTTATTGTTCTGCTTCTATTTAACATCTTGGATAGTCAAGATTTCAAGGGATTTATGTTTCTGTAATGTTTAGGTATGCCATAGTAGAAGAGTTAGCTAGTTTTGGAGCTAGGATCCATGTATGCGACATCTCTGAAACTTTGCTCAGTAAAAGTCTAAGCGAATGGGAAAAGAAAGGGTTTCAAGTGAGTGGCTCAGTCTGTGATGTAACCTCTCGTCCCGAGAGAGAAACTTTGATACAAACTGTCTCCACGATGTTCGATGGCAAACTCAACATTCTTGTAAGTAAACTGATCTTGATATAGAAACAACTAAGCATATTCGTTTAAAGAAAACTATGAAAAGATCCTCTTTCTATTCAACATAGGTGAACAATGTGGGAGTACTTCGTGGAAAGCCAACAACAGAATATGTGGCAGACGATTTCGATTTCCACATCTCAACAAACTTGAAACCTGCTTTCCATTTTTGCCAGCTTTTACATCCTCTCTTAAAGGCTTCAGGCTATGGAAGCATCGTCTTCATGTCCTCTGCTGCAGGGATTGTATCAGTTGACTGTGGATCCATTTATGGTCTAACCAAAGGTATTACTAGATGTAGTTCATAGCAAGACTGACTATTTAATCAACAAGGAGTATTTGTTTTCATATGTTATGTTGATTTCCTTTACAGGAGCTCTGAATCAGCTAGCTAGAAATTTGGCATGTGAATGGGAAAAAGATGGCATAAGAGCCAACGCTGTTGCACCTAATGCTATCAAGACTCCTGCAGCTCAACCTGTAATCAATCAGACAACTTATACTTTTTTTTTTTTAATTTTGCAAACTATATTTCTTAAAACATCTCTCAATGTTGTTTTCTTTAAGTATCTTGAGGATGTCAGCTTCAAGGAGGAATTGTCCGGTAGAACTCCACTTGGTTGCGTCGGAGAGCCGAATGAAGTTGCATCACTAGTGGTCTTCTTGTGTCTACCTGCAGCTTCTTATATTACTGGTCAAACCATTTGTGTTGATGGAGGTCTCACTGTTAATGGCTTCTCTTATCAACCACAGGCTTGAGAATGGTATTGTCGCGTTTTGTAATTGTAATGTTCTCTTTCTCGAATAAAAATCTCACGCAGCTATGAGTGTGTGCACAAAACATAAACGAGTTCACAGTTTCATTGTGGAGATGCTAATAGAACTAAAGTTGTGGTAGACTAGCGGTTACATAAAGGGTTAGTTCCGGGTTCAAACCCATGTTGTTAGTATGGAATGGTGTTTTTAAAATAGTAATATCTAAAGGCTGATTTCGAGTTTGTGAAAGATTATTGATCTAAGATCCGAAATTTTTAAGGTATTCAAATTTTTAATAATAATAATAATAATAATAATAATAATAATAATAATAATAATAATAATAATAATAATAATAATAATAATGCTAATGGAAAAATGGTGCATATTCTATTATTCTAACTTCATGTGAATTATTTGCAAGTAAGGCATTAGGCCTGGGACTTCGGTTCTTCGGTTCGGTTACGGTTCGGTTATTCGGTTATTCGGTTTTTTTTTGTTTTTAAAAAACCTACGATCGGTTTTTTTCTTCGGTTCGGTTCGGTTTCGGTTCATAAAACTTCGGTTCGGTTCGGTTCGATAATTTCAGTTCAATTTTATATTCCAAGGCTATATGTATATTTATATATCAAATACATAAACACAAACTGACAAAAGTATATATATATATGGGAAGATTGAAACTTTTATGAAAATCAAAACCGATCGACAACTACAAGTATACAATAATGAATAATAGGTCAGGGACTTCGGTTCTTCGGTTCGGTTTTTCGGTTTTTCGGTTTTTTCTATTTAAAAAAAAAACTACCAATCAGTTTTTTTCTTCGGTTCGGTTCGATTTCGGTTCATTAAAATTCGGTTCGATAATTTCGGTTCGGTTTTATATCCCAGGCCTATAAAGCATGATTACATGTGTTCCTTTATTTTCCCAAATAATGAGTAATATAGAAATGCATCGGACGAAAAAAATACTATCATGAAACATCCACTTTGTCATGTTTTAAATTATTGACAGAAAAAATATTTGCACCTAATAACAAAAAAAAATTGAGTGGTTAGCAATGGTGGCAAGTAAAATATTTGTCGGTTATTTTAGGACGATTTAATTCTTAAGTTATAAGTTACAATAATATATTATTTTTCACGCATATGTTATTTTGTTAGGTATATAAACGGAGGTTAGAGTTTAAACCCTTAATTTTATAGTTTTAGATTGAAAATTTGATTAAGACTTTTATTAGAAAATTTGACATTTGTATTTCAAAATAACATATTACCGAAAATCACATGTCCCGTACAATTTAGAAAATACTTTAAAATAACACACTTTAAAAAATTTGTGCTAATAATTTGTATTATCATATTAAAAAAACCTTTTATCCTAAATAAATTACAAATAAAACTACAACATTATGTTTAGGTTCACTATTTCGAAACTAGAGCTCATGTTTTTTTTCTTCTTTTAATTAGAACTGAGCTTTTTGTCATTTAATATTGAAATTTTGTTATTATTGAAAATTTATCTTAGGTTTGGAACAAAAACTTAAAAGTGTAATATTTAGAGAATTGGCATAACATTTATCATTGTAATATTGATTTTTTTATTTTGCATATTTAACATATACTTATTTTATAGTATTCAGTAATTCCCATTTACCTATTTTATCATATTTGTCATTTACTAGATAATTTTTTTTTTTTGTCAACTACTAGATAAAAAGGGAGACCCAAAGATTGGCGATCGATTGGCGATCGTAACCGTCACCAACAAAACCTCTCCGGCGACCCTCATCCGGCCGGCGCTGGCTCCTCCGGCGTCGGTTGGCCTCCTCCTTTCTTTTACGCTTTCTAATTTTAATACTACATATTCTCTCTGTGAATCTATACATGGAGAATCAACACAATCAATTTCATGGTCTTCTATGTTTTGCGATTGGGATATTGAATCTCACGAATTCAACTATATTACCGGATCCGTGTTCACAACTTCTCTTGTCTGAAGCAGTGGTTAATCGAGCGACGTTATGGTCTGACCAAAGGAAACATGATTTGCCTACAATAAGAAAGGAAGATATACAATATCTGGATTTTCTGAACTTGATTCCAGACCAACCATCATCCACGACAGATCAAGCACACCAACAACCGGTAAGTAACGTCTTCTTTGGCGATTGGAAATTCAGTATTCGGATAAGGAGTTTTCGTTTTGATGTCGATATGGTACTGTTTTACGACAGTTCTATTCGGACATATTCCATCTCCGTGGTGGAAAAGACCCACTGCGATGTTAATTTGGTACGATATTATCACTTTGTGATTGCAATCGTGTTGATTAATTGTTGCAAATGGTGTCTTGGTCGGAGAATTTGGGATCCCGGAAAATCTTCGAGTTGGTTGACAAACTTTCATGATAAGATGATGGTTCATAGTCACTTATGGCCATTGGAATATGATGTGAATTGTTGGAAGGTTAAGAGTAGAAGATCGATTTCAAAGAAGAGTGAAGAAACTTTTAAAGTTCATAGTTTGATACAGTATATTTGGTATCTGACTATGGAAAAATCTGATCTTATGTTGAAACCATGGAAACCACCATGGAGAAGACAATGGAGAGTTGAAGATATATTCTTTTGGTTGTATGGCGATATCCTTACAATCGTTGAAAATTGGCACTCCCATTTTTTATTTTCATCGGAAGAATCAATATATTGGGTTCTATACCGAAGAATATCTCTTAATCTAGATTGGGATGTGGTCAATGTTATACAACAAAAGAAACTGATGTTTATAATGCGACAAAGATTTGAAGATCGCAAGAACATTAACAGAGATTCTGTTAATAAAGAAGACCTCTCAAGAAATAACCTTTTCACAATTTACTTCACTTGCTTTGTATTTCTCTCATCTTTATTCTGTTGGTTGTTGTTTTTATTATTGTATATATTGTTTATGTACTCTTACATTCACTATTAATAAAATTAGATGTTAAAAAAAAAAAAAATTTAATTGCTGCTTAATGTCTCCACTCTCCGAGTCATCATATTTTAGTTGCTTTTTAATGACATCATCCCGGAAACGTCATTAGCAATTTCTCAAATAGGCAGTTTTATAACGGTTTGGGTTCTCTCAACTATTATGGAGGCTAATCTCATCAACTATTGTTAAGATACTTATTCTTAAATTTAGTCAGTAATATAGAAAAATGCATTTAATGGGGAAAATGCTCTAACAATTACCAAGTATAATATCAAATAGTTAAAATTATGAGTTATTTGCAGAAATAATAATTTTGATCTAATAAATCTTACTCCCTCCGTTTTTTAATAGTTGTCGTTTTAGGTTTGGACACACATATTAAGAAAACATTTTATATTTTATATTTTCTATAGAAAAATATCATTAATTATCTATCTAAACACAATTCAACCAATGATAAAATTATTTTCAGAATACAAATAGTCATAAAACATAAAATTGTAATAAATTTTACATTGAAAATTGAAAACGTCAAGTAATTTAAAAAAAAAAAAAATCTCTAAAACGACAACTATTAAGAAACGGAGGGAGTATATATAATAAGATAGTTTCTACCAGGCATGGACATAAAACCAGAATCGAAAAACCGGAACCGAAGAACTGATAATCAGAACCAAAATTTTTCATTTGGTTTTATCTATATTATCTATTAGATTTTGAGTTGAGGAATCGTGGTTATCGGGTAGGAACCGAAATCAAACCGAAAACCGAAATTAGGAACCAAAGAACTGAACTTATATAAAGCTTAGTAAAAAAATTAACCATAGTTTTAATACCAATATTAAGAATCATACGAAAATGTTGTTAGATCCATTTTTTTTTTTTTAAGTATTCACATCAACAAGGCAATTAAATCGACGTAGAGGCCTTATTGATTTGGAAGTATGAGAAGAAAGTATTTTATTATATTTAAAATTATAATATTTTTGCAATAGTTGATGATATGATGACCCTCAATATCGATATGAAATATTATACAAAAAATTGGTAATATATTTTCTTAGATATATAACTAATAATTATATTATAATTTATTGAATGGATGTTAGACTTTATGATTTTGGATTTACGGCTTGTTAGGATATCTATTAGAAAATTCAACATTCATAAAAAAAAAAAATGTCCTGGTAACATTTGAGTGAAAGATCAAAATCAGAATATATACTAAAATATATCTGATGCATTTTTCCATTACTTAATTTATACCCAATTGCCAATTAGCTAATTTCTCTCCTCTTTTAATAATAATTAATTCATTCTTATTTTGAATGATGCTTAATGTTTCCACTCTTCGAAACGTCATTAGCTATATATTTGATATACTTTGCCTCTATATATGTTATGTGGCCTCTCTCTGGTCATTGCTACTCACATGCAAACAAAATGAAAAAAAAACTCTTAAAAGAAAAAAAAACTTGTGGCTTCAATACATGACCATAAAACTATATATATGTACAAATTGTATACTCCCTTTGTTTTTTTTTTTTTTTTAACAAACTCTGATGTGGCCTGTCTCTGGTCATTGCTACTCACATGCAAAAGTTAAATGTAGTTATTATTTTTCTTAATTTACCTCTATCATTTTAATTGTTTGAAAAATACATTAAATAGCAAGTATATATTGTTATTGCAAATATTTTTTTTTTTAAATATATGTGAAAACCATAAACGATCTACTAATTAGAAATGGAGAAAGTATAATACTATATTACAAGAGAAATACACAACTATTGGAGGGGAAAAAGGCAAAGAAAATACAGCTATAGGAATCAAAGCCAACCATTTCAATGCGCATTTGCCTCCCTTACTACGCTAAGCTCCATATCATAGACTTTCTAATATTTGACCCAAAATAAAAAAAGACTTTATAATAATATACTTTCCAATAATACAAAAGTTAGGGTTGACAAAAAAAAAAATAATACAAAAGTTAGAAGTAACAACAATAATAATACTAACTAAGAAAAGACTCGATCAAGTCAAGATCTATAATAAAAGGAAAGACTCCACACTTGTTCGCACCCAAAGCAACCAAATTAATAGAAGAGACTCAACACTTGTTCACACCCAAATCAATAAATAAAACATTCAACATTTGGCATCACATATGAAAAAAAAACATGACGAAATTTATAAATGAATTGACAATATCAGTAAAACTTTGCAAAAAAAAAACAAGATGAAAATGTGAGACAATAATAGGTAAATTAAAGAGAAAATGCATAAAATAGCATAAAAACATATTTTGTCACGAATATAGTATCAAAGGGAAAAGTTGAAGAATCACATAGAAAACCTTCAATGTGACATCCACTTCTACTTTAAACCTCAAAACTATGTATTACATGATCAAATCAAACCATCAATATAATAAAATTGACAAATTAAACCTTCAACGTGATTTTTTTTTTCATTGCCTTAAAACCTTAACGGAATTGTTAACAATGAACAATAATTCCGTTAGAAAAAATAATTAAAAAAAAAAATCAAATTTTTTTCTAGTTATTCAAAAAATCCAAAAATTTTGAAATAAAAATCCAAAAAAAATCAAACAAATTTGAAAATTCAAAAAACTATTTAAATATTTCAAAATATTTCAAATAATTCAAAAAATCTTAAAATTTTTTTAAAAAATTCAAAAACATTTTTTTAATTATTTATAAAATTCGAAAATATATAAAATAAAATAATAATTTAGATATATTTGTCCATATTGTTGTTAATATTCTAAAAAAAAATCCATAGATTATATAAAATTAAAACTATTTTTAATGCAATTTTGTTTTGATGATTTAAAGATAAATTACAAGAAAAATAGTTATGACGAGATACATATATAGTTTTTTGTAATTTATCTTATATATGTATCTCGTCATACCCATTTTTCTTGAAATTTATCTTAATTTTTTTTTAAATTGCATTTTTAAATTTTTTTAGTTAATTTTATATAATCTATGAATCTTATTATTTTTAAATAATTAAAGAATATTTTGATTTTTTTTTGTAAATTTTCAAAGATTTTTTCAATTATTTGAAATATTTAAATAGTTTTTTCGAATTTATAAATTTGTTTGAATTTTTTGGATTTGTATTTCAATTTTTTTTGGATTTTGTATTTTTTGAAATTTTTTGAATAATTATAGAATTTTCTGAATATTTTTTTTTAAAATAACTTTTTCTAACGGTGAACAGTAATTCTGTTAAGTTTTCAAAACTGGTAAAGAAGAAAATCATATTGAAGGTTTAATTTGTTAGTTTTGTCACATTGATGGTTTAATTTGATTACGAAATAGTCTCAAGGTTTAAAATAGAAGTGGGTGACACAATGAGAGTTTTTCATGGGATTCTCCCAATCTTAGCATTATTTTTGATTATAAAGATTTTTATACCCTTATATAATGTAGGTTTAGAATTTAGTATTTAGGGTTTAACGTTAGTATTTAGGGTTTAGGGTTTATTATTTTGGTTTTAGTATTTAAAGTTTAGGGTTATAGCTAATTTAGTGTTTATCCCTTTAATAAATGTTATTTTGGTTAATTTTTCTCTTTGTTGCCATTTTTTGTGAAATACTTGTGCTATATTTTAGATTTGCCCTTAAGTTAAAATCTAACATTGATTAAAAATAATATATTAGTTACAGAAAGAAAATTCATAGTCCCATTTTGATTTGATGGAATGGTAAAAAACAAAACATTTCATAAATGTTAGTAGCATAGTGGTAATAGAATGAAGTTGGTTCTATTGTCCGAGTTCAAACCATATTTGGTACCAGATTATTTTTTTTTTTAAATAGAAAATTTCAAAGTCTAATACCGGACTTGGGAGATACTATATTACTTCTACAATTTTTTTTTTTTTTTTAAATTGAAGTATTTATTTTGCATTTGCCATTGAAGCCAGCAAAACAGTTGTCGGTTATTTTTGGATGGTTCTACTTTCTATATATTTAACTGTCACATGACATGTGGTTTTCTTTCTTCATAGTATGTTATTTTGTTATGTAGACACGTAGTTTACTAAACAGATCTTAGACTTTAGGGTTTATTGTTTGTTAGGACGTCCATTCCAAAATGCATGCAACATTCATAAAAAAAATATATATTTTGGAAAAATCACATGTCCTGTAACATTTGAATGAAGTATCAAAATCAGAATATTAAATATTTATTTTTCATTTTTTTCCATTTACTTATTCTATATCCAGTTGCAATTTAGCTAATTTTCTCCAGTTTTGACATTTATTTATTATTTTAAATGATGCTTAATGTTTCCACTCTCCGAAACGTCATTAGCTACATATATTTTGATATACTTTGCCTCTATATATATGTAGCATCTCTGGTCATTCATACTCACAGCTAAAGAACAACAAAAATGGATAAAAGATGGAGTCTTGAAGGTATGACTGCTCTTGTAACTGGTGGAGCCAGCGGAATCGGGTTTGTCTTTATACTCTATAGCTACATCATATAATATTTCTTACCCATTGTTCTGATTTTATTAAATTTTTTAAATTTTATTTTGTGAAATGTTATAGGCACGCTATAGTAGAGGAGCTAGCTTCTTTTCAAGCTAGAATTCATGTGTGCGATATATCTGAAACACTGCTCAATCAGAGTTTAAGTGAATGGGAAAAGAAAGGGTTTCAAGTGAGTGGTTCAATCTGTGATGTATCCTCTCGTCCCGAGAGAGAAACACTTATGCAAACCGTCTCAGCGACATTTGATGGCAAGCTGAATATTCTCGTAAGAAACTAAACATATTCTCATAGGAAAAATACCTATTAATTAAGTTGTGAAATATATAGTAAGATTTTTGTTACTCTTAGGTGAACAACGTTGGCGTGGTTCACACTAAGCCAACAACCGAATATGACGCAGACGATTTCTCGTTCCATATTTCAACAAACTTGGAATCTGCTTATCATCTTAGCCAGCTTTCACATCCTCTCCTGAAGGCTTCTGGATTTGGAAGCATTGTCATGATTTCCTCTGTTGCAGGGGTTGTATCAATGTGCTGTGGATCCATCTATAGTCTAGCAAAAGGTACATAAAGATTGAAAGCTTTTTTTTTTTTTGTGTAACGTTTAGTTAGGTCTCAATTTCTTTGGGTTATACTTAACAAATGTGCTAGTTTATCACTTTCTTTGTGTGGGTATGTACTGCAGGAGCTATGAATCAACTAGCAAAAAATTTGGCGTGTGAATGGGCAAGAGATGGCATAAGAACCAACTCGGTTGCTCCTAATTTTATCAACAATACTACTATGGCTCAACCTGTAATCAAAGACACACCCTCCTGTTTTTCTTATTGTATAGTTTTCTAATTAACGTCATGCATTTCTGATTCTTGTTTATTAAAATCTTGTCAATAACCAGTTTTTCAAAGACGTTGATTACGAGAAGAGTTTGTTAAGTAGAACTCCACTTGGCCGTGCTGGAGAGCCAAAAGAGGTTGCATCACTTGTGGCTTTCCTGTGTCTACCTGCAGCTTCATATATTACTGGTCAGACCATTTGTGTTGATGGAGGTCTCACTGTCAATGGTTTCTCTTACCAGCCACAGGCTTGAGCTGAGACTTAATTGTGTGTGTTGGTCAATGCAGCGTACAAGTCTTAAATTGTTGTTGGGTTTTGTTTTAACCTTTGCTTTTTATCATTAATAAAAACAAAAAACCAAAATAAGAAACTCTAGCTTCCCGTTACTATTGGCATTCTTTTAGAATTCAATAGATTTGTAATCGTTTGGTTAACAGTATTCTCTGAATTCAACTTTATCAATATAAATTTCCCTCTGTTAATTGGTGTTGAAGTCATAGCATGATATAAGAATTGCCACGTTGTTTAGAAGTTTGTTCCTCATTTACCACGTTGTTTAGAAGTTTGTTTTTTATTAATCAAAAAAATAATTTTTTTGTATTACTTTTAACATTTTGATTTGAATAACCTTTATAAAAAGATTAAGGAGTTAAATGAAAAGAAAGATTAAAGAGTTGAGTGCGAGATAAAAATATATTTTCTGATTTGAAAAATATTATCAATGAATATAAAGGCATGACAGTTCTTGTCACTTTATGAACCAATGGTTTGTCTTCCACCATCCACTTCCAACCCTGTTTTTATTTTATTTTTTTGTTTAAAGCCGTGTTTCTTGTATCACAAGGGAAAAAACCCTAGTTTTACTTAACTATTGATGAATCTCTAAGTTTGCTATATAAGAGGAACTCGCAGGCCATGAACCAATGATGAAAAAGAGACGAGCCTCCAACACCATTAACAAATATTAACATCTGCTTTGGTGTCATCTCTCATTACAAAGAGGAGGATGAAGAAGCACGGCTGAAGAAGAAAAGTGGTTCCAAGAAGATCAAGAAGTTCTTGGTCTCATCCAAAATTATTTTGAACCATCCATTCTTGAAGCGTACTCTTATTGCGAAACCTCTAAAGCACTATGGAAAACTCTCAAGAACGTGTATGAAAATGTTTCTAACTTGATCCGTGTCTTTGAAGTTAAGAAGGCTATCAATGACCTAAGCCAAGCTGATATGGAGTTCACCAAGCTTCTTGGGAATTTCCAGTCCTTGTGGTCTGAACTTGAGATGCTAAGGCCAAACACCATGGATTCTAAGGTGCTAAATGAGAGGCGTGAGTAAGACAAGGTGTTTGGACTTCTGCTCACCTTGAACTCAACCTATAAATGACCTTATCAAGCACATCTTTAAAGATGACAAGCTTCCAAGACTTGAAGAGATTTTCTCTCGGATCCAAATGGAACAAGGCTCCATTGGATTCTTAGGTGGAAAAAGAGAACTTCTCATGGCCAGCAAGGGAACTTACAAGTATGAAGAAAGGAAGCCTTGGGTTTGTGACCATTTCAAGAGGAAAGGACATATCAAGGACAAGTTCTGGATTCTTCATCCACATCTCAAACCAAACAAGTTCAACGAGGCAAAAGCCAATTTTTCTCATGAACCCACATATGACCCAAGACAAGCTTCCTCATCAACAAAAGGAGGAGTGACCATGAATAATTCTGTAGAGTATGTGAAGAAAAGTGACTTGGAGGCTCTCTTTAAATCCTATGCCTCAAAGGAATCCGGTATCACCCTCTTTTCTCATAAACCTAGTATCTCTTCTGGTAGACCCGGGTGCTTCTCATCATATGATTAGTAATTCTGATGTTCTTAGCAATATTGAACCTTCCATAGGAAATGTGATTATAGCTAATGGTAATGGAATTCTAGTAGAAGGTATTGGGAATTTGAAACTATTTAACAAGGATTCTAAAGTATTTTCCGTGCCTAAGTTCACCTCTAATCTAGTCTCGGTTAAGAGGGAAACTAAAGACTTAAATTGTTATGCTATCTTTGGTCCTAATGATTTCATTTTCAGGATATTGACAATGGAAAAGTACTTGGAGAGGGGGAACCAAAGATGAACTATATATTCATGAGAAAACATCCCCAACCAATCAAAATTTATCTTTTATTAGTTCTTGTTTTATGGTTAATGCAAATGCTATATGGCATGCTAGATTAGGTCATCCTCATTCTCGTTTCCTTGAATTGATGTTGCGTAATATTTATTTTGATTACTCTAGTTGTGAGGCTTGTATCCTTTGTAAACATTGTAACTGTTTTTTCCTAAATCATCTACCATTTATGAGCATTGCTTTGATTTAGTTCATTCGGATGTTTGGACATCACCTTGCATGGCTAGAGATAGTAACAAATATTTTGTGACCTTTATAGATGAAAAATCTAAGTATACTTGGGTTACTTTACTCCCTTCTAAGGACCGTGTGTTTCGAGCATTTATTAACTTCCAAACTTATGTGACTAACCAATTCAATGCTATGATCAAAGTGTTTCAGATAATGGAGGTGAATATACAAGTCATAGATTCAAGGAGCACTTAGATAAGCATTGCATCATACACCACAACAAATGGAGTGGCTGAAAGGAAGAATAGGCATCTCATGGAAGTAGCAAGATCAATGATGTTTCACACCAATGTACCAAAGATTTTTTGGGGAGATGCAGTCTTGACCTCATGCTACCTAATCAATCGCATACCAACCAAAGTCCTAATGGAATCTTCTCCTTTTAAGATACTTAGCAAAGTTAAGCCTTCTATTGATCACTTACGTGTGTTTGGATGTGTTTCTTTTGTATTGGTGAAATATGGACAAAGAAACAAGCTAGAGGCCAAGAGCACTCGATGTATGTTCCTTGGATACTCAACAATTCAAAAGGGGTACGAGTATTATGATCCTATCAACATCCGCACATTTTTATCTCGTGATGTCAAGTTCCTTGAATAACTAGTATACTATGACAAGAAGGATTGGGAAAGCTTGAAGGATCTATCTAGCTCACCATCTGATCTTTCCACTAGCCTAAGGTTCCTTCTTGATCATCTTGGAAACCAGGAACTTCCAAAGAAAAGGAATGAAGGCAACTCACTCAACAACCCTATTAGTGTTGAGGAATCAGTAGCAACCGAGCTAGAAGACCACATTCATACTCATGAGGAAGAGCAGAACTATCTCAACCCCAAAACCAAGAGGACATGGGAGAAGAAGAGTTTATCCATCATGAAGAAGTAGAAGCGGTTGTTGAAGAGATTGCTCAGCCACTAAGAAGGAGTACCAGGATTAGAAAACCATATAATTGGGTAAACAATAGAGTGTACTACAACCACCAACATGTGGCTTATCCAATTCAAGCAGTTTGTTCGATTGCCCTTTTGCCTCATGTTCATCAAGTATTCTTTGGCAAGGTTGAGCTGGACCAGATACCTCTAAACTATAAAGAAACCAAGAAAAATAATGAATGGAGAAATGCAGTTAGTGATGAAGTAGGAGCTATATAACACAATAAGACTTGGTATGAGACTGATCTTTCTAAAGGAAAGAGGTAAGTGAGCTCCAAGTGGGTCTTCACCATTAAGTATAAAAGCAACAGAGATATTGAACGACACAAGGCTCGCTTAGTAGCTAGAGGCTTCACTCAGACTTATGGAGATGATTATAGAGACACATTTTCTTTTGTAGCTAGCTAGCCACGGTAAGAGTTTTACTCTCATTGGCTACTAACCTATCTTGGGAGTTGTGGCAGATGGATGTTATATAAGAATGCTTTCCTAGAAGGAGAGCTTGAGGATGATGTTGGGAATGTCCTGAAATCTATTGTACTTGCTCTAAGTGAAAGTCGTATAGTCGAGATGAGACAATCACATAACACTAGGTAGTCATAACGCTTTGCTAGAAGCCACTTATGATCAATGAGTTGAGAACTCATTGCTAGTGTTATATGATCCTACATGGTCACACACCTAAGCAAACTGGGCGTTAAAGACGAGGTTGATCATTAATGTAATGATCCAGTGAATGCATATTTGATATGCATTCGATATCAATATTCTGGGGCAGTGTCGATCGTTGCAGATAGTGCATCGATCGATGCAACTCGCGGATTAATCAGATTAATTCGGTTTAATCGTTGGTTAATTCCGTTATGGTTTAAGTCGACATATATAAGCTATATGGTCGACCTAAACTAATTTCTAACCTAATTCACAGCCACCAGAACATAGAAATAAACCTCTTTGGAGATTAGATCTCTGTAAGGCACTAGCATCCCTGCGGTCCAGTTTGTGTGCGTGTGGATACCAGTAGAGGCGCAGCATTTGAGGCGCTTCGTGATCTCGATTATCTGCTAATACTTCCGCTGAAAATCAACAGGTAAATCTGAGATCCCATATATTCAATTATATGAACCTTTGATCCTAGGCTCGGAATTCAGACTAGGGTTGCTAATCCTGATTAGAACTGCTAGAAATTCCTTTAATGGTATCAGAGCTTTAGGGTTCCATTGAATCTGTAGCATGTTGATTAGATTGGTTGAATCTGAATATGTGTATGGTTGATACAAACTTGCTAAAATTCGTTTTCATGAAAAACCTAGTTTAGGGTTCTGTTCGAAAACGTTTTAGGGTCTTTTCGCATGGTGTAGATCGATGCCAATCCGGCATCGATCGACACAGGGCAAAAACCCGAATAAAATTTAGGGTTTTTCGCATGGTGTCGATCGTTGCCAATCCGGCATCGATCGAAACATGGCGAAAACCCGAATAAAACTCAGTTTTCGCCTAGTGTCGATCGACACAAATGTTGCATCGATCGACACAAAGCTCGCGAGATTGATGAATCGGTTCAATTGGATTGGACCGGTTATCGAGCTTGGTTAATAATGGTTGAACTCTGTGATTGGTTTAATTGCGATTGGTTTGATAAGGTTGGCATCGACCGATGCTAATGTAGCATCGATCGACACTGACCAGTATTCAAAACCGGATCAATTGGATTGATCGGTTATCGCGGATTGCTTTTGGTTATCCTGCATCGATCGACACTATAGTAGTGTCGGTCGACATCAGATTTGTTGATTAGGTTATTGAACCTGAAATCACAGAACCAAAGCAAGATGAATCAATTAATTATAAGAATTAAAACATAATAAAACTGAACGTTTTAAATGATTCTGTTCCTCAATCAAATATCAAGTGATACTTGATGTCTTTCCAATCTTGTCAACTGTCAAGACCCACTTAATTGTGCGATAGACTTGCAGTGCAAGATGTCCACAATTTCATGAGTAAGACAGAGGTAATCGTGTTGATGGACTTGCAGTGCAAGACGTCAACAATTACATGACTGAAAAGATTGGTTTACTTGACTGGGCCATCAAAATCGTTTTGGGCTCAGAGACATCAGGTGGATTGGACATAAGATGTTAATCCACAACCAAGAGTTATATTGGATATAACTAGCAAAGTTGTTGCTTACCTAGATAGCTAGGTTTGGGTGATAGCCAGTGGCTCACCTAAGTTTAGTGAAGTATGGGTCTTGGATCATTATATTCATCTGAGGAAACATTGTTTGAATATAATGCGAGTTTTCTTAAAAGTTAAGATTTCTCATTTCTTGAACATCATAACTAAACCTTTTCTTTTCTTTGTTCTCAGCTATGACTAACACTCATAATAACTCTTTCTCCCTGCGATCCGTCCTTGAGAAGGACAAGTTAAATGGATCGAATTTTCTCGAATGGTATCGGAACTTGAGAATTGTTCTCAAGCAGGAGAAAAGGGACTATGTCTTGGAAACTGTTCTCCCTGAAAAACCGAGAGCCAATGCTGCACATGCAGAAAGGAGTGCTTGGGATAAGCATTCCAATGATGTGGTCGATGTGAATTGTCTCATGTTGGCTACCATGAACTCGGATTTGCAGAAGCAATACGAGAACGTGGAGTCGCCAGTGGAGATGATTACTAGCCTGAAAAGCATGTTTCAGGAGCAAGCACGAACTGAGAGATACCAGACGGTTAAATCTCTCATTGAATGCAAGCTACCAAAGGACAGTCCAGTCAGTCCTCATGTCATTAAGATGATGGGTTATATTGATAACCTGGGGAGACTGGATTGTCCCATTAGCCAAGAGTTGGCTACTGACATCATTCTGCAGTCACTGCCGTCAAGTTATGATCAGTTTGTTATGAACTATAACATGAACAACTTGACGAAGACGTTGACTGAACTGCATGGCATGCTCAAGACAGCTGAGCCTAATATCAAGAAGGGCACTCCTAATGTACTTATGGTACAAGGGGGTAAGAAGTTTAAGAAACTTGGCAAAGGCAAGGGAAAGGGCAAGGCAGTCCAGGTTGAGAACCAGGACACGCCTGCGCCAGCCCCGAAGCCCAAGCCGGGCCCATCTGAGACTGATAAGTGCCATTACTGTAAAGAGCCTGGGCATTGGAAGAGAAATTGCAACAAATTCTTGGAAGTGAAGAAGAAGAAGAAGAAGAAGAAGACTTTCGAGACTTCATCTTCAGGTATTTATGTTATAGAAGTAAATGTTACTACTTCTGGTTCTACTTCTTGGGTATTGGATACCGGTTGTGGTGCTCATATTTGTACAAATATGCAGGGCCTAAGCAACAGTAGGAAGTTGGAAAAGGGACAAGTGGACCTGCGCGTGGGGAATGGAGCAAGAGTTGCTGCATTAGCCGTAGGAACATATAACTTGTCTTTACCTTCTGGTTTGTTTTTAAAGCTTAATAATTGCTACTATGTACCTGCTATAAGCAGAAATATTATTTCCATTCCTATTTTGGATGTGGAAGGATATCAGTTTTCAATTAAGAATAAATGTTGTTCTTTTGATTACAATGATATATTTTATGGTAGCAGCCCATTAGAGAATGAGCTTTATGTTTTAAACCAGACCGCACCAATCTATAATAACACCAAGAGATTCAAATCACGAATCAGACTTTTCTTTGGCATTGTCGTTTGGGCCACATAAACGAGAAACGGATCCAAAAGCTCCATAGTGATGGACTTCTGGGCTCATTTGATTATGAATCATGTGAGAAATGTGAATCTTGTTTACTAGGCAAAATGACTAAGGCCCCTTTCAACAAATCAAATGAAAGGGCCAGTGACCTATTGGGCCTTATATATACAGATGTGTGCGGCCCAATGAGCACAAGTGCCAGAGGAAATTTTCGATACTTCATTACCTTCACTGATGATTTCAGCAGGTATGGCTATGTCTATTTAATGAGACACAAGTCGGAATCTTTTGAAAGGTTCAAAGAATTCCAAAATGAAGTACATAATCAACTTGGCAAAAGTATTAAGGCTCTTCGATCAGATCGTGGAGGAGAATACTTAAGCCAAGAATTCAGTGATCATTTGAGAGATTGTGGAATTGTTTCACAACTCACTCCTCCTAAAACACCACAATGGAATGGGGTGTCCGAGAGGAGAAATCGAACTTTATTAGATATGGTTCGATCAATGATGAGTCTCTCAACTCTTCCATTATCCTTTTGGGGATACGCTCTAGAAACGTCTGCGTTTACACTTAATAGGGTTCCGTCAAAATCAGTTGCAAAGACACCACATGAGATGTGGACTGGAAATGTTCCGAGTTTGTCTTTCCTGAAGATTTGGGGTTGTGAAGCTTATGTTAAGAGATTAATTACAGATAAGCTCGAGCCAAAATCTGATAAATGCTACTTCGTTGGTTATCCTAAGGAAACCAAGGCATACTACTTTTACAACCAATCCGAGAACAAAGTGTTTGTTGCTCGGAACTGCGTTTTTCTTGAGAGAGAATTTCTTTCCAAGAGAAACAGTGGGAGTAAAGTACAACTCGAAGAAGTTCGAGAACCGCAGGAAAATGCTCAACCCGTAGAGGAAGAGCAACAGTTGGATCTACAAAGAGTTGTAGAGACGGCGCCTGTGGAGCCTAAAATTCGCCGATCCGAAAGGATCCGTCACGAACCCGAGAGATATGGATTTCTCGTAACCAATTGTCATGATTTGTTGATCATTGACAGTGACGAGCCAGCGAATTTTGAAGAAGCGATGATGAGCCCTGACTCCGAAAAGTGGCTGAAAGCCGCTGAATCCGAAATGGGTTCCATGTCACAAAACCAAGTATGGACTTTGGTTGATTTACCCGATGGTGCAAGACCCATTGAGTGTAAATGGATTTTCAAGAAGAAAATTGATGTGGATGGAAATATTCAGATATATAAAGCAAGACTGGTGGCAAAAGGTTTCAAACAAATTCATGGCATTGACTATGAAGAAACTTATTCCCCGGTTGCCATGCTTAAATCCATTCGGATTCTCCTAGCAACAGCAGCTCATTATGACTATGAGATCTGGCAGATGGACGTGAAAACAGCTTTCCTTAATGGAATTCTGGACGAGGATGTGTACATGACACAACCCGAAGGTTTCATCGATCCAAATGCAGCTAGGAAAGTATGCAAGCTTCATCGATCCATTTATGGATTGAAGCAAGCATCTCGGAGTTGGAATCTTTGTTTTGATGAAGCAGTCAAAAAGTTTGATTTCATCAGAAGCGAAGAAGAACCATGTGTTTACAAGAAGACTAGTGGGAGCGCAGTTGCATTTCTCGTGTTGTATGTAGATGACATACTTCTTCTCGGAAATGACGTTCCGTTGTTACAGTCTGTTAAGACTTGGCTCGGAAGTTGTTTTTCAATGAAAGACATGGGAGAATCCGCGTATATTCTTGGAATAAGAATCTATAGAGATAGATTAAACAAGTTGATCGGACTGTGTCAAGACACTTATATCGATAAAGTCTTACACAGGTTTAGAATGCAAGATTCCAAGAAGGGCTTCATACCAATGTCTTATGGCATAAGTCTCAGCAAGAAGCAGTGTCCTGAGACACCTGCTGAGCGAGATCGCATGAGTCGGATTCCCTATGCCTCGGCGTTGGGATCCATCATGTATGCCATGCTCTGTACTCGTCCAGATGTTGCTTGTGCTTTAAGCATGACGAGTAGATACCAATCGGATCCAGGTGAAAGCCACTGGACAGCAGTCAAGAATATTCTGAAGTATTTGAGAAATACTAAGGATAAATTCTTGGTGTACGGAGGAAGTGATGAGCTGGTAGTAAGTGGTTACACAGACGCAAGTTTTCAGACAGACAAAGATGATTTCCGATCACAATCTGGTTACATCTTCTGCCTGAATGGCGGTGCAGTCAGCTGGAAGAGTTCCAAGCAGGACACTGTAGCAGATTCCACAACTGAAGCTGAGTACCTCGTTGCTTCTGAAGCGGCAAAGGAGGCTGTTTGGATCAAGAAGTTCATCACTGAACTTGGTGTGATTCCTAGCATTTCTGAGCCAGTGGCTTTGTATTGTGACAACAATGGAGCCATTGCGCAAGCAAAGGAACCTAGATCACACTAGAAATCCAAACACATAGAAAGGAGATATCACCTTATCCGTGATATTGTGAATAGAGGAGATGTGAAGATCAGCAGAGTCCCGACGGATGAGAATGTAGCTGATCCACTAACCAAGCCCCTCCCAAGGCCTAAGCATGAGTTTCACACTGCTGTTGTAGGCATTAGATTTCTTAAGATATGATCTTGTTTTCAGTGGGAGTTATATTTGGTTTCAGTTATGTCATGATGTTCACAAACATAATAGTTATGTTATTTTAATGAAATTTGTTTCAGTATTATTTAATTGTGTTATTAAATAATAGTCCCAAATAATTTATGACATTTTATAGGTCATCAAGTATGTGACTTGATCATGAAACCCTATAAACAAAGATTGTCATGAATTATGTTGGTCCCTAGTCGAGGTTGTTAAAATGGGACACTAACAACCACGTGAGACTAGTATGTGAGGTGACTGATGACTATGTTTCATGGAGTCATTTAATAAGAGTATTAAAGTCAGTCACATAGATATGTGTTAGAGAACACATGATCGGACATGACCCGTTAATGAGAACTCTACAAGATGGTATATGAGTGTCATAAGAGTTTCTCATTACGACTAAAGAGTGTAGTCCTTAGACCTGAGTTCATCATGTCCTCTCTTATATGGATTGGTTCGTCTTGACTTTGTCAAACGTCAGCCGTAACTGGTGATCACAAAGACACTGATTAGGCGGATCATGAGATATAAAAGAGACAGGGATGGAACAAGATGGGATTTGTACGTCCTATATAACAGGAGTTAAATATCTCAGGGCCTATCGAAGATTTGATACTGGAAATGCGTGGCCGCGCTCAAACGAGGTGATTGTCAGTCGTTTGTTTTATCAGTACAAATCGGGATTCGATAAACGTGATCTGGCTTAATAAGGATGACACAGTTCTTGCCTTATGCTAGATTGAGATATAGCTACAAAGGGATTAAAGGAATAGATGATTCCAGTACAAGTGGGAGATTGTTGGGAATGTCCTGAAATCTATTGTACTTGCTCTAAGTGAAAGTCGTATAGTCGAGATGAGACAATCACATAACACTAGGTAGTCATAACGCTTTGCTAGAAGCCAATTATGATCAATGAGTTGAGAACTCATTGCTAGTGTTATATGATCCTACAGGGTCACACACCTAAGCAAACTGGGCGTTAAAGACGAGGTTGATCATTAATGTAATGATCCAGTGAATGCATATTTGATATGCATTCGATATCAATATTCTGGGGCAGTGTCGATCGTTGTAGATAGTGCATCGATCGATGCAACTCGCGGATTAATCAGATTAATTCGGTTTAATCGTTGGTTAATTCCGTTACGGTTTAAGTCGACATATATAAGATATATGGTCGACCTAAACTAATTTCTAACCTAATTCACAGCCACCAGAACATAGAAAGAAACCTCTCTGGAGATTAGATCTCTGTAAGGCACTAGCATCCCTGCGGTCCAGTTTGTGTGCGTGTGGATACCAGTAGAGGCACAGCATTTGAGGCGCTTCGTGATCTCGATTATCTGCTAATACTTCTGCTGCAAATCAACAGGTAAATCTGAGATCCCATAGATTCAATTATATGAACCTTAGATCCTAGGCTCGGAATTCAGACTAGGGTTGCTAATCCTGATTAGAACTGCTAGAAATTCCTTCAGATGAAGTGTATATGACTCTTCCACATGGTCTTGAAGACTTCATTTCTCTAGGGAAGGTACTAAGGCTTTAGAAAGCAATTAATGGTCTAAAGTAGTCACCAAGAGCTTGGTACCACAAGATCAGCACAACACTCAAAGATCATAGCTTTAAGAAGTCAAAATCAGACCACACTTTATTCACCCTACAAAGCTCTCAAAGTATTGTTGTTGTCCTGACCTATGTAGATGATCTCATTATTTCAGGGGACAACAAAGAAGTTATCCTGTCGACCAAGTCTTTTCTTAAATCCGTATTTGATATTAAATACCTTGGTGAGCTTAAGACTTTCTAGGCATTGAAGTTTGCCGCTCATAAGAGGGTATATTTCTCTCCCAAAGGAAGTACACTCTTGATCTTTTGAGTGAGACAAGAAAAATTGAAGCAAACCCAGCCAAGACTCACTTGAAGATGGCTATAAGGTCAATCGAAAAGGGGAGAAAGAAGATGAGCCATTTGAAGACATTGGCCAATACCGCCGACTTATAGGTAATCTAATCTACTTAATCATCACTAGACATGATCTTTGTTTTGCTGTGAACCAGGCCAGTCAGCATATGCAAGCCCCCACAGTGTATCATTGGAGTACTGGTGGAGAGGATTCATTGATACCTCAAAGCTAGCCCGGGCCAAGGCATTTGGATGAGCAAGAATGATAGCATCGAGATAGTGGGATACTGTGATGCGGATTGGGCTGGAGATATGATTGATAGGAAGTCTACAACTGGTTATTGCACATTCATTGAAGGGAACTGGGTTACTTGGAAGACAAAGAAGCATAAGGTGGTGTCATGTTCAAGTGCAGAAGCAGAATACCGAGCCATGAGGAAGCTCACCAATGAGCTAACTTGGCTCAAAGCTCTCCACAAAGATCTAAGCATTTAGTCTTCTAAACCTACCACCATGCATTGTGACAACCAAGCTGCCATTCATATTGCATCCAATTTGGTATTCCATGAAAGAACCAAGCACATTAAGGTAGACTACCACAAGGTCCGAGAGAAGATTGGAGAAAGAGTCATCCTTCCATGCTACACCAGAGTGAAAATCAATTGGTTGACATTTTCACCAAGGCTGCAAGTCTTATAGTTTGCAATCACATCCATAGCAAACTTGGACTTGTAGATCTTTTATACCTTTGATCTCATGTCCTTTAATCCATGAACATCACACTCTTTTTCCCTTAACATAGTTTTCTCTCAAGTGGGTTTTCTATGTTAAGATTTTTAATGAGGTGATGCTTCATGGATTTCCAAGCTTAGCCTTATATGTCTTTATGGCTAAGCTTGAGAGGGAATATTGTTCATGTTGATAATATTGACCATGTTGATGCAACAAAAGTCAAGGATAATCTAGAAGCCTTCAATCACATATGAACAGTATCGAGAGACAAGACTGGTCAAAAGATTCTATGTGACCTTCCCTACTCGGTTCATCCTTTTGACTAAAAGTGTAGACAATATTATTAAAACATTTGAATTTGAATAGATTAGCCTCCAAATACATTCTTGTATACTTATAAATACAATTGTAATGTAATGAGAAAACACACACTTCTTTAATTACAAACTCTTTCTTATTAGTTTTAAATCTCTCATACACTCTCTCTTTCTTTTTTATCATGTTGTTCATAAGAAACTCTAGTGCTCCTAAATACCAAACTGGACATTTGGATGAGTCAATAGGGTTCTCGTTTATTTTATTCTTCAAGCATGGCTACCAGCCTAGCAACAAAGAAACAATTAATTATTTGAAGGACGCGATATTGAAAGATAAGCTCCATCACATTGTCAACTTCACAGCTTTGCAATCGCTGAAGCAGGCAAGTGGTTCCTTGGCGGAAGCTTTAGATCCTCCCATCCCTCCTCCTCTTCCACTCTCTTGAAGTACTTATCTACCATGTTATCCTTCATCTCCTCCAGTCGCCTTGGCTCCCACTGTAATTTCAGTAAGGCATTACATAAACAGAGAATGACATAACAACAAATCGTAAAACGGGAGATTTGTCAAACCTTTGGGTTCCTATCTTTGTCTATCAATATGGCTCTACACCCCTGCACAAGTAATTGAAATTATGTCCTACAACAAGAACAATTTGAGGAGTAAGATACATTAAACTGAAAAACAAACCTCCACAAAATCTTTGCTTATATCTCCCTTCATCACATGAGACACCATTCTATGCTCACGAACAAGACACTGTCCCACCCCTTGCAATCGTCCTTCTCTTATCTGAAATTTATACACACAGTCACTTTCAACTTATCTTCCCCATCATTGAATGTTTGTGATGCATCTTCGAAACAAACCGATCTAAGACAGATTTTAAGGCTTGTTGGTGAAGCTTTTTTCAATGCTTTAATGGTATCTGAGATCCAATCATCTTGTTTTTGAGTGGCCTCTCTCTCCTAACCAACACATATTATAGTAGACTGCATTGTCAAACTGTAACTCAGAATCACAAGATCAACATATCATATATATAAATGAAAAACTTACAAGTGCATATATAATTTCTTCCACTGTTCTTCTCGAGAAGCACCTATCAATAACATCTAACCTGCATAAATAAGTAAATGGAAAGATAAGAAACAGCTGACAGTCTGACACAATACCTCATTGAAGATCAACTGAGATACAGATCATGTAAGATTGAAAGCTGACACCAATACAAGGTTGCAATTTATAAAACCTTGTAATTTAACAATGATGAATAACAGATAAAAAAATTTAGTACAAGCAGTAATAGTAAACGAGATAGATAGCACTTGCCTGTGGCAAGCACTCTGATGTTTCAGATGTGGATGCTGAGTGTATGCATCGAGAATTGTTGAGGCAAAGGTAACTGGATCACTTGAACCAACTCTGCAAAGATCTGCTTCTAATGCAGTTAACCTCTGTGACAATGAGTAACAATCCTTATCCAAGCAAATAGTAGCTATAAAAAATGGAAATCACAAATGTAAAAGTTATTCGGACACTAAGAAAATTTACCGACGGTAAGTGTGTTTATCACTTGCATACATTATAAAAGTTACACAAACCATCAAGCCGGATAATGTTCTTAAAACATATATTGGTTCTGATTGGTAACCTCCAACCGTTGCGATTGGAAGTATATCGCTTTAGTTGTTATCAATTAAAAAAGTGATATCAAAAATTATAATAAAAATGGTTATTATCAGCTTTTTTGTTATCGTTTTCACTAACAGATTTCACTTACAGTTTTACACTATTCAACTGCTTACCGTTTTGCTAACAGCTAATATAACCGTTCCGCTTTTGTTCACCAACCCAACTCATTAGGTATAGTATAAAGGTAAGCAAAACAAAACTGTAGTGCAAAGGAAGTTGATACCGTTGAAGGCACGAAATGAGTTGCAAGACCACAAGCAAGCATTTCAGCGCCATCTAACCTAGCTCCTGTAAGGCCAACATACTCTCCTGAACAAGAAACATGAAGGATGAGATAGATATGATAGCCTTAAAACTTTTTTGAAGGAGATGTAAAAACAAATGAATTTCTTTGTTACCAAAAAATACAGGGAGTCTTGACAAGAAGTAAGAGGCGCCTACATCTGGAAATAGCCCTAGAGCTGTCTCAGGCATGGCAAAAACCTTGGAGAAAACTCAAAAGATATCGAATACCGTAAGATGTTCTGTTTCAGACCAATCTTGTTGTCATCCATGAACATGTTTTTAAGAAGAAGAATACCGTGTTCTCAGTTGCAATACGAAACCGACCATGGATGGAGACACCAGCTCCGCCTCCCATGACAATACCATTCAAAATTGAGACCTGAGCTTTACTATACGTGGCCATAACATAGTTGAGAGTAAATTGATCTGACATGAAATTAGCACTGCGTCTCCATTTCCCTAGTCCCATGTCACGAACAACAGCTGAAACATCACCACCGGCACAAAAAGCTCTTCCTTGACCCTGTGCCAAAGTTATACACTTGTTTGGCACTAGGGTCGGAACAGTTGCCGGTTTGACACTAGGGTCCTTATATGCAGAGCCGGAAAGAGATAAGGATAGAGAAATTACCTTTAGGATGACAAGTTTGACATTAGCGTCCTCCTCGTATGCAAGGAACAGTTTCAGCAACCGAGTGATCTAGAGAAGATTGATTCAAGCCAAATATGGACGATATCGAGGAAGAAACAACAAGGGGAAATATTCAATACCATGTTGGAGGACAGAGCATTCAGCTGCTTTGGTCTGTTTAGTGTCAAGATTCTAACACTCGATTTCTCTTCCACTAAAACCTGTAACGAAATTATTTCAGAGAGAGAGAGGAGAAGAAGTGATCGTCGTCAGATTCGCAGTAAAGAAGAGAAAAGAGACCTGAGAGTGAGACTGAGAGGCCATTATCTTGTTCTTTCTTACGGGTCAGATTCGTGTTATCTTCCCGGAGATATACCAGAGCAGCGACGGGATCCAGATCCAGGGGAAAGTATTTTAGTATTTCTTTTCTTGTTTTGTAGGAATCAAGTTGATATTAAAAAGCTTTTATTCTGTTTGTTTTGGTTCTACTTCTTGATGTTGTTTCTGCAGAGTGGTTCATGCTCTGTTTTCTAAGCTTTGTTTTGTTTTTTTAATGAATTTGAAAAATTTTCTTTTTGGTTTCACTATCAAAATATATCAAAATAGTTTTAAGTTTAGCATAAAGTGTTAAAATATGTGTACAGTGATTTTAACATTTTAAAAATACCATCAAAATTCTTGATTCAATTTTCCAACCAAAAATAAAAATAATTAACTACTTTTTTTTCTTTGTCAACAATATACAAAATATAACATATTTCTCTATAATCCAAATTGGTGGCTCCGAACCAACATAAAAATTCTCTGGCGATCTTAGTCGAACACTCCGTGCTAGCTTATCTGCCATCAAATTTCACGTACGAGGTATGTGCTTGAGATCAAATGTTGTAAAGTACGTCTTCCTTCTATCGTACTCCTCTAAGTGAATCGAGAGAGCTGACAATTCTTCTGGTTTCGACACTATCTTAACCAATTCTATACAATTAGTTGCAAATGTAATATTTATACGCCTTATATCCTTCATGCATACCATTGCTCAAATTAAAGCTTCGAATTCCGCATGAAAATGGGATAAACTTATCCTAATATTCATTGATCTCATCATAACAAATAATTAACTAAATTATTTATTGCTTATTTGTAATTCAGATAATATGGATCAAAAAAATCCAACATCATATTCTCAAATATCAGATTTAAATGAAAAATAAACATGTTTTTGTCAATGGAAATCTTAACCAGTGATAGAAAAAAATCTTAAGAAAATTTATCCTTAATTGATGAAGATATTGTTTTTTTGTACTTGCAGAGGATTTTATAACAAAATTTTCTCCAACAATATCGAGGTGAAAATGAGCATTTAATTCTTCCAGTTTTCGCAACAGCTTTAATATCTAATTAGATTTTGATCTGCGATAAACGCGGATATATTTAAAAAAAATAAACTAATTTATTTTGTTTGAATAAATTTTTTTGTTTGAAAATAATTTTACAATATTTATTTTTTAATAAAAGAATCATTGTAAAAGTTATGTAATATAGGTATAATATATATTGTGTTGATTTAAAATACTTTATAAAATATCATATGCTCATATGTATAATATATTTATAATTTTAATATTTTAATAATTAATTATAATTTTATATAATATAATTATATATTTATGAAAGTCAAATCATGATAATATATATTTCAACACATCTTATAGTAATTTAAATATTTGATAAAACAACCCTTTAAAAATATCATTTGTAATCTAACTCATCATATATTAGTATAATATAAATATTGAATAGTTTTAATATTTTATCAAATTAAAAATATATCAATTAAAATTAGTTGATATATTTTTAATCCATCTTCAAATAGAAAAATATTTTTTATAATATAGATAATTAAATTGATACATCTATTTTTCAATCCATTTTATAATTGTCTATATATAACAATTTTATGTTTATTTTAAAGATCAAAATGTAACTAAAATATGATAATATATTCATTCAACATTTTTGGACTGGTTCTATAATTAAAATGGCATCTTTTTAATAAATCTTATTAGATATTTTAATTACCAAAACAAGTTAATTTATATTTCAACTCATTTTATAGTATTATAAGCATTTTGAAAATTAAATAGAATAACCATTTCAAATTATGACTGTAAAAACATCAATCGTAATCTAAATCATCACATATATTTTAATATATAATTATTTAATAGTTTTAATATTTTATAAAATTAAAAATATATCAATTTAAATTAGTTAATATGTCTTTTTAACCCGTGTCTTTCAGTAGATAAAATTTATTTTTAATAATAACTGAAATTGATTAATTTATTTTTAATCCGTTTTATAATGGTATAAATATAAATATTTTTGTGTTTATTTTATAATTAAATATAATTGAAATACAATTTTAGTATTTTTTAAGAAATCAAGAAACTAAAAATAATTTGTAAAATTATGTTATAATATAAATATATATATATTTATAAAAATATTAAAAGATATTATGAATATATTTTGAATTAAATCATAAATTAGTGATTAATTACATTACAATTTAATTAAAATTGTTTTATAATAAATTTTATTAATAAATACGAAATTAATAATTATTTTCTTAAAAAATCAAAAATATATTTCTATTTCAAACAAAAAGATATTAAAAGATATTATGAATATATTTTAAAATAAAATTATTAATTAGAGAATAATTACCATGACCCACATATTATCTAATTTTAAAAATCCAAATATGCCCTTAATTATTAATAAAAATACTTATTAGTTCTAATGGCACAAACCCTAATATACAAGTCAACTAAAGATTAGTTTCAAAAAACCCTAAATATTTTAATACTATAGATATAATTGTGTTATTCAATAGATATATTTTTTGAAAAGATTAAAGACATTATTTTAAATTACACTAATTTAAAGATTTGGAATAGATATGATAGTTAAAGTAGTTCTCATAATCACGAGATATTGTGATATTGTTATAACTATAACTAATAATTTTATTTGACATTTTTTAAATTCATTTTTATTTTTAGTGAATTTAAAATTTTACAAAGAAATTTAGTGGCATATGTTGTAATTATAAAAATAATTAATGATTTTTTATTATTTGTGCTTCTGTTTTAATAATATAGATTATCATTCACTAAAACTTATTCTCCAATTAACATTTGACTACATAAATTAAAATTAACCGTTTTGTTCCAAAAAAAAATTAACCATTAAATAATCAACATAAAATGTCACTATTTATCCAAATGTTGGTCAATGATGTCCAACTAAGAGCAATTTTAATATCCAACTAAGAGCATCTCTAATGTATTACACTTGTTTTTATTCCAAAATGATGTAATTTTAAAATGGTGTTAGACTTTTCTCCAATGAATTATATCATTTTCTACACTAAAATCATATTTTAATATATTTTACATTTTATTTTATTTTTAATTGATAATAATACATTTTACTTATAAAATTTATAAATTGACCCATTAATTTATCTATGTTAAAAAACTTTCATAAACTATGATATTAATTAAATTTAACTATTACAATATAAAAATACACATTACACCTTATTAAAATAATAAAACAAAGTAGAATATTATTTATTAATCACCATTTGTATATTTTTTCCATAAATGATCAATCACCGCATCTTGAAGTGAGAGATGAGTGTTTTGATATTTAATTGCTCTAAATCGAGCAAAGAAATTTTGGAACCGAATATTATCATTCTTAGCTATATCGACTTCTGGAGGTGAAGCATCTCTTCCGAAGATACCATTTGGAGATTCAAAGTAAGAACTACGCACTGAAAGGATTTAAGGAATAAAACAAATTTTTGTTCCAAGATTTGAACTTGATACAAGATTTGAATCTTCGTGCATACGTTCAGAGTGAACAAACACGAATTTACCAAAATAAGACCGAACAACAACAAAATCAACAAGATTCGTCTCTATATTTGACTTCAAATGCTATTTTCGAAAAAAACACTCCAAAACATCTCATTTTCTTCCTCTAAAATAGAGATTGATATTTTTTTCTTCTACGTATATAAAAATTCTATTTTTTCTCTATAATAAAATCAATTTTTATTTACTTAATAGTCTCTAAAATTTAAATGTTTATAAATCTAACTGAAATAAATAAGAGATGTTATGTTTTATTTTATTTTAAAATTAAACTATTTTCTTTGGAAAATAATTTTTTTATATTTACAAATTTCTAATTATAACTTAAATTTATTAATTATAATTTCTTTTCAAAAAAATTCATATGATTTTTATTAGACTTTGGAATTTGAACTAAACCAAACCAAAATTTATTTTTTTCGCTTAGGTTTGGTTGTGAGTTTGGTTCGATTCAGTAAAAAAATTTTTTTTTTTAAATCTGGTTATCTATTTCGGTTCTGTATTCATTTAAAAAATATTAACCAAAATTTTCCAAAATTTTACCGAAAACAGATGCAACCTGATTTTTGTTCGGTTTGATTCATCACAAATTTGGAGAAGCCAAATTATGCAAAAGCCAAATTATCCGAACCGAACTATCATAAGAAACCGAACTAGCATGCTTAATTTTTATTATTGATAAAATAATGGGGAATTTGTGTAAAAAGGATGGAAAAATGATTATTGTCCTTGTGCACCTTTCTCATTTTTTACCTTAATTTAACATATTTACTCTTATTCATATTTAAAAAATCATAAATTTCAACGTTTTTAAATTCCAAAAATAGTTAAAAATAAGACAAAATAAAAATACACCAATGAAAAAAATTCTAAATTTTTAATGTAATTATCGATTTACAAAAACTATTTGTTTACTTGTTCTACAAATGATAGAATTTGAATTCTACTATCTACAGACCCGTAGAATATGTATTCTACGGTTTTCACTATGATCCATAAAATTTAGAATATAAAATCTACTACTTTTACTATGATCTATCCCACTTGGAATATGAAATCTACGATTATAACTGTATTTTACCTTCGTAGAATATGAATTCCACATTTTTCACTATATTCTATATTTTGTTACATTTTGTAGAATACATGTTCTAAAGTTTACTCTTTATTCTACTTTTCCCTAGAATATATATTCTACAAGTTTATCAATATTCTACTATCCGTAGAACATACAATCCACCATTTTGTCTTCCTTCTATCTTTGCTAGAATGTACGTTCTAAGAATTTGTTACAAATAAGAGAAAATCTATGAACACAATTTTGAACATGTTTATCATATATATAATATCCACACGAATATATCTTCAAATTTTCCACCATATCTTAATTTTTCAAAAAAAAATTGTTCTTCTATCTCTTTTAGGTCAAATTATTTTCCTAAAAGGGGTTTGTTGTATATATTTGTCATCAATAATGAAGAAACGATGAGAGTGGAGACGACAATATTTAATGTGTTAGGCAGTTTCTTAAATTGAGCTTTTGGATTTAAGTGTTTGAATTTGGGGAAATGAGAAGATTGCCTCTCTATAACTAAAGTGGGAGTTAGAAATTGTCCCCCTTGAGACTATTTTGGAGAGTATTGAATAAGTGATTACATGAATGTTAGAAAAATATTTAGCTACCGTCTGAACATCTTTATGACTTTATCCCCTCTTCCGCTGAAGTTCAAGACGACTTTCGTTCCGTCCGGTAACGTGGGGCATAGCTTCTCGAGGTGAGCTAATGCGTGTGATAAAGTAAAACCGTAACCTTATCGCACACCAAGAACCAACATTCGTAAAACGCAGATCCTTCACGTAATCAAGCTAACACAAGCTTAGATCACAAGTAACAAGAATAAGAGATAAGAGATAGAGAAGATAAATTGTTTAAGATTGAATTGTCGTAAGAGGTTACAATACCTTATATAACACCAAAACCCCAAAAGAGATAAACACCAACTTAAAGAGATAACACCAACACCCAGCTTAAGACTACCGACTTATGACGTGACGTGTACGCTAAGTCTATTAAACCATTAAACCGTAAAACAAAACCAAAGTAAACCATTAAATCAATTCCTTATATCAAATCTCTCCCTTAGAAAAAACCTTGACCTCAAGGTTTGAATGAAGGAAACTTCTTCTGCAGCTCGTAAAGGAACTCCCAAGTTGCCTCTTCCTCCATCTGATTACTCCATTGAACCAAAACCATCGTTGCAGGTCTTCCTTGCCGGTTGACCATTTTTCTTTCGAGTATCTTAGCTGGTTCTTATTGAGGATCTATGTAATTAGAGGATTAGAATGTAATTAAGTATAGTTATTTAACTCAGATGCCCTAATCGTGTAATCCCTCTATGTATAAATACTTGTATTCATCATTCTTAATAAGATAAGTTTTCATCTCTATATGGTATCAGAGCATTACGCTCTTCTAAATACTTAAAAAATTTAAACACTCCCAGCCGCCAATCACTTCTCACCATGGCTGCAAGTGACAATTCCACAAACACTCAAAACTTCATCCCTCCCACAACAAAAAACCTTCTTCATATCAACATGTCCAATGTTTCGAAACTCACCAATACCAACTACCTAGTGTGGGCAAAACAAATCCACGCTCTGCTTGACGGATATGCACTCGCAAACCACATTGATGGCTCCTCTGTTGTACCACCAGAAACAGTTACCGCTGATGGCACGGTAACGACGAACCCAGACTTTGTTCGCTGGCAGAGACAAGATAAACTCATTTACAGTGTGTTGCTTGGTGCTCTCACGACGTCCATTCAATCGCTTGTCTCACGCACGATAACCTCTGCTGAGATCTGGGAGAAACTCGCAGCGACTTACGCGAAACCAAGTCGGGCCATATCAGGCAGCTCAAAGATCAAATCCGGCTGTACACCAAGGGAACAAAGACGATTGATGAGTACATACAAGGTCTGATTCCTAAGTTTGATCAAGTGGCGATTCTTGGAAAATTGTATGATCATGAGGATCAAGTCGAATTCCTACTTCAAGTCCTACCTGAGGAGTACAAGTCGGTGATAGATCAAATTGAGGGAAAAGACTCGGCCCCAAGTATCACTGAAATCCATGAAAGGCTGCTGAATCATGAGTCAAAGCTCATCGCAAAAGGTGACACCTCCTCTGCTGTTGTTCCCATCTCGGCGAACAATGTCCAGCAACGTCCACAGTCGAGCTACAATAACAACTGATAGGTGTAGTTTTATCCTTATACTAACTGCAAGTGCACAGTGATGTAGTTGTAGTACTTAGGGTATCGAATCCACAGGGACTTCGGTCAACGATAGATTAAGAACATAAAAGATTAAACTAGGAGAAAGTAAATATGATGAGAAACTAAAAAGCGAAGCAGAAAAGTAAATCAGGCGAGTTTGTAAGCAAGGAAGCGAAGCGTTAGGTTTCAGGAGTTCTCAGGAAATCAGGAACACAAGCAATCAGTCAATCAGGATCTAATCAATAACTGTTCTAGAACTCAAACACGGATATAGAATTCACCAACTCTCGTTGCGAGAATTCTCTAAGTCTAAGTGCAGCAATCCAAATCTCTTTGCAATTACTAACAGATTAAACTAGCATTAATGATCAGGTTTGACATGTTCACAATTCCCCTAAACCAAATCTCTTTGCGAGTAGATCAAATTGCTCATCTAGGTTCTTTCTAGCTAATTAACCAACTCTCGTTGTATCAATCAACCTAACATCATAATTCTGATTAGCTACTTCAGATTAAGCATTAAGAACAAACTAAACAAAGAACTAGCAGATATGAATCCCTACAGATTGATTTAAACTATAGTTCCATGAAATCCCTAATGAGAATCCTTCAACCTAACAGGTAAACTACTCAGACATGTTCATCGAAACAGAAAACATCATAAGTAGAAAACCAAACAGAATAATCAACAGGGGTTCGAAATCAAGTCTCTTTCGAGAACCAGATCAGCCCCTAAGGCTCTCTGAAATAAAATAAAACTTAAGAAAAGCGTAGCCTAAACAATGGCTTAAAAACCCTTATATAATAGCTAAAACACGTTTTGGGCTTCTGTGTAAATATCTGGGCTTTCTGAGCTTTAGTGCATTAATCCTCATTCTTCATTAACGCTCGCGAGAATGCTTGGTCACGCTATGCAACGATCGATGCTAATGGTGTGCCGATCGTTGCAAGCGTCAAATATGGGCAGTGAACTCTGTCTCTCGGGTAAAATCTCCAAAATGCTCCAGAATGCTCCAATAACTCCAATTATGCTCCAAACGTGTCTAAACCTGTAAACATACTAAAAAGACTCCAAAACATAACATAAGACTCGATAAATAAGGCATATACCATGGTTAAAACCCCTAAAATCCATGGTATATCAACAACCGAGGTCACAATAACAGGCGCTACAATAATCAGCCCAGCAACAATACCAACACCCAGAATCAGTCCTCAAACCGGTATGATGCTCGCCCATCTCGTCATTATTTGGGCATCATTCTTAATAGTTCTTTGACTAACACATCGTTGACAATCGAAGGAAGCTGATTAGTAGTATGAACGTTTCCCACGTGTAGCTTTAGTTGAGAAACATGAAATACGGGGTGAATATGTGATGACGACGGCAATTCCAGTTTGTACGCAACCTGTCCGCACTTGTCTATGACCTTGTAAGGACCAAAAAATTTTGGTGATATCTTCTGGTTCGACCGCATCACGACTGATCGTTGACGATACGGCTGCAACTTTACATAAACAAAATCGCCAATGTCCAGATTGTGTTTCGTTCTGTGCTGGTCATCGAATAGTTGCATCCGGTGTTGAGCTCGAAGAAGATGAAATTTCAGAACCATCATCATGTTCTCTCGTTCCTGCAGTGTCTTTGCCACCACTGCAATTTTCGATTCGCCAGGACGGTAGGGCAAATGCTGTGGTGGAGCTTGCCCGTAAACTGCCTCATATAGGGACATTTGAATGGATGTATGAAAATTTTATACCAAAATTCAGCTAATGGTAGTCCTTTGCTCCAGAGATAGGGTCTGACGCTACACATACAACGTAAATAGGTCTCTAAACACCTATTCACCACCTCCGTTTGGCCATCGCTTTGTGGATGATAAGTGCTAGACAGATTTAATGATATACCCTGAAGCTTAAAGAGTTCCTGCCAGAAGTCATTGAGAAACACAACGTCTCTATCGCTGACGATCGATCGAGGAAAACCGTGTAACTTAAAGATATTGTCGAGGAACGCATGTGCGACTAACGCAGCCGTGTACGGATGTGCTAAAGCTGTAAAGTGCGCTGCTTTGCTTAATCAATCTACTACGACAAAGATGACAGATTTTCCGAAAGATGGTGGCAACCCGTCGATGAAGTCCATCGATATATCAGTCCAATTAGCTTGAGGGATGGGAGCGGCTGAATTAAGCCTGGGTAGGCTGAGGTGTCGTATTTACACTGTTGGCAAGTAACGCAGCTGCTTTTATACGACTGAATGTCTTTCGCCATACCTTTCCAGTAAAAAAATGACTTGACCTTTTGATGTGTCACGTCGCGTCCCGAATTACCTCCTGTGCTTGATCCGTGCATCCAGTCTAGAAGAGTATTGCGAACTGAAATATCATAAGGAACCACTATCTTGCTCTTTCTCCTTAGAATCCCATGCGACCAAGAATAGTGTTTCTTAGAGTGAGGATTAGCGATCAATGCATCGATGATCTCCCTTATCGACGCATCCGTATCATAGCAAGATTGAATGTTCTTCAACAAATCGCATTCCAACACAGACATTGCCATGTGCAGAATTTCAGACCCTTCGACTCGAGATAACGCGTCGGCTGCTATATTATCTTTTCCATGTCTGTACTGAATTTCATAGTCAAACTCCAGCAATTTCGGAAGACACTGCTGCTGTATTAGAGTGTTCAGCCTTTGTTCTAATAAATATTTCAGACTTCGTTGATCAGTTTTAATCACAAAGTGTCCCGTCAGCAGGTAATGGCACCACTTCTGAACTGCGAATACTACAGCCATCAACTTTTTTTCATAGATCGACAGGTTCAACTGCTTTCCTTTCAAATGCCTACTGATATAAGCTAACGGATGTCCTTCTTGTATCAAAATTGCGCCGATACCATGTCCGCAGGCGACCGTCTCTATCATGAATGGTTTGTCGAAGCGGAGCAATGCTAGAACCGGCGCACTTCATAAGGCATGTTTTAACATGTCAAAAGCTTCGTTTGCTTCACCTGACCATAAGAATGAATCCTTCTTAGTCAGAGTTGTCAAGGGTCGAGCTATATTTCTGAAGTTGCGAACGAATCGTCTGTAATAACCTACCAAACCCAAAAAACCGAGTAGCTGTTTGAGTGATAATGGAACGGACCAGTCAGCTACCGCTTTTACCTTGTTCGGGTCTGTGGAGATGCCCTCTGCCGATATATAATGGCCAAGATATTCCACTTTGCTTGTCCCAATCGCACATTTTCTTCTTTTAGCATACAGATTATGATGTCGCATTAGCTGAAAAACACTTCGAAGGTGGTTTTTATGGAGCTCCAACGATGGACTGTAGATCAAGATGTCATCGAAGAAGATGAGAACGAACTTCCTCAACATAATCTGGAACACTGAGTTCATTAATCCTTGGAACGTCGCAGGAGCGTTAGTTAGTCCAAACGGCATCATCAGATATTCATAATGGCCACTGTGAGTTTTAAAGGCTGTTTTATGGATATCCTTCTCAGCCATTCTTACTTGATGATAACCTGCCCTTAGATCAATCTTGGAGTAGACACACGATCCTCCCAACTCATCCATCAAGTCTTCAATTAAGGGAATAGGAAATCTGTTCTTTATTGTCATGCTATTAATCCCCCGATAATCGACACAAAGCCTCCATGTCCCATTTTTCTTCTTCACCAAGACGACTGGAGATGCAAAGGAGCTGGGACTATCTCGTATTGTTCCTGCTGCCAGTAACTCCTGAACTATCCTGTCGATTTCATTCTTCTGATGCACCGCATAGCGGTATGGACGTTGGTTGATATTGTTAGATCCATCCAGCAATGGAATCTAGTTTGTAACGAAGGTTCCAACTCAGTCTCTTCCCTTACTGCTCCCACCGTGCATAATTCAGTTGGTTTCTCCTCTGTAATGTCCTGTACACAAATCATAGCAAGATGTACTTGCTCTTCCTGCAGCTTATTAAGCTTGTTGGCTTTCATCTCTCTCATCGAACCCCTCTTGATTCTGTGTAGTAAGATCTTTCTTTGTTCCCAACAGAATTGCATTTCCAACTTTTTGAAATCCCATGTTATTGGTCCTAGGGTCCCCAACCATTGTACTCCTAATACCATGTCGCAACCACCTAATGGCAGAACCAACATATCGTCTTCCCACTCAGTACCTCCAAAACTCCATTTGAATTTCTCGATCTTAGAGCTCACACCCCGTTTTCTTCCGTCGGCCACTGCTACTTTGGCAATCGTTGTGGCGATAGTGTACATCCCAATCTAGTTGCTACCTCTGCGTCCACAAAATTGTGCGTAGACCCCAAGTCTATCTATATAAACAGAGCTCGTTTTCCATGAAATCCCTTGACCCTCATGGTCCATGAAATAAAGAACATGTTTTAGAATACAGAACAAAATACTATGCATATTGATACATACCTTCCAACGCTTCTTCGTCGGCTACGCTATAGTATTCAGCCCGTCCCATGTCTTTTAAGAAACTGTGCTCCGTCCAACTCCAGGGTAGTCCAATCTATAAGAAGAAATCCAAAACCGTGATCATGCAACCATCTCCTAAACCGTGATAGACTACTTATGATGGAATTGGATTTGAATATAAAATATTTCTTAACCTGCACTGATGGAGTGAGGTTCACCTATAACCAGAGAAAACGGTTCAGAAACAATGTTTGTTACATGTAAAAAGAGATGGCCATTGCCCAATCAACAAGATGAATCTTAAGTATTACCTCGGCACCAAGAAGTCACATTCTGAAGACATTAAGTGCTTGCCTCTACATATCTTGAGCACCCATATAGATAATGCACTGCAGACCAAAACGGGCACACAAGGTGGTTGTAGCCACACCGTGTTGACGAGCTCCTGTCTCAGCGATAATCCTCTTCTTCCAAAAACGCTTGACGAGAAGAGCCTGAGCCACGGCGTTGTTAATCTTGTGAGCTCCTGTGTGGTTCGGGTCTTCTCTCTTCAAGTATATATGTCGTCCTTCCCATTTTCGCGCCAGTAATGTCTGTAAGCCTCTCTCCAAAATACAAAGGGCTTTCTCGACCCAAGTAGTCCTTCAAGATCCCTGCCAACTCTCTCTAAGAAGATTCATACATACAAACATCCAGAAGACATATATCAGACATGGAACAAGAGAGAAGCCGAAAAAGAACACCAAAGAAAGATTCCTAATTGCACTCCGCTCTACTAATTTCATCTATAACTTTTGTTATGCATCGACAAGATCCAAACTTTATCTCAATCTGAAAACGACAACACTAAAATCCCAACGAACCACAACGCAGAAATTTTAATTTCTATTCGAATCACGAAGAACAAGGTTTAAGAAACTGAGCCCACAAACCTGGAAATCATCGTCGGTGGCGAGAGAATGAAAAGCTGATTCGAGCTCAGAGAGCGCATGCATTAGCGTTTCAGGGACATACTTCCCACCAAACTTCCCAAACCGACCAAACGTATCGGGTCGTTGCCATAGGGTCGGGTCAGATCCGGCGGCCATGAGAACAGCCGGGTCCTTGGCGATAGATAGTGCAGGAGACGGCGAATGAAGATCTTAAGAGCCAACGTCTTATATGCCCTTATCTGGAAAAAAATTGATCTCATTTGACCCTGTTATAAAAATTAAAATATTTATGATTTATTTTTAAGTTCGAAAAAGGCAAAATACAAGTTAGACCTTGCTATATCAGTTTTATTACCAATCCAACCAGTAATACCCAACCGAAATGGATGATCCGACCCAATTTCAAAAAAAAAAACTCAAATTACCCTAATTTTCTAAATCATCTTCATCTTCGCCGGCTCGACTTCTTCCTCGCTTATTTCCTACTTCTCAGATCCCATCTCTCTCCCTCGTGTCTACGCAATTGTCTAACGCATCATCTCTCTCTTTCGACTGCAATCGTCTTCTCAACTTCTCAATTCTTCAGTGTCGCCCTCTACTTGGAGTAGATCTCGTTCGTTGTGGGGCTTGCCAAGTAAGCTCTTTCGACATCCTTGGTCCGATGAGTTCAGAAACAGTGGCGTCCGCTGCTCTCTTTGTTCTTCATTTTCTCTATGCGTCTTCTCTCCACATCTATCCCAATAAGGACAATGGTACACGCTCTCTAAATTTCCCTTTTGATTTGGTTGATTTTGATTGATGATAGTATGTATCTGAAGCTCTGGGTTTTCATGTTCTTATCCAGTTGTTAAGTACACATCAGGTGAAATTAGGAAAATGGAGGAATCTACTCGGATTCGAAGCTCGAAACAACCTACCGAGCTTGTTAGATTGGTTAACCAAATTCTCATATATCTCTCAGTTGTACTAGTTGTACTAATTTTTTATTTCATTAGTATACATTTGTACTATTTGTACTGATTCTCATATATTTCTCAGTTGTACTAATTGTATTAGTTGTACTAATTTTTTATTTCATTAGTATACATTTGTACTAGTTGTACCAATTCTCATATATCTCTCGGTTGTACCAATTGTACTAGTTGTACTAATTTTTATTTCATTAGTATACATTTGTACTAGTTGTACCAATTTTCATTTATCTCTCAGTTGTACCAATTGTACCAGTTGTCCTATATCTGTCGAATTCACGAGGTGTCGGAAATGCGTCGAAGATGCGCCGGAGACATCAGAGATGCGCCGTAGAAAATGCCGGAAATGCGTCGGAAATGCCAAAAATACCGGAGGTGGGGTCTACTCCAAAAGGGTTGTTTATTTAATTTTAATTCTTTTCATTTCTTTTAAACTAGTTTTCATTTAAAAAAAAATAATAATATTTTAATCAAATTCATTAAGGGTAAAATAGGGATTCCACTTTATGGAGAGTATGTAGATCATATGAGGGCATCACAGATTTTTGCTTCTTAAATTAAGGGTAAATGAGCTATTGTTTCAGATCTTGAGCGAAACTAATTTACAGGTTTTTTTTTGTCAACAAACTAATTTACGGTTAAAAAAAGTAAATAATTATTCTTTATTGTGATAAATATTTTCTTAAAAAATTTACATTTATTCTATATTTAAACACAAGGTTAGAATATGATTAACAATAAAAATTATACTAAATGGACATTTTAAGATTACTAAAATACTATTGGGACAATAATCACTTTTTCCATCCTTATTAGCCAAATTTCTCTAAAATAATTGATTTTGAAACTAAATATCTAGCTAATTTGTAATTTTAGGTTGATATATATATGATAAATATTTAATTTAAATAATGTTGTACTTTTATAAAAAAAAATTATAAAAACAAAATATTGTTTAGTTTGTAATTTTTATAAATAAATTATACTATTAGTAAAATAAATAAAAAAATATTAGAGAGAATATTTTTTAAAGGAAAATATAACAGAATACATTAGAGAGAAACTCACATATATTATATAGTTCTTCTATTTTAGAGACAAAATAGATAGAGACAAAATAGGGAGAAGATGGTCTTAGAACACTTACATCCATTAAAATTCTTAAATGAGTTTCTAAACCAATATAATATAAATATTTTAATTTAGTTATGTAAAACTTATATTTAAAAATAATTAAACCACTAATAGAAAACAAGTGTATTATGGGGTTTTCACGTAGAATCCATAGTTTTTCATGGAGAACATTTCTCTATACTCTCTCCTACTTTTTCTATTTTTGTTCATTTTAATTGTGAGAACCTCATTGAAAAAACCTCAATTCAGATGCTTAATTATTTCCTATTTAACAATTCTCTCCAAAATTGAAATTAAAAAGCCAACTATTAAATAAGTAAAAAAATATTATAAAGAACACGAATCTTTGTTAAATAGTAGAAAAAAACATTAGAAAGAACATGAATGAACTATCCGAATTATCCAAATTTTTATTTGAATTACCGAAATTTTTTACCAAATTATATGAATTGTTATAAAAATTACCTGATTTTTTACTCGAATTTTATCCGAAATTATACGAAAGAATCGAACTGAACTGTAACCAAACTAAATTCAATTTTTGGGGTATGAGTAGATTCTTAAGTTTATTATTCGAACCAAACTGAAAACTAGAAGAACCGAACCAAAACCAAACCAAATTTTATACATATCTGAATGATTCCTAAATTTCTATACCCGAAAGATCGAAAACCCAAATAACCAAACCAAACCGAATCACATAACCGAATCCTTAGGCCTAAAATGAGGTATGTTTCTAAATGTGTAAGTGATTTGTTTTTTTTGTGTGTAAAGCTTCGGAAGAATGAAAAGGAAAAGTTTGGAAACCTGAGCGACTCTCGATCCCATGTAGATGGGCCTAACCTTTTATTAAGGGCCAATTATTTTGTTTACCCTAACAACAACGTCAAAGATACGCTCCTACACACGACGCCACACATCGTTATGATGATATCTCTCATATGTGTGGTTAAGACTGTCTAGAGGTCAAGTCGAACGAACAGTCATTATCAATCTATCATTATTAATATTTCTAGATTGGGAGGTTCGTTGTCCAAAAAAAAAAAAATCTCCACGAAAAGATATCTTCCTTTGAAATGGCGAACACAGAGAAAAGCTTTAGAGACAAACCTAGATGGAATCTTGGAGGAATGACCGCTCTTGTAACCGGTGGCTCCAAAGGCCTAGGGTCAGTCCTAATTCTCCTACTTTATCTAAATAAATATTTGTTTCTTCTCATTTACTTAATTAATTATTTGGTTAATTTTAACGATCGGCTAAGATTTTCCACTAAAAGCTATTATCATGATGTGGAAATAAAATTTGTATAAGATTTTCCACTAAGGTTCTATTGTTCTTTGTTGACAAAAAATTGAATAAATTTGTCATTGAGCATAAGAGAAATGATCATCATAAGGTGGAATTTTCAATAAGGTTTTCCATTGAATGAAAAAAAAAACATGAACAAGTAGAAAAGTGTCTGATGCTTTATCCACAAGCCAATATCTTAAATCAGTGAAGTATACGTTATTCTAATTTTACAATCGATTAATTTTGAAAAATCTCGTTCACTTATACTATTAAAATAAAACAATAATTTGAAAATAACATTGACTTGATGTATGATGTTACAAAATATACCACTGAAATTAGTTAAATTTTTAATGATTTTATTAAGGATGTTTTACCTCTTATAATTAAGCGGATTATACTATATATTACATCTAAAATATTCTAATTTATGATTTTATTGAAAAACAGTTATTAAATATTTTAGTACTTTTTGTTTTACATATAAATTTTTAAAAATATATATTTTAACAATAATTAACTAATTTCGCAGTTATTAACAAACAAAAAATTGTGAGAAAAACATTATCGTGGACTTTAGTGTTAAATAATAATAATAATAATAATAATAATAATAATAATGATGATGATGATGATGATGATGATGATGATGATGATGATGATGATGATTTGGAATTTTGAGATATGGGGGTTTGAAAATTAAAAAGGATCACGTAAAATCATGGATACCTCACAACTAGTCGTCTTGGTCAATTAATATAGTTTTTATAACACATAAGAGCACCCACAATGGTATTACTCTATTGGGTCTCTTAAAAATGTTATTATATTATTATTTTTTTTTTACAGATACCAAAAAAAAAAAATTAAAAAAAAAGCGACGAATCAAGTGGTGACAGGTGTCGGGAACAGTGCAAGACACATCTCTTAAATAGGAGATTTAAGATACGGTTTGTTAAAAAAATTGTGGGACCAACGTGGGACCCACATTATTTTAATAATTTTTTTTAAAAAACTGGTCTTATGTTACTCCCGCTGGAGCTGCTCTAAAGTACAAATCCAGAGTGAGCCATCGAGGTGTGACCGCAGTTATCAATGTGGCTCCAAAAGCCTCGGCCAGCCTCAATCCTACTAATTGAATATTGAACCTTACCTCTCATTTCAATCATAAATTTATATGAATCTTTTTGATGGTGCTTTTAAGTATGAACTCATATTTCAAGTGTTATTCATAGGGCAGCTGTGGTGGAGGAACTAGCCATGTTGGGAGCAAGAGTCCACACATGTGCCAGAGACGAAACTCAGCTTCAAGAAAGCTTACTTGAATGGCAAGCAAAAGGGTTTCAGGTTACCACTTCTGTCTGCGACGTTTCTTCTCGTGCCCAACGAGAGAAACTCATGGAAACTGTTTCCACTCTCTTCCAAGGAAAACTCAACATCTTTGTATGTTTATGTATAAGCTTCTCCTCCTCGGGGTTGGGATCTATAAGAACCAAATCATGTTACGTTGTTTGGTTTGTTTGGGTGTATATAGGTAAGCAATGTTGGAACGGGTATATTAAAGCCAACCGTAGATTGTACATCAGAAGAATTCTCGTTTCTCATGACTACAAATCTGGAGTCAGCATTTCACCTATCACAGCTCGCTCACCCTTTGTTGAAAGCCTCTGGTTTAGGGAACATTGTGTTCATGTCTTCTGTTGCTGGGGTTGTTAATTTGGGTCTTTTATCCATCTATGGAGCAACGAAAGGTATACATATATGCATAATCAAAGAATTAAGGATCATTTGCATCTATTGAGGACTTACATCAATGTGAGCATTCCAGGAGCCACGAATCAGCTAGCGAGAAATTTGGCGTGTGAGTGGGCGAGTGATAACATAAGGGCTAACTCTGTTTGTCCATGGTACATCACAACTCCTGCAACTAAAGATGTAAGGCATAGAACAAAACAAACATTTCATTAATACTACAGAAAATAAGTGATCAAAACTATTTTTGATGAACTTTAATTTATGTGAAAATGTTTCAGTTTCTCAGTAGAAAAGATATAAAAGAAAAGATTGAGAGTGTGACACCAATGAGGCGTGTTGGCGAGGCAAATGAAGTGTCCTCGCTTGTGGCATTTCTCTGTCTACCTGCAGCTTCTTATATAACTGGCCAGACCATCTGCGTTGATGGAGGGTTTACTATTAATGGGTTCTCTTTCCCATAAACACATATATGTTGATAAGATCGTAACTCTAAACTCCTTGAATCTTATCAACAAACGAGTACAAGATGCTTAATAGTAGCTCTCTCACGATTTCATGACGATCGGAGACGAAGGTCTCATGACGAATCTTCTAACAACATACAAGATTAAGCATGCCTTCAGTCAATAATCCTCTTCTCCTTTTATACTTCTTCTCTTCTTCAAGTCACTGTCGACATCAGCAACAGTAGGACAGACGATGTCTATCATATGTATTCTTGAATTATGTGATTAGTCGTTAAACTGCCAAATTGTTGGAAATATTAAGCTTCATGATTACAGTACTAAGTCCAACCCTGTTGTGATTTGTGAGTGACAGTGATGAATAAAACAATTTATGGTGTCTTACGCTATGTATAAAAGTATAAGCTATATACATAACCATGTAATAAAATAGGACACTCGGAGAATTGTGAGAGCCCTATCAAGATTATCAGCTCTATTATTATCCCTTTTTCGCTGGCTTGAGTAGCTTTCTCTTCTCATTCCCAATACTTGGTCGTGTAATAATTTATTGAATTAAAGAAAATCAATTTCAAAATAGTCAAAAACAAATTTGACCGAGTACAACGGCTAAGTTCTACATGTAAAAACACTTTTCTATAGACGAATTCTTCTGCAACAATATTACCGAACCGAACCCAAACCGAAAAAAAGTAATCGAATCCGAACCCGAACCGACAAAATACCTGAATGGATCCTAAACTTCTATACCCGAAGAACCGGAATCGAACCCGACCCGAACCGAGAACCGAATGGGTACCCGAAATATTCGAAGTACAATTATATATTCAAAATATTAATTATATTTAGACTTCATATAACATAAATATCTAAAATTATAATTAATTTTAGACCAAAATAGCTAAAATACCCAAAATAAAAAAAAATATACAAAACTTCTTGCTATATTTGTTTCAATTTAACAATTTTTTGTTCAAATTGACCAATTTTTATTTTTGTTTTATGATTTTATGGGTACCCGAACCCGAACCGAACCCGAATGGAACCGAACCGAACCCGAACCGAAATTATAAAATACCCGAATGGATCTTATATGTCTAGATCCGAAAACCCGAAAACCCGAAAGACCCGAACGTCCATGCCTATTGGATCTTATGGAATAAATGCAATTAAGAGCAGTAGCTGTAACTAAAGATTACAACGAACGGTAAGAAGGATTCAAACATCGAATTGGCTTAGATGATCAGACCAACAGCTTTGACTGTGCAAGTCAAAATAATGATGTTATTATGACTAAAGTTATAAGTATTCAAGAGAGGCAAAACAGAAGAAAGGAGAGTTTTTGAGAGTGAAACTTCTCGCTCTTGATCATAAACCAAGTTGCTTGTTGTCAGGTTTCTTTTAGGGCCTTGAGTTTTCTGTAACCCTTGTCGGTACCAAAGATCCTGATATAACATACGGAAACATTTTTTACAAGTCAATAACTCAACTACAACTTCTCTGTTCAAGTAAGAAACATAGTTTAGATAGTTACCAGTCCATGTAGACAAAAGTTGATGAGTAGTTCCCAGACTTTGTGTAGAGTAAACGATGATGGTAGTCATGGAAGTCAGAACTGTTACCACATTATTTGTATATTCATGTTAATGTCTGATATATCAAAGGTGTTTGTCTTTCAAGAAAGCTACGTTTTGATCTTACCCGCCATAGAGAGGAAGAAAATTAGAGGGACTCCATGGGAAATGATAACCACAATGTGCTTCAACTGTCTCAATGACTCTAAGCACCAACCACAACCAAAGGGTGATTAGGTGAGGCCCAGTGAGAGCCGGACCAATAAAGGTAGCAAAACCCAGGAACAGAATCTCAGCGGGATGAGCATATTCTGACGTCAAACCAAACGGTGTGGCGTATCTGTAAGTAAGTAATATCATTTCTCGCCAATATGGACCGTAAATGATCTAACATTGTCGGAGGACAAAAACAAAAGATGTTGTAATAAATAAGCTTACTCATGGTGCACACTGTGCACGTTCTTGTACAGCCATTTTGAATGCAAGATCCTATGACCCCAATAGAATACAAAATCCTCAATGATGAAATAGAATAAGATCTGGGCAGACACCACTTTCCTGCAGGAGCAAACACCAAAGATTGGTTTCATAAACCAGATCAAACGTAACTCAGGTTCTTCACATGCAGCTCGACACTGACATTTATATATATATTTTTTTTTATATACTGCCAATTGGAATAGTTTAACATGAGAATCCAAAGAAAAAAAGCTTCAGCACTAAAGAACCTTAAAATACCAGGACGGCAGAGGAAAACTGCTCTGCATGCCCATGAATTTGAAGACACGGTATGATAACATCATGAGTGGGAAGTTTACACAGCAATGGTAAAACAATAGCCACGCAATGCATTTTCCTTGAGCTCCAGGGGTGTTGTTTTTTGTCTGCAGAAGACCAAACAAGAGTAATTGTGTAATATAACAATAATTACATTGACATTATTAACAAATAATTGGGGTAATGACAACAGAGACTTCTCTATCACTAAGGTTTGAAAGATTTATTGAATTCATGTTGGTGAATTTGTATTCGAACAAGGGTCAAACAAAGGGTATGAAAACAAGAGGCAAAACCTGAATTTTGTAACTGCTGAGGAAACCGGTCCTTTCGAGGAAAATGTAAGGGAGACCAGACAAGAAGAATACACTTTCATGTATGATAAAAGTCCCGATGCACGCCAGTTGAAAGTCGCTGAAATGAGTAACAAGGTACTACATTATCACCAAAACAAAAGGGGTCAGTGGCAGGCTGGCAGCTATAACCTTCAAGCTAAGAGCACGTATGAATGTGAGTTAAGAAGACGTTTAAGGAAAATGCATTCATATCAGCACGCATTACAGTCACGCAGATCCTCTGAGCTAGAAACGTACACATAAAAAAAAAAATCATATACCAGACGAAAATTAAATCTTCAAGCTCCCTAAACAGTAATCATCTGACTGGCGACTTGGCTTACAATGGATAAAGAATCCGTTCGTTTGGTCCAGAAACAAGTTAAATCAAACAGAGGATACTCTATAGAGTAGAGTGATGATCATGCTTTTAAACTCAGCTCAATTTTAAAAACAAGAAAAAAAGTGGAGATCACGTTCGAAATAGCTATCACTGTGGAACCAGATCTGAAACCACAAGCACGAAGGGATCAAAACAATCCAATGCGGTGGACAACACACACAAAAATCAATCGAACAAGGCAGATACTTGCGTAAGCACATTTATATAACAACATGGTATACAGTAGTCGGCAGAGACAAATATAAACAAGATAAATCGCTGGCAATTTACCAAACGAATAAAACAAAAAGAAAATCTTCGGAATAGCCAAGAAAAGGAGGCGAGATGAAGGAAGAAGGAGATGGAGAAAGTACCTGCCAACCGGATTCGACGAGGGAATCCATGAATAGAGAAAAGAAGAGGAAACACACGACGGATCTCTGCGGTGGAGAAGATAACAAAATCTAGACGCAGAGAGTAAGAGAGAGACACAACAACAACAACAACAACTCTGTGACAAGAGGAGGAATCTGGAGTGTTTAGTTGTCACCAAAATTTATACTATTATTTAGATCTCTGGTCTTTTCTACATCACACACACGTGCACACAGATCCTTTCTTTTATTTTTAATCCTCAATTACACGGATTGTTTTCCTTTAGCACCAAATGTTCTTACATGGGACAATTTGCACCACCTGATTTGTTTTAACATTGAATACTGCTCGTAAAAGAATCTGGTGATTACGGATTATGGTTTTGTTGTTATCACATAAGAATCTGTGAGCTATGGTGATGAAACTAGGACTCTCAAAAAAGGTTTTGACTTTGTGTTCTTTTCATAATCAATAAGAGAGGGTTACAAATGAGAATCTAATAGTATTCAGAAAGGAGAAGAAAAACACACATTTTAGACAAATATGGAGATAGATGTGAGAGAAGCTAAAATCACAGCATAGACCTGAGTTCGTTACTCTGTTTCGAGACCGTCTCTGTGTTTCTGCTAACCACTAAAGTCCCAAATTTGCAATTGAGTAGTTTTCTGTCTCTAGATCCTCTCGTGTACAGCTGCAGCAACTTATCAAATACCAATAAATAATCAAGAGCTGAGCCACATAATTACAGTCAGAAGAAGAGTCAGCAATTCTCAATGTATTGCACATAAATGCTTGTCACTGATGACAAATTATAAGCAACATGAGCTAATTTATGTGATAACACAAAGAAAAGTAGGCTAGCTTAAAGATTATTCATGTTTTCCATTAATTTTACTCTCCGGAAGCTACTATAAACTAAACAAAACAAGAGCGAGATACGGTGAGCTAGCTAAACCTGAAGCAGGAAATGTAGAAACACATGTGGTGTCACTATAACAAGTACAAAAGTTTTTACCTTTTGGAGAATTGTTAATTTCAAGCATGGAGGTAACTGGATACTTGTCGTCATAGAAATGGGGATCTCTTATCTGACGGCTTTAGAATTTGGAATGAGCACATTAAGCTCTCATCAATGCTCATCATTGCACCAGCGTTGTCGAATTCCCCACAATAGTTGGGAGCTGAAAATACAGTAACAAGCTGTCTTTCTGCAAAGAACTCATACCCATCTTCAACAACCTAAAAACACACAAGATTCAGACTAAGCTTGGACAGTTTTATAAATAAACTCATCGACAGAGATAACTCAAGTTGAAAACCTGGTGGGCACGACAGATAAGGTCCATGTCATTTTTCTGCAAAAATTCTGCAACTGTGTCAGCTCCAAAAGTGTATGAAACGCCACGATCATTCCTTCCCCAACCTTTGACCTCTCCACTAGGATCCGACCAAAGTAAATCACATACCAAACCTGAGTCTGGAATATCCATTGGGCGTGAAATATTCCTGATCTGGTCCAAACTTGTCAACTCTGGAGAGATCCCACCATGCATGCATAGTATTCTATCATCAATTAAGGCAGCCACAGGTAGACAGTTAAAGCAATCTGTGAATATTTTCCATAGCCTGACATTGAACCTGCGTTTGCACTCGTCATAGAACCCATATATACGGTTAATGGACGCACATTCATGATTCCCTCTCAACAAGAAGAAGTTCTCAGGGTACTTGATTTTGTAAGCTAAGAGAAGGCATATTGTTTCCAAGCTTTGCTTGCCACGGTCTACGTAATCACCTAAGAACAAATAATTGGCTTCTGGAGGGAAGCCTCCATACTCAAAGAGCCTCAATAGATCTGAATACTGCCCATGAATATCACCTGTAAAAATTAAGAAAAGAAAAATGAACCATTGCATCGAGGAAACATGGCATGTAAAGGAGCAACCCGCTAAGAAGAAATACATGATGTACACCAACTATTCACGTCATATAAATCTTAAAAACGACAACTTTCTCTTAGTGTTGAAAAACGTTTTTAAAAGAACGAGGAATGAATAACATCGAACTTAGTCAGCTTTTCTCAGTAACGTTTCATGAGAAACAATCAAAACCCATAACTTAACTAGTCAACATATAAAAGAATCAAACCTCATAAGAACATGTCAAAACTCTCTGTCCTATTTGAGCCTTGCACTATAAAAAAATTCCGATAAAACCCAAAAGTGAAACTATTAAACACTATTATAAAGGAATCTAACCTCATAATAATCACTCCGAACTCTAATTTTCACCAATCTCCCAAGCCGTAACCGCATGCAAAATATCAATTTCTAGAGTTACTTAAAACAACGATTATGCTCAAACTTACAGCCTAAAATCCACCAAGTGTGACCTAATTACAAGTTACAACTCGCAAAGAGCTCAAAGAGTCTCTCTTTCAAGATAAGCAGAGTTCTAACTTCAACTCGACAACTGAACAAATCTAAGCTTGATGAATCAAAACATTTCGCCACTAAAACCAATCAAAAAGAACCAGAACAAAAAGTTAGAGCCAAAAGATTATTTTTAGAGCAAAGAGAGCAAAAATCTAACCGCAGATCTTGATGGGAGCTTCAAGTTCGAGGAGATTGGGTTGTTGAAGAAAGATTTCTTTGGAGACAGCACAGAGCTGGCGGATTTCACCTTCGCTGAGGTGAACTTGCTTCCCTGATCCAGGCCTCGTGTTCCGAAACTCAACCAAACGGCGGATAATATCGTCCAGAACCGCCGGTTCCATCGCTCGCTTCTGTTCCTGCTCCTCCGCCGGCTTCTCCGCCATCTCCGATCACTAACGGAGATTTTAAGCGTTAAGCTCTTTACCTTAACGTTCGAGCCGCGAGGAGGAAAGGGAGACGAGAAGAGACGACCGGCGCTCTCAGTTGAGTCACTTTGATTTGATTGATTGATTGGTCCTTTTTATTTTAATTATTATGATACTCTTTATCTATACATATAAACAAGAACCAACGTTGTGAGTCGACCTAATGGGCCTTTTCTATGTTTTATTGGGCCTAATATTTGAGCTTTATTCATACGGTATATAATCTCTGTACCTAATGGGCCTTAATAAGATTTTGTTTTTGTTTTAAAATTAGTTTTCTTCTAAACTAATCTTATAAATCAATAACTCAATAAATAAATAAAATATTACGATTTCGAAGATAAGTTAATTTAAAGAAGTTTTAATGTGTATATTGAAATATTATTAATATGTAGTGTGATATTTTTAATCAGAGACATAATATCTTCTATATTGTTATTATTTTTCAATAGTAAGATTGGATTATTAATTGACCCACCAAATTAGTAGCATTTTTGCTTTTCTTGATGGAAAAGCTTTTATTCCTCTTAAATACTATTAAATTTAGTTTTAACCAAATTTTTCAGCTAGATTTTTTTTTTATTGAGTTTCTTAATAATTAAAAGAGGCCACATCATTCAACTTAGCATTAAGCCTTTGAATTATAGATATATGTAGACATAGACATTCAAGTTCTTATTCAGGTTTTTGTAACGTTCTATCACCACTGTTCGTGGACTCCACCTCCACTCGGCCTATGGATCTACTTTTATACGACGAATATTTCGGTAGTCTGAGACACTCGAATGACTTGTTTATTGATCTTGAAATTAGAATGCAATATTAATATGCACTTTATCATCACTCGCACAATCACTTCGCGGAATGTTACTCATTCAATTGCTTCAGCTCAAGCATGCTTAACTATATAGTTTTCTTTGAATAAGTGACCGAAAATATAAGTGCATTTTAGTGACACAATCAAATCATTTCTTTTTAACCCTTTCTGAATATATCACAAACCAAAATGGTATAATTCTATTCGGATTTTCAGGTTATAACGATATAAGTATCGTTTTGGGGTTTATTAAATTTGGATCAGTTTTGATTCGGTTCTTTTAGTATTCGGTCAGATTGAGTAACAAATTTAGGAACTGGTTAATAACCGGGGGAAAATAGACTTGGTTTGTTTCAGTTTCAGTTTTAAAGATTTTTAGGTAATTCAAATAATAATATCGGATAATTTTTTAAAACATATATTAGTTTATTCTAATATTTTTAGAGTATAATATCTATAAATTAATATTCGATAAATTAATATCTTGTTAAAATAATAGTATTTCGGTTTTAAAATAAATTTTTGTTCGGACTAGTTTTTTGATAGATTAATAAAATAATATGGTCTTATTATTGTATAGAAGTTTTACTGTATATAGTTTTGGATATTGTTACATTCATTCTTACAAAGTGGATATATGGCATATTTATATTATTTTGTTACTAAAAACAACATATCCAGAAAATTTTTAAGTCTTTCTAAGTGTGATGTTTGGTGAGCAAAAACCCTAGCTGTCAACTTTTTTTCTTTTTAGATTTTCGTCGTAAGTATTCTTTCTCTCCGTTTGGAATGAGTTCCTTGAATTGATCGGTTTCTGGCTTAGCTCTACTCCTATACATGCAAGTGTTGGTCGTGCGTGCCTTCCGAGTAGGAGTTGGAATCCTTATGAGGAACAGTCAGTGTAGTAGGCGTAAAACTAATGGGATGGTGAGAGGTGTTATCCGGGCCATTAGTCTGAGCAGGCGGCTAAAGTCCACTAGGGCTGTTGCTTGTTGTTTCTGTCATTTAAAGAGTATTTTTTCTCTCTGTTCGGAATGGGAACTCCAAGTTGTTTAGCTCTCTTTCTTCTGATTACGGTATTTCTCCAGCTACTAATACATCAAGACCAACTAGAGAATATCATGTAGTTTATGATTCTAATTCCTTGGAATGAAGTTACCTTTCATTCTTATTTTTTGATCAGATTGCCCATTTAGTTCCATTTAAATGAGAGAAAAAGGGAAAACCTATACTATGATGGGGGTATTTGATTGGGCCTTCCAACGCTGACGAATGCATCCCTTCTCTTCTCAAGCTACAAGAAGTATGTACTTTCAGATGATAAGGATTGAACTCTAACTTATAAGTGGAATTCACAGCTATTACTACTATAGTAGTCTTTCATTAACAGTTTCTCAAGTAACTCAATAATTGCAAGTTGATTCATAACCACACTAGAGGTCGGTGGTCGACAGTCTTTTTGACGTTGGAGTTGACGCCCTTTGTCCTTTTGCTTTGAGTTTCCTTTTAGGTTTTTTTTTCTTTATGTTTTTGGTGATTTTCAAGGTTTTCATATGGTGATTTTGGTGAGTCTAGATTATTTTATTTGGGGTTCGTTATGGAGTTATGTTTTTCTCTCTCTTATGGCAGTTGGTATGGAATTTTCTTGGGATTTTTTTTGGTTATTATTTCCAATGTTCGAATACGCGCTAGGCGCTAGTCGGGCGGCGAGATCGGGCCTAGCGCCTAACGGAAAAATCGGAGATTAATCGGGGATTAATCGGGCGTAATTTTAGGTAATTTTATCATATATATAGGTATATATATTAAATCTGCGTATTATAGACATGAATATACTTTGGCCCAGTGGTTCCCAGGCTCATACCAAGACGTAGGTCACTGGTTCGAATGAGCAGTGCACTATTTTTCTTTCTTTTTTTTTTCTTTTTTTTTTATGAATCGCCGAAATTACGATATTACTCCCGTCTTCTTCCTTTGCCCTGCAACACCAATAAACCTAATTTCCGCCGTCAAATGTTTTAATCACACGATTTGGGCTCGTTTTTGTTGTTTTCTTGTGTTTTTAGCCAAATTATGACAGATATATAACCAAATATCTAGTTTTTGACATAAAATCTACCAAAAATATATTTTTTTCTCAAGATTACCGACTTGTTAACCGACTGAAGACAAATCACGGCGGTCCGGAGCCACCGAGCGCTTTCCCGGCGCTTAGGGGGCCTCCGCGACCGCGTTTTTGAACACAGATTATTTCTATGATTTTATGGGAATTGCTTTCATTCCTATCTATTTATATCTATTTGGTTTGTATTTTGTTGTTCAAGTTTGATCAATAGTAGTTTTAGAGAAGTTAATTCTCGAGAAAGTTGAAAAAACAATTGAATAAAATATATATCTTGTGAAAAGTATTGAAAGTCCGCCTACTATGAATGTTTAATTTACCTTGTTTTAGAAATAAAAATTTGTAAATTATGAGATGAATTCCCAAGTCCGTTTTTTATTATTAGCTATGTTGCTTGAAAACTCCGTCCGAGGACCGTTTCCCGTTTTGGAAACGTTTCCAAAACGTAAACGCGTGGAAACACGATGGAAATGCGTTTCTTAAAATTGTGATTTGGAAACGTGATGGAAACGCGTATCAATTTTTGGAAACGCGACGGAAACCGCGTTTTTGGAAATGCCATTTATTTTTTTGTTTGGAAATTTTGTTTCCTATTATAACTGTAAATAGTTTAAAAATGTAAGGGTTTAATTGATACTTTGTAATTTGTTTAGAAAAAATCATCACTGCTAAAAGGAATATGAAAAATTTGGCATAAATCATATTTGTACCCTAAAAAACTATCAGAAAAATGCAGAGAAAAAGACGAATTTACCACTTACCATGTATTTTTCTCACATTAAAATTAATAGTTTCAAAATTAAGTCAAAATGATTCATTGTTTGTATTTATAATTTTTTTTTGTTCTGAATTCTATTTTTATATAAATATGGTTGGAATTATGTTTATGTTGTTTCAAATATTATGTTGAACTTTTTTTATGGTCGGTGTTTATTATATTCTTATTACTCTTATAAATATATGTACAAACGTTTCCAAAACCTTTCGCTTCTTCATTTTTTCAAAAAAACGTTTCCGCGTTTCATAACGTTTTGTTTCCACCTACCGGTTTTCGTTTTCATGCAACGTGGATTATTAGAATTTGAGCAGACCTTTAGTTTCTAATTGTATTATATATATATATATTATTTTTCTATGATGTGTTTTATATCAAATATAATAATACTGTTAATAAAAAAGAAAACATATCCCAATATCAAGTTATATATCATAAACTTGGAACGATATATTTAATGAAAGAAAACAAAGAGACGAAAAAACAACACGGCTTGACTAACTTATACATTAGATCCAAGAAAATTAGTTGAATCCATGCTTTGAGACAAGAAGAGTCAGTCCATTTTGTTCGCCTGAACGCCACCTTTAGCAATACAATAATACAAATATGTAATTTCATGATACACACCACAAGAAACACACATTCGTTATTAAAGAAAAAAAGATAATTCGTTTTCATCCGTCGCAAGCCACAGCGACTTAACTCTTTAAAGATTCCACATTTGTTAAACACAAAAGAAAATTCCACATACCGTTAACTTTAACGACCGTTACCTAGATTTGGAGACATCTATAAACTCTTAACGTCCATTTTCTTCTCCTCCCATATTTGCTGGATCATCAGTATTTTTTGCCTGTAAATCGCTGTTCACTATTATGTCTTTATCTCTAATAATAAGATAAATTCATGAAATTCAAGATTTCCGAAGAACCAAGCACTCGTTTCGCCTTTCCATCAGATTCTCAGGTTCGTTTTCTTGAACACAAAAATGGGTTTAGTCAAATCTTTAATCGTTAAAAACCACAACAAATATCAAAATGTTGTTTTATATTCTCTAACGCTAGCCTTTGATACGTATAAACAGCTTATGGAATTGGAACAAATCCGTATTTTGAAACCCGACGATGACGATGATGAAGAAACCGAGTCATCATCACGAACAGAGGAGGTCTTTCCTCTGTCTTGTGCGTTTACGAGACAAGAACATTGTGTTTCCGAGTCAAGAGAACGGGAAGACTCGACCAGAAGACTAAGCTGCATCATCTTTCTCTACATGATCGTCATGTCGGTACAGATCGTTGGAGGTTATAAGGCCAATAGCCTCGCGGTCATGACGGACGCTGCACATTTGCTGTCCGACGTGGCGGGTTTGTGCGTCTCTCTGTTGGCGATCAAGGTTTCGAGCTGGGAAGCGAATCCGAGGAACTCGTTTGGGTTTAAACGGCTTGAAGTGTTAGCAGCTTTCTTGTCTGTTCAGCTCATTTGGCTTGTTTCTGGAGTTATAATCCATGAAGCCATTCAAAGACTTCTTAGCAGAAGCCGAGAGGTTGATGGTGAAATCATGTTTGGGATTTCGGCTTTCGGGTTTTTCATGAACTTGGTTATGGTCATTTGGTTAGGACATAACCATAACCATAACCACCACCACCACAATCATCATCATCATCATCAGCATCAACATCAACATTCTCACAAGGATAAAGAGGAGGAGATGGATCCTTTAAAGGGTGGTTGTGAGGAGAAATCGTCGTCAAAGGAGATGAACATTAACATACAAGGAGCTTATCTACACGCAATGGCGGATATGATCCAGTCACTTGGTGTAATGATCGGTGGAGGAATCATTTGGGTGAAACCGAAATGGGTTTTGGTTGATTTGATATGCACTCTTGTTTTCTCTGCCTTTGCTCTTGCTGCTACTCTCCCAATGCTCAAGAACATATTTGGTATACTGATGGAGCGTGCACCACGCGATATAGACATAGAGAAGCTGGAGAGAGGGCTTAAGCGTATCAATGGAGTTAAGATTGTTCATGATCTTCATGTATGGGAGATAACAGTTGGGAGAATTGTATTGTCGTGCCATGTCTTGCCCGAACTAGGAGCTAGTTCTAAAGAGATCATTTCTGATGTTAGAAATTTCTGTAGAAAAACTTGTGGGATTTATCATGTAACAGTGCAGGTTGAATCAGAGTAGCAAAAAGAGAGAATAAGAAGAAGAAACAAATTATAAATATACATCTCAAACCTTCCTCATTCACATCTCAACACATGCAGACAAATTTCTAAGAAAATTCTTACATAACAAGAACAAAAGGGAGGTTCTTTGATTTATTGAACTTACACAATCGTTATTAAACCGATTTAAGTTTGAGGCTATTCATGCGAGCTCTTATGTAGTTGAGATGTTCATCTTCGGGAGGAATACATTTCTTGATGACATCAACTTCCAACAAATTCTTCACCCATCTGTGAATCTCCGGGAACTTCTCCACCGGAACAACCTTGACTCCGACGACCTCTTCCGTTCTCATCAGCCAAAACGCCACCAACGTGGCAACGATGTCCACGAACCCTAAGCTTTCCCCGCCGAGAAAATCTTTCCCGACAAGCTCTTTCTCCAACAACTTCAATAAATCTCTCGTCACTTCCACCGCCGCGTCTCTTTCTTCTCCGATCTTCCCCACCATTTTCATCGCCGACACATAAATCTGGTATTCTCTATAACCGGTTAGAATCCAAACCGGTTATTAATAATGAAAATTTGGAAGTCAACCTCATACCTGTTCATCAACGAATCTGGCCCAGAATCGAGCCATAGATCTCTCGTACGAGGCAGAATTGGATTGTTTTGCCATGTATCATCAATATACTCAAGGATCACAAGTGATTCTGAGATTGGTTTACCGTTATGGATAAGAACCGGGATCATCTTATGAACCGGATTTGATTGGAGTAGCAAAGTGCTCTTGTTGGCGATATCTTGCTCAGAGAACTCGTATGGTACACCTTTGAGGGTGAGAGCTATCTCGATCCGACGACTGAAAGGACTCGCCCACATCCCCAATAGCTTCACTTCCTCGGATCTCTCCACCATTGTATGCTCACTAGCTTCCTTTTTGTTTTCTGAGTTTGGCAGGATAGTCAACATGATATGATTTTAACTAGAGGAGCAATCCGGTTTAGTAATATGGTTTGGTTTCTTCAGTTTCTGATTTTGTCGACCATAGTTTCGGTTCTGTTTGATATAATTGTAGTTTGGTTTGGTTTTAGTTGAAAAAACGGTTTATGTTCGGTTTTGATTTCACCTTTTTAGAGTATTAAAAAAAGAGGTTCAACCGGTTGATTAAATTTTGCTTTATTTCGGTGTTGACGTCACGAGTGACGAAACGGAGCACTGAGCAAATAAATGCTTTAAGAGATTTTGTCCCACATCGATAGAAGAGGTTGGCGTTAGATAGTATAAATAGATAAGCTAATGGTCAAGCATTGTAACGGGGTGGAGCCCAGGAGATGGTCTGCTTATTCTCAACTAAACCCTGAACGATCCCTGTACAATCGGGATTTCAGACTATTTGGGACTTTGGCCGGCGTTTCTCCCGAAAAATAATTGGAAACGCCGATGAACATAAGAGACTCATCTCCAAGTGGTTTGAGCTGGGTTGGTTCGTAGGTGGTTCTGTTGAGAACTGGATTAGTGTCTCTGCAGCTAACCGTTTCCTCGCCTTTCCCTTCCACCCCCAATTTTTTTTTTAATATAGTGTTTTTCTTTTTTTCTTTATGAATTGAAAGTAAAAAAGATGAACTTATAACTTTGAATTAGGAAATGGTGAATAATAATTGGTTTTAATTTACGTTTTTATTCTTTTGTATTATATTTTTAGTTGGTTTTTATTAATTTCAAATTAGGTTGATATTTTTGTAAACATTCATAAAACTAGGCTTAGACGTTCGGACATACATTCGGATCGAGTTTTCGGATTTTTAGATTTAAAACTAGAAAACCCGTTCGAGTATTTTTAAATATCGGGTCGAGTTCGGTTCAGGACATATCGGATTCAGATCGGGTTCGGATACCCAAAATTACCATAAAATTTTTGAAAACTCGGAAAATTTACTCAAAAGTATTCAAAAATATTTGAATTACCTAAAAATCTCGTAAAACATATATACTCAAATTACCTAAAAATATTGGAAATTACTCAAAAATATATGTATTACCCAAAATATAAAAACAAAAACTACACAAACTACCCAAAAATACTCAAAAGTATCAGAATCAACCAAAATTAGATTAAACTTTCGATTACTTTGGGTACCCATTCGGGTTCGGTTCGGGTTCGGGTATTACCCAATATCCGAAATATTTTGACTTAAACCCCATTCGGATATTTTTAAAAAATCGGTTCGGATCGGAATTGGATTTTTCGGAACGGGTTTAGATTCAGATTCGGGTAAAATGCCCAACCCTACATGAAACTTTATTTCAAATGAACTAAAAATGAATACATTCATGATTTATACATATGCAATTATTCTACGGCTGAATTTTCACTTTGAATTACTAACTTATTTTCTGTATTTTGTAAGTATATTTTTGTTTTGTAATGGTACTTGTTTTGATGAATAAATGATTTCTAATCACATACATTCTGGACCAAGAGATAATTTCCCATGTGGGAAACTCTCTTTGCCAATTGTTAGTAAGTCATTCTAGTTGAATATACATGAACAATTGAAAGTTTGTGTGGTAGGTAACAAAAACTGCAACAAGATTCAAATTCCCCCCCCCCCATTTTTTCTGAAGCTAGAGTCCTTTCGTCTACATTTTCGTGTTGTCTCTCCCGGCGTCGACAACGGCTGGCATCATGGGAAGACCTCATGTCACTCATGTTGCGACCAGCTTCTACTGCCGTGGTGGCGTGCGGCGGTGTTGGATCTGGTTCGGCGAGATCTGTTGATGGTTTCGTGTGTGTCATCTCATGGCTTCTCCATAGGTGTTGGGTGGTGGTCGGCAACAACAGATGCTCCGGCTAGAGGACGGTTGTGGGTCTCTCTGTTTTCCGACTTCTGCTCTTTACGGAGGTTTGCCTTGCTTCTCACGCTTACCGTTGTCTCCGCCGATTGGTTTCGTCTCTTCGGAGATTTCTTCGCTGCTCGACCTCGGCGGAGCGCCCTAGGTTGTGGGTGGTGTTTTCTTCGCTGGTCTGGTCCACCACCATGTCTTCTTCTCGGTGGATCTCTTGCTACGGTTGTTGCTCCTTGAGCCGGTGAGTTGTGCCTAGAGTTATGGCTTCTTGGGGTCTCAATCGTGGGGCTGGTGGCGATGAGCTCTGTCTTCTCCTCCGGTGGGGCTCTTCCTCCTCCTTTCTCACGGTTTGGTTTTTATTCTAAAGCTTAGCATTATTCTCCTGGGCATTCGGGTATTCGGTTCGGTTCCTGATAACCGATCGGTTCCGGTTCTTTCGGTTTTTAAGTTTAAGATCCAATGGTTACATTTTTTCGGTTCGGATCCGGTTCGATTTCAAAATTGAAGAACCGTAAAATACCCAAAATTTTCGGGTAGTAAACGGTTCCGAGTATTTTTTTAACCGAAATCAACAATACCCGAAATAACAGTTAAATACCTGAAATCAACAAAAAAAAATTTAGATAATTGGTATCCGAAGTAGCAATTTTATACCCGAAATGTGAAATAATATCCGAAATGACAAAAAATACTCGGAACCAATAACCGAAATGTCAATAAAATATCTGAAAACCTATAAACTACCCGAAATATTAACATATCCTAATATTATATCACTACAAAAACATGGTGTGTTATGTCGCTTATTTTCTATGATTACATCAATTATTGAATGATATTAATGTGTTACCATCACTTATGTAACTGAGTCTGAAAGCAGTGATGCAAATTAATGAGTCAGTTATAGCAAGTGATAGAAATATTAACGTCAATTATAATTAGTGATTATAAATTAAATCGGTTACCATAAACGATGTCAATTATTTGCGTCACTTAGAATATGTGATACTAATATTTACATCAATTATTACAAACGATGAAAATATTAATATCAGTTATTGATAACTGACATTAATATTTGTAAAAATTACAAAATGTGATAGTAATATTACCATCAATTATATGTAGCGACGTAATAATAGTGTCACTTTACAACAACTGATATTAAAATTTGTAACATTTGCAAATAAATAATAACAAAATATGTGTCACTTGTTTTAATTGATTCTAATATGGTATTGTTCTCTGTTAAAAAACGTGGCTGCGTTGTCCGCATCACCATATTTGTGGCCGCCGCGATTTTGGTCAAGTCGGACTAACTAATCGGTTGACAATTAATCACGACTAATCATCT